>OY978223.1:6235759-6664958 GCA_963854785.1 Vaccinium vitis-idaea | reverse complement strand
AATCCGAGCCGTTGGATCTCTGAATCGGAGCCCGAATTTAATCGGCGCAAACATCATATTCACGGCTTATCCGTGAATAAGTATTCCTCCTATAGTATACAAGTGTACATGTGCCCTCTCAAAAATGTGTTCTTCTTATTTGTCTCTAAAAATATGTTTGCAAAAAATGTGTGGTACCTTCTTTGGAGTTTCACACATATTTTTAGAGACAAATAAGAAGAACACATTTTTGAGAGGGCACATGTACACTTGTATACTATAGGAGGAATACTTATTCACGGATAAGCCGTGAATATGATGTTTACACCGATTAAATTCGGGCTCCGATTCAGAGATCCAACGGCTCGGATTAGGAGAAATATTTATTTACGAATGAGCCGTGAATAGAGTATTTGTGCCAAATAAATCCGGGTCATGAATTCCGAGATTCAACGGCTAAGATCAATGCACTCTCTCTCTTGTCATTGAAAGTATGTTGGATTAAAAAAACAAAAAACAAAATCCGCGCATTAATCCAAGCCGTTGGATCTCGGAATCCACGACCCGAATTTGTTGAACGCAAAAATCCTATTTGTGGCTCATCCACCAATAAGTATTTCTCATAATAAGATACGGAGATTCATTTACCACGTGGGTCCCATAATTCCGATGTTGGGCCAGTCAAACCAATTGCTATTGAACACAACAATAGATAAACAGTGTGGTAGCTGCGGCTCCATGGGGCATAGGACGCGCCTTGAAAAATGTGTGCTCCACCCCAAAGGTAACAGTGGTGCTCGTAGCGGAAATGGAGGTGCTTCTTCTTTTCTCCCTCTTTTTTCTTTTAAATGACGTCGTTTTGTTCATTTTCTTGGTACACCTCCAAACATTCCAAAGGTCCTGTTTCAAAGTTAATTTTGAGTTCAATTTTAGGAGATTTCGACTCTTTGGGGTAGAGTATAATTAGTTTAGGCATTTTGGGTTTAGGGTTTAGGCATTGGATTTAGGGTCTACGCACTTTGAGAAATTAACTCTCCAAACAAGGCCTTTAAAAGCTTTAGGGGTGTACCAAGAAAATAAGCAAAACGACGTCGGTTAAGAGAAAAGATGCATCCCCGTTTCTGCAACGAACACACACTTTTCTCTCATTTTGACTTTTTAGAAATTAAAATGCTAATAACCCATAATCTATCAACACGTTTTTTGTTGTTTTCATTTTTTAATGTTTACACAAATTTCGTTACTAAACATGTTTTTTTGTTTTTGTTTTTATAAACAACAAACATGATTCTACTTTTAATTTTTTAAAAACAAAAACGTTACCAAACACACCCTAAACAACTACATTTATGTATATGTATATCTAATATATACGAAGAAAAGTAGGAAAAGCTCAAAGACCAAGATATATTCTTCCCTTATCAGATGCATGTAGAATCCAAAAGTCGCATACCCAAATCTCAAGCCAAGATTTCTACCTCTTTATAAAAAATCTTAGGCCAAGAATATACCCAAAATCAAAATCTAAAATCTTACAGCAATTTATAAAATATAAACCTAGGTTTTAGTAACCGAAATATATACAATGAGACAATGAAAATGTAACGCTAGCTTGTCATTGAGAACAAATAACCCAATGGAAGCTAAATCCCAAATTTTCACCATAGGAACCATAAAATCAAACTCGTGACCCAAAGTATAATGGAATTTAACTGCATGCAGACCAAGAACCAACACAAGCTAATCCATTACTGGAACGAAATCGATGAACGGAAATGGAAAACTAACTGAAAACCTTGAATAATGAACACCAATAAACAACTAAAAAGTTACAAAAAATACTGGAACCACTCACCAAAATGAGCAATCTTCCAATCTCTGGGAAAAGATTTTGCCAAGGAAGCTCAACTCCACTCGCAAGACGACCAAGAAGGAAGACTGAGAGTTTCTAAAGTTTTGTTGGACAAGATTTTGGAAAATGGAGAAATACTACAAGGCTGGAGAATGAGAGTATTTGCATACAACACACTTGAACTCAAGTTTTTTTGGCTTGGTGCAAATTTGCTAGAATCCATCCCTAATTATACTTCCCCATGGAAGGCTCTAGTCCGAAGATATTTTCATAGAAGATAAATTAGTAGATTCTAGGACTACACATGTGACTAAATCTCACAAAAAAAATCTAGATATTTCACAAGAATATCCTAGAATTTCTAGAAACTAGATATTCTAGAGCTTCTATAACCACCTTCAATAATATCTAAATATGTGGACTTTATCAATTGGGAGAATGACCACAACATGGTGGTTGGAGCTAATTATTCCAAAAACATGGGCATGGTTTCTGAAATTCCCAACTCATGGGAGGAAATTTTTTAATTCCACATACATGTCAAATTATATGTGAACTACCGAAAATAACCCTCACTCTATTTTTTTTCCCCCCAAATCAAATCTCTATGGCTCTATCTCTCTCCCCTCCCCTTTATAAAACCCTCTCACATCCTTCAGACCTTCAAAATCGTGCTTAGGGTTTGCTTTGATGGTCAGGTTCGATTGGCAATGGAGTTGCTTGCTTGCTAGCCCTAGAAGAAGGAATGAGAATAGACAATTATGACCGAAAACTATTTTTTATTAACACGAAGACACGAATTAAAAAAAAGACAAAATATGGAACATGGTATTTATCATTTGAAATAAATATTGGTTCTTTAATTTTTTTTCTCTATAAAAAAAAAATAATAAAAGTAGACCAATTTTTTTTTTAAGCGGAGGGAGTAAAGAAAAAGGCTCATCATCATTTCAACTTGATACGTAACATTTTGGTGTGTCTCATAACATTTATAAAAAAAATTCGTAACTTTTACAGGGGTGTGTATCATACACATCAAATAAGGGGTGTGTATTGTATGTAGCCTTTTCCTTGTATGTATTAGACTTTTATTTATTGTTATTACTGTTTAAATATTAAATTGTAATAGTAAATAACGTTTCCCAAAATATGGGGCTTTACAACCCCACCCCGAACTACTACTGATCCCTTCGTATGTTCGGTCCCGGAGAACTTGGCCCCAAACCACCCGAACCGATTACTCCTTACTGGATAGGATTTAGTTTTAGGAAAATGATTTTTCAACTCTGTTTTCTACAGTATAAAAATGCACTCTAAATTTATCTTTTAGTGTATTTAAAAAAATTATGTTGGCTTTAATTTAAACACTAATAGACAAAAAAAAAAGAAAGAGAAAAAAAGGAGTGGATTTACATGAAGATAGTGGACTACAAAAACCATTTTGATCTCTTGCTTTTAACACTCATTTTCATTTTTGTTCTGCAATTCTAACAATACTACCAAACCACTCTCTTTTGATTTAGATCGTATTGGACCTTATCCGGTGGGGATAGGTTCAGTTCTGTTGTTCTCCGAACCTGGTTATGTGCGAATATACGTATATAACCCGGCTACGCGTACGCGCACGAACACATCTGGACTATTCATTTAAGGAATCGGCAGTCCGGATTTTAAAAAAAACTCTTCCATGTAAGAGTTAACTTTAATGGAAGAATTCTTTTAAAATCTGGAACGTCGAAAACACACACTGACGATCAAGATGCACCATTCGAGCATATTGTGTATGCCTGGAGTGCATACACATTGTTTTTTTGATATGTATATCTATATCTTTGGTGGAAAATGAGGTAACAACCACCCCCAATTGGTGCGGGTCTATAAGGGTATCCATCGATTTTGCTTGAGACTGGATTTCAACTTGTATCTAAACGCGTTATTAATTCGTATTTTGAGTCAGTTCATACAGGGCTTTATTCTCACTTTAATTGCCCCGCTAGTGAATGGTAAGATTGATTCTCATTTCAATCACTCTCTTTTTCTTTTTGTAATGGACAATCATTTTTGTAAAATTACCAAAAAAACACTCTATCTTGGGTTGGAAAAAGAACCAAAATATGTGAATTATAGTTTCACATTTTTTTTTGGACCTATAAGGACAAAAAAGAGATGCTAACTTTTACAGTAAGGAAGGTTAGGGGGTGTTCCACTAACCAGTTTTTTGAAAAAATTGGTTTTCACGATTTGTTATGTGATGTGTTGTGAGAGAGTGACATGTCTCGGTGTTTGGAAAAAACAGTTTTTTGTTAGTGGAACACCCCTAAATATGAGATATTGGTTTGGTATGAGACAATGATTATTGCTATATATGTGATATTTATAGTCAAACATGATACGAATAAGTAGATGATGTCATTGTTCATTAAACATCACAACAACAGAGCATAATACTGTGATGTGGAAAGGAAACGAAATTTCCATGGGGAGCATATTACCACAAAAAGGGTGAGCATTTGTAATTAACATTACCGTGAAACCTTAAACCTTAAATAGGCTAGCTAGGCATGCAAAAGGGCAACATTCTCTCCATCTAAGACTAGTTTTTTTTTTTGTTTTTGTTTTTTTTTCCCGACTTGATAGTCAGAGGTGTCCGGGCCAGCTTACATGCATCTCAACGAATCCCCTACCTAGTCTGGTCAAAGGTAGGCAATTTACTACGGGACTAGGTAATTCACAAGAAATTACTTTCTTTTGGTTTAACCCTAATAATCAAACCCTGGTCACTTATGTAGGGAGCAAACCCACCAACTAACCACACTAAACCTTCGGCCTCCATTTAATATATATATTGTTTCAAGAGAGTGAGGGGAGGTGATGTGCAGCCAAATGGGTAATTTTTTTTTTCATTAATCTTGGCTAATATTAATTGACATGGATTAAAAATGTATAATTTTGCTAATATTAATTTTAACACTCTCATTTTATCAAAATGCACTAGTATCATTTTATAAAAATGTAAAAAAAAAATGAATTTTGTACACATACTGATGTGAACTAGAAGTAACCTAATTTTGGGGGGTTAGGCCACAATAAAATAATTTCTTTTGAATTCTTTAGTCGTAGCGTGGATGGCCTACCTTTGAGTGGACTGGAAAGGGATTAGTTGAATTGCGCATAAGCTAGCTCAAACATCTCTAACCATCGAAAAAATGAGAAATGTATTATCAAGCTTTCACACTATGTTACAAATATCTGTACCCCTTTTTTTTTTTTTTGGATAATCTGCTCCCCATGGCAATTTCGTTTTCCTTTCCAAATCACAGTATTACACTCTCTTGTTCTGATGTTTAGTGAACAATGACATCATCTACATATATTCTTATGTTTGACTGTATAAGTATATATGCATAAATATACATAATAACCCTTAAAAGTTATTGCTTTTGCATCACTCAAACAATATCACAAGCCCTATTTAAAATGTCCTTAATCGCCATATTTTCTTGCAAAGAGAAAATTAATATTAGCAAAATTATACATTTTTAATCCATGTGCAATTAATAGTAGCCAAGATTAATGAAAAAAAATTACCCATTTGGCTGCACATCACCTCCCCTCACTCTCTTGAAACAATATATATTAAATGGAGGCCGAAGGTTTAGTCTGGTTAGTTGGTGGGTTAGCTCCCTACATAAGTGACCAGGGTTCGATTATTAGGGTTAAACCAAAAGAAAGTAATTTCTTGTGAATTCCCTAGTCCCGTAGTAGATTGCCTACCTTTGACCAGACTAGGTAGGAGATTAGTTGAGGTGCATGTAAGCTGGCCCAGACACCTCTGACCGTCAAGTCGGGAAAAAAAAAAACTAGTCTTAGATGGAGAGAATGCTGCCCTTTTGCATGCCTAGCTAGCCTATTTGAGGTTTAAGGTTTCACGGTAATGTTAATTACAAATGATCACCGTTTTTGTGGTAATATGCTCCCCATGGAAATTTCGTTTCCTTTCCACATCACAGTATTATGCTCTGTTGTTGTGATGTTTAATGAACAATGACATCATCTACTTATTTGTATCATGTTTGACTATAAATATCACATATATAGCAATAATCATTGTCTCATACCAAACCAATATCTCATATTTAGGGGTGTTCCACTAACAAAAAATTGTTTTTTTCAAACACCGAGACATGTCACTCTCTCACAACACATCATATAAAAAATCGTGAAAAACCAATTTTTTCAAAAAACTGGGTTAGTGGAACACCCCCTAACCTTCCTTACTGTAAAAGTTAGCATCTCTTTTTTGTCCTTATAGGTCCAAAAAAAAATGTGAAACTATAATTCACATATTTTGGTTCTTTTTCCAACCCAACAAAGAGTGTTTTTTGGTAATTTTACAAAAATGATTGTCCATTACAAAAAGAAAAAGAGAGTGATTGAAATGATATATGTACTCTACTACTCCTATCTCGTAAATACACGCAAAACAAAAATTTTCAAATACACTAAAAGATAATTTAGAGTGCATTTCCACAACAAGAGAGTGCAAAAATCATTTCCGGCCCTAACCCAACTTAATTTTTTTCTCTTTTTTTTGTTTCGGCCCTGCATGTTGGTTTTAAATTTCCTCGTTGTTATCCTTTCTAATTTCATAGTAGAATGCAAATAGTAGCAATTAACTCTGGAAAACAACCAAATCAAGTCAACAGTGATGAGTAGGGAAGTCATAATTACAACTTTCATAAGTGGCTCTGTCATTTCTTGCATGAGAACTGCAAGCTACACCCAAAAGGGAAAATATTCCCAAAATATTTTTCTCGCTCTCCCTTCATTTTTCTTTCAAATTTCTGAATTGATTTGTAATTTATCTGGTGCGTATAACCTATTGGTGTTTTATTCCCAAAATATTTTCAATATATATATATATATATGGACCCCCTTCTAATAAGGGACCCTTATTTAACTTTCCATGCGGACCTAGGGGCATTTTCGACTTTCCGGACCAAATTTCGATGATCCGATCCGCTCAATGTTTTTAAAATGTGTTTTCAAGGGCCTACGCGAAGAATCTCCGAAAAAAAATACCCAGAAGGGCTTGATCCAAGCAGTTTCCGATAAAAACTGTATATGTATAGTTTTTATCAGAAACTGCTCAGATCAAGCCCTTCCGGGTATTTTTTTTCCGGAGATTCTTCGCATAGGCCCTTGCAAACACATTTTAAAAACATTGAACGGATCGGATCGTCGAAATTTGGTCCAAAAAGTCGAAAAAGGGCAAGTCCGCATGGTGTTTTTAAATAAGGGTCTCTTATTGGAAGTTTATTGTGTATATATATATATTGTTTTGGCACGGTAGTCGAGTTAATATATCGACATACTACTAATATGAGAATCAATCTTACCATTCGCTAGCGGGGCAATTAAAGTGAGAATAAAGCCCCGTATGAACTGACTCAAAATACGAATTAATAACACGTGCATAAGTACAAGTTGAAATCCATTCTCAAGCAAAATCGATGGATACCCTTATAGACCCGCGCCAATTGGGGGTGGTTGTTACCTCATTTTCCACCAAAGATATAGATAAACATATCAAAAAAATGATGTGTATGCACGCAAGGCATACACAATATGCTTGTGTATGCCCGGACGGTGCATCTTGATCGTCAGTGTGTGTTTTCGACGTTTCAGATTTTAAAAGAATTCTTCCATGTAAAGTTAACTCTTACATGGAAGATTTTTTTTTAAATCCGGACTGCCGATTCCTGAAACGGATAGTCCAGATGTGTTTGTGCGCGTACGCGTAGCCGGGTTATATACATATATTCACACATAACTCGGTTCGGAGAACAACAGAACTGAACCTATCCCCACCGGATAAGGTCCAATACGATCTAAATCAAAAGAGAGTGGTTTGGTAGTATTGTTAGAATTGCAGAACAAAAATGATACTAGTGCATTTTGATAAAATGAGAGTGTTAAAAGCAAGAGATCAAAATGGTTTTTGTAGTCCACTATCTTCATGTAAATCCACTCCTTTTTTTCTCTTTTTTTTTTTTTTTTTTGTCTATTAGTGTTTAAATTAAAGCCAACATAATTTTTTTAAATACACTAAAAGATAAATTTAGAGTGCATTTTTATACTGTAGAAAACAGAGTTGAAAAATCATTTTCCTAAAACTAAATCCTATCCAGTAAGGGGTCGGCTCGGGTGGTTTGGGGCCAAGTTCTTCGGGACCGAACATACGAAGGGATCAGTAGTAGTTCGGGGTGGGGTTGTAAAGCTCCATATTTTGGGAAACGTTATTTATTATTACAATTTAATATTTAAACAGTAATAACAATAAATAAAAGTCTAATACATATAGGAAAAAAAAAAGGGGGGAAAAAAAAAAGGGGGGGGGGGGGGGGGGGGGGAGACGATGTCATTGTTCACTAAACATCATAACAAGAGAGTGTAATACTGTGATGTGGAAAGGAAAACGAAATTTCCATGGGGAGCAAATTATCCACAAAAAAAAAAAAGGTAGGCCATCCACGCTTTAATTGCGAAAGGTGGTGTTACAGATATTGTAACATAGTGTGAAAGCTTGACAATACATTTGTTTTCATTTTTTCGATGGTTAGAGGTGTCTGAGCTAGCTTATGCGCAATTCAACTAATCCCTTTCGAGTCCACTCAAAGGTAGGCCATCCACGCTAGGACTAAAGAATTCAAAAGAAATTATTTTATTGTGGCCTAACCCCCCAAAATTAGGTTACTTCTAGTTCACATCAGTATGTGTACAAAATTCATTTTTTTTCAATTAACATGGTGTCTTAACTATCATGTTATTCTGGGTCAGTTTATGCGAATCCTCGACTAATGTTAGGTGTTGAAGTTTGTGGTTTAATAATGTTAAGAATCGAACCTGTGACCTCGAAGCTCGGAGGTATAAGCACCTTAAGGAGGGATTATTGAAGAAATAATAAAGAACAACTAATTCCTACTCGGATCAAGATTTGAGGACGGGTTTATTAAAAAGAAAGTAAAATGGAATGGTTTTTTAACCTTTTCATTTTCCTTTCATTTTAAACAAATACTATTATTAACTTCAGAAATGGAGATACCAATAAAATAATTTCTTCTTTACAAACTTTGGCCTTTTGTTCATTTAGAAAAGCTTGCTAAAAAACAACTCTGCAAAAAGAGAGAAGCCGAGAGAGGTGTGAGAGCCATGTGAGAGATGTCGGAGCTTCTTCCTTCCGCCCCTTGCCCCCAGCCCTTCCATCCCCTTCCCCCTCCAGCCCCTTCGCCCCTCTCCTCTCCTCTCAGTTATCACTTCCTCTCCTTGATTTGCCGGCAACTCCCCATGCATGGCCGGATCTGCTCTCCGGTCAGTGTGGGCGGCCAGAATCTTGATTTTCGTCGTAGAGTACTCTAGTTAGGGATAAAAGAAGAACAAATTATATAAAAGTTTCCCAACTATAAAATATTTATATGTAGACCGCTAAAGTATTATTAATTACATTTTGACCTCAGGTTCGCGAGCCTAACTGAGCCGAATCCACTTAGGTTCAAGTTCAGTTCGTTTAATAGACAAATTGAACTCGAACGAGCTCTTACCGAACCGAGCCTCGAATAGTTCGCGAACGGCCCAGTTCATTTCCAGCTCTAATTGACACCTCGCTAATTTTAGCTTCCTTTATTTTATTTTTTTTCACATTATTGTAAGCCTGATATGCCAGTCTAAAAAAAATTTATTTGATATGCAAATTCTGTTTTGTTAGTTTGGATGGATAGTCAGAATGAAGAGTAGTGTTGGAATGGTAGAGTGGAAAAGTAAATACGCAAAGTAGAGTTGGTACTTTTTTGGTACTTTTGGCTAGGTATTTTGTTGAGGAGTGTTGGAGATGCTCTTACTAAATAAGGAAATTCGGAATAACCTTTGGGCCCAATTTCGTGGTGCTAGAGTATGAACCTAAGTGTTGAATTAAGTGTTGGGTTGGGGCACCACCTATTGGGCCAAAACATTGTTTTGAAGCATATCTCTTTCTCCTCTCAGTTTGTGTTCTAAATTGCTAATGAGCTCTACCGAGCTTGATTCGAGCCTAAATTCGGCTCGGTTCGGCTCGTTTGAGTTTAACGAGCCCCACCAAGCCGAACCCGAGCTTTGAAATTTTTTCACGAGCCGAACTCGAGCCCACTTATCTAGGCTCGAATTGAACCCGAGCCGAACTCGAGCCTGACTCATACCTTAACGAACTTATCCCGAACCTCATAAATTTTTTTTTTTTGAGAAACGAAGAGTCTAGAATGCTGTAGTGAATCACCAGCAAACCTGTGACTCAGTCCCAAATCCCCTTTTTACTCAGTCCCAAACCTCCTTCTATCTCTCTTCGAAAACTGCAACCACCGCCGCTGCCGGTAATATCAACGCGAACAAGATCCAAAACCCAACGAAATCTAGGTTTTTACAAAATCTGGGTACCGAATCGAAATCTGGATTTCTGAAAAGGGGAGAGAAGGAGAAGAGAAACGGGGTGAGAGAGAGAGGGAACTGCGCGCGAAAGAGTGGAGAAGCGAGGTGGAGCAACTTGCTAGTACTAGCCAGCGGAAAAGCAGGAGGCCAAAGTGCCGAGTGGAGTAGCGAGGCCCTTGGAGGGGTGAAACCTGTTATTGGATCGCCGGAATAGCCAAGAAAGCCTGAGTAAAGAGTGTCTTGGAGTTGCTCGAAGATGCTTATATTTTACTAGTATGCGAGAATTCACTTTCCCATTTAGGCTAGGTTTTCCGTTCTTCAAATTTTTGCTCTCAAACATTTCTCAGTATTGTTTATTGTTTTTATTTTTTGTTCAACTTTTCGTCGTAATTTTGAGAATTAACCATATGTCTCGATTAGAGGAGTAAAAAATGTATAAAAATATAGATCGAAGTTGGAAAAAATTTCTATAAAACCACTAAAAACAAACATGAAGGTCAGACAAATAGTTCCACTGGTTTACTTCACTTGAGAGATTTTGTATTCAAACGTGGCTTTGAACGCTCAAAAATCTCCACAAACGATTGTGCTAAATTTTTTTGGATGGATTTTGTGGAGTAAAGAAAAAGATCCAATCTTATAAAAAATTCTGTTTTGAAAAGAGATTTGGAAAATGAAATAATTAACCAAACTACAGAACTCATGAAACAAAAGCAAAATTATAGCTGGAGCAACACAATCTCTTTATTTCAAATTTGGCTAATAACCAAATTACAATTGCTTGGAGAAACGAGTAATTCCATCACTTGTTGATGTAACACGATCAACAACCATTTCTTTTCCGGAATTCAGAAATCTTTGACGTACACATTGAGGAAAACCGGACCGCCCATGATCGAGACAACAAAATCAACAAAATTACTGTAAACCATTTTCTTTCTCTGCTCTTGTTACGTTCAATTCGAAACACCAGGGCACTGTTTAAATATGCCTTTGTTAGTTCTTCCCCAAGTAATTTTTGCATGCATTAAATAAGCCTCGCTGTAATTTCCCTAGTACAAATGATGCATATCTGTACTTGTTCGTTTAATTTGCTGTTATAGATTGTCTTGAAATGAAGCAAATTTTTGCTGACAACGGGCCCACTTGTTTAAAAGTATTATATTTCTTGCTCACTCTATGATATGTCATGAACAACAACTATTTTTTTTGTCGTGTAAGAGTTCTTGAGGAAAAAAAAACGCATGAAACCATCGTAAAAGTGGGGATAGAGAAAGAAGGGATAAAAAAAATATATGGTCCATGAAATGAACTTATCCAAAAGAAAAACGAAGATTTAAAAAAAAAAAAAAAAAAAGAGTCAAAATTCTCAGGAAAATAATGAGTCAAAATTCTTCTGGACAAGCCTATAATAACCAAAGTATGAAGACTCGTTATAGAATGTTATAATATGTTAGAGTCTTTTAGTCAAACGATTTACTATATACGAAAAACTTCTAATCCGGACTCCTGGATTGGAGGGTTTTTCTTATTTTGAAGCTTTTAACAATTGTTTTTGCAAGATCCGAATCGTCCAATGTGTGTAGCTCGTTTCCGACCACGGGTTGCAGGAGTTTTGGGCGGTAACTTGTTCCAGGTACGAGAAGAAGAGGTACCCACCAGAACAGGGATATCACAGAGTGGTGATGGGTTCGACTCAATAAGGGACTGGCTCACACCGGAACCACCAGAAGTTATGGAAACGAGCAAGGGAGGGGTATTTAGTAGTGGCAAACCGTGAGTAGGGGGAGGGCAAATTTGCATATTGGACGGGTGGTTCAGAGGAGAGGAAAGAGGGTTAACAGGTTGTGAGAGATATTCAGAAGAAACATTATTGTTGGGAATTATAGGACTTGGACCGGTTTTGTGTTGGATGGGGATAGGGCCAGAGGTAGTAGTAGTATTATGGGCCAGAGAGGTGGGGAGTAAGAGATGGAGAAATATTTGTTGGGCTTAAGATAGAAGTGGTAATGGGGATTAGTGGGCCTTGTTGAGGGGGGATGATATGGGCCGGGTTGGGCTGTATAGGAGGAGAGGAGATTGGACGTGTCATCTTGCAAAGAACTTGCTCCAAATAAGGAGTAAGTTTGTTACCATTTGAAATAGAGACAGAGGCGGGAATCACTCTCGCATCACGCTCCGCAAGGAAAGCTTCATTAAGCAACCTATTTTGCTTTATATAGAGCCAAAGTCACCAAGTCAGAAGATGAAAGGACAGCGAGGATGAATTGTATATCGCTCTTTGCATTTTGATATGTTTTCTCTCTATTCCTGAGCATAGCACTTAATTTCGTGGTGAACTTGAGGGGAACTTGGTGAGAAGGAATTGAATTGTAATGAAATTTGATGTTATCTTTCCCTATGGTTTGCAAGTGCTGCAATGAACTTACCTTTGAAAGATCATTGTGTTCCTCCTAAAACCATTTTGAGAGGGTGGACTAAATGTAGTGGCTTAGGAGCAATCATACCATTCTTGAATGATTGCTAGTAAATGTACTTTCTTTTGCTCCTATCTTTTTTCTCACTTTGCTCCTATTTGCACTCTCTCATTTGCTCTCCTTATTTACTTCCATGCATAAATGAAGGGATCTTTTTGATCACTGTGAGCTGTTCCTTTCATTGAAGAGCAGTGGTACACTAGAGTCATTATTATTGCAGGTAAACATTTTATGCTGTTTGTGATCCAATATTGCCATTTCACTTCTTATTCCTCTCGATGGGAATGAACAAGACTTCAAAGTATGTTTGTTCACTTTTTTTTAATGGGATTCACATGTAACAAAATTTCTTCGACTTGTTTTCCAGGGTAAGGAGTATATCCTTGTTTTCCAGGGTAAGGAGTATATCCTTTTTTTTATGCACTTTGCAATTTTCTTTGGATAAAAAAATAAAGTACTTCTGCGTACATTTTTTTTTTTTTTGCACCATAATAAAGTACTAATAGAAATCTTTTAATTCGATGCGAAAAAATTTAATAACTTGTGTTTTGCAACCAACAACCTAACTAATAACCTCACACGTCGATGATGGATAGATTCGAAACCAATTGTTATAAGACCAACAGCCTAACTAATAACCTCATTGAAGGAAAGAAACCAACCCAGTAAATACTAGGGGAATAACACCCGCATGTAGGTGTAGAGATTTGAACTTCTAATCTCCTAGCGAAATGCAAAAGTACTTTTGTACTAGTCAACCACGCTAGCCCTAGTCGATTTGAAAAAAAAAAAAAAAGACTTTTTACTAACTCATGTGCACTACCCAATTCGTCAACCAACTAATTACTGTAGATGCGTAACAAGTCGGCTCAGATATTTAAGGTTTAAGGGGAGTTATGGAGGCTAAACTACGTTTGTTTTTTCTTTTTTTGTTGCTGTACAGGATACCCAACCCGCTCAAGGGCTCTTTGTAGGGACTAAAAGTGTGAATTGTGTAAGAGCTTTCATCAACATTCCTCTGTATCACATGATCTTATTGCCTAGCTTTCATCTTGGACTTTAATTTGGTATTACGTTTTTATAACCGGTCCTTGTTCTCGATGCACCTATTATGGATTAATTATTAAAAAAATCCCGGGAAAACAAACTGGTAATTCATATTCACACCACCAAAATTATTATCCACACCCCTTTTTTGTCTTTTTAGTGAGATTTTTACACACCAAAATTTCACTGGAAGACAAAAAAAAAGGGGTGTGGATAACAATTTGAGAGGTGTGAAAATCACTCTCCAACAAATTCTTTGATTTACATCTTTTGATAAATAAAAAAATAATTACATCTAAAATGCCAGTCTGTTACGGTGGATTATCTATATCTCCTTGATAACAAGTCACAAAATTCAAAGTTTCAAAAAAGACCATGCGAGTCCCTGGGGCTAGAAAGTGGTTGTGTGTCCCACGCGATGGGAAGGCAATTCTAATCCATTATGGTAGAGCTAGGTAAATTCATTTCCAAATGATTTTCTCATCTTTGGTTGTTATTTATTATTGCAATTCATCGTGTTGCCGTTTGAAAAATATATCCATCACAAATTCTCAAATTGGAGAATTCAAATTTTCCTTTGACAGTGAGTTGAACTATATATGCAGAATAAGAACACAAACAACTATCGCACATGAGAGGATGCACTTGTGGATATGGAAACAAGGTGATTTCTTAATTTTCATTCAAAAAGAAAATGACAATACTATCTTCTTATCATGTTCAAAAAGCGTATCCAAAAACAAAGGAGAAGTGAAGTGCGAAGATTATTTTCTTTACCTGTTCAAGTAGTGCTTCTTACTCCTGATTTATTTGGTTTGAACTCTGTACACTTTGAATTTTTGATAGGTTTGGTTTGTCCGCTAAGTAAAAAAGTCGAAGAAGGATTGTGCCACCTAATATCTCACATGTGGTTGGAGCAGTACGTTGCAGAAAATCCGTTTACGCAAAAATTAAAAGAGCGTCTGATGAGAGAAAATGAGAACAATGCAGACAAAGATCGACGTGATAGATTTTTAGAGGCCAAACAAGCTGTTAACTAGTACGGCCTGAAGGCCACATTAAACAAGTACGGCCTGAAGTTTCCACCATCCACATGATTAGAAATTATAGTTTTATTTTAGTCTTATAAGCTCTCTCTAAAAATTACTATTATCTTAGCATAATCAAGTAATGTTAAATGGGCCAAGTTCCCCGATTTGATAGTTTTTCATTAACAGAGTGGTCTTACCGTGGTTCCCAATTAGTTGAACAAGTGAGGAAGCTTTTGGGTTGAATATTATTAGTTCTTTATTTTCTGTTCTTTTTATTATTATTATTATTTTTCTTTGTTGTTAGTTTTGTAGGTGGTTTTTGGCCGGCGGTTCTGAGGGGTGGTGGTTTTGTTTTGGTTGTTTTTGTTTGCCGGATTTGGGCTGGTGGTTTTGATTAATAATATTCTTCTACCTCTTTACCCAAAAAAGTGGGGAAGCTTTTTGTTTAGGGAAATGATTTTCACACCCTTTTATCACTAAACACTCCATTTTTGTCTTTATTCTTTTTGAAATTACCAAATTACCTTTGCCTCATAAGTCACTTTTTCCATATGAAGGGCAATTTGATACTTTCAAGTGAATAAAGACAAAAAAGTGGTTGCGGATAAAAGTGGTTGTGAAAATCATTTCCCTTCACTTAAGCTTTTTATTCGAAGGAGGTGGTGGAACCAATAACATCGTGATCTCCAAACATTCTAAGAGCATCGCAAACGGAGGGGATCATCTTATGGTGGATCTACAACCGACAAGCATCAGGAGAAAAATCAGAAGCCAAATATATGAAGATTGCATGAGCTCACAAGAAGAATTTGTGGAAAATAGTGAGACTCTTGGCATCCAAAGGTAATTGGATATTGATAGGGAATTTCAATAAGCAATTGCCGCTGGCAATTGTTAAGGGGTGGATTTTACTGAAAGTGATGCTCTGATAATGAAGATGATGATTGAAAGTGATAACAATATATTTGTTGTTCTACAAATAAACACCAGTTCCTGCTAATTGGTGTATCAAAGTTTGTTTTTGCTTGCTTAGGATTTTTGGGTTTAGGCATGGCATTTAAGTGTTTGGTCTTGGCCCGCTGAGTGTTTTTTGGGCTTTGTCCCATAAAGTGTTCTTTTAACCATTTGGTTGGATTCCCCTCCACTCTCTCTCAACTAGGGATATTTTTTTTTTTTTTTGGGGGGGGGGGCCTGTTGTGCCCAAAGGGCGACAGGGCGTGCCGTCCCTTTATACACAACGATGTTTGGTGCTCAAAAGTGATTTACCACCATTTTTTATGACTTGGACCACGTTTGGGCACTAAAAAATCGAAAAGTCCCTCTGCCCAAAAAATCTAAGCATCCATACATTTGCAAATCATTCGACCTAACTCAGCCTCTTCTGACTCTCTGGGAAATTCAAGACAACTCGAATCAATTTCACTGTCCTTCCTCAATAACATAAACAGTAGCAGGTTCTTTATCCTATTAGTTTCATTGGACCAGAACAACGTGAGATTAAGAGAATTGGGCACTTTTGGCATATCAAGAAATGGGTTTTGGTAACCCCACACTTATTCGGCCCATTACAAAAGGTCCAATATGTGATTCATTAATGAAGTCCTGCTATAGTGCTATTGCAGTGTATTGGAAAATTATCGAAAAAAAAGGAGAAGTGTGATTTTCTTAATTTGCTCATCGTTTATATATTTGTTTTTTTCCAAAATGCGATTTTTCTTCAAATATTTTCATTCTTTGATTAAAAAGAACGCTACTTTTGCTGTTAGCCCGGTGTGAAACTAAAAACTACACTAATATTGACAAAAACCAGAAAAACTAATTCCAAGGACAGACTCATTTGGGCAACAGACTCATTTGGTCATGAAGTTGAATTTCTTTCGATTCGCTCTACATATATGTTTATTCTGTCATGTTTTTAGTAGTTACCAACTTTAAAAAGAAAAGATTGGCCTCCCAAATCTATAAATAGTTCATTTGAAAATAATTTTTTGACCAACAATGTATTATAAACTATTTTCGGCACCACAAAAGCGAGACTTAGAATTTGTGGACAGTAAAATATTCATGTAACGCTCAACTAAAAGGAAAAGAAAAAATTAAACCAGAACCATAAAAGTTAATTGAATAATGGTTCTAGAATAAATGGATAATCTTTTGCTTATGGAGTTATATTTATTTTTATTTTGAAACCATTTCTACAATTGAAATAATTAAAATATTGTTTTCATGAGTTACTAAGGACATGGGTAATGATGTAATGTTCACAGTTCGCCCAAAAGTGAACATTGGACCCAAATTATTAAACGTTCCAAATTGTGCACTACAGCTTTATAGGTCACTTATGCCTTACAATGTCCCCGAATTCCCTCTTTCTACCACCTCAACCCAGTCGACTTCCACCAAATTAGCAAATCAGAAATGCTACACGAACAGCTCATTTTGTCTTTAGTTTGTTCCCTTTTCAAATCCGACTAAGCAAGTGAGGGGCCCCATTGAGCTGTTCGTGCGGGCACTAGGTGAGTTACCCTTGTGCGCCTTGCACGATTGGTATAACTTGTTGATTTCTAAAATTTTGTTTTTCTATTTGCGCGCTATTTTCCGCTATACATTAATGAGAAGACGTGCCTAAGAAATTGAGATTGTACAAAAACATCTCTCATTGTTCTTGGATTGTGATGGTTTTTAAGAGTTGCCGGCTTTGGAGTTACAAAGATACAAAATTGTGCAAATGCATAAAAAATACCATACATAACATTCAGAGAAAATTGAACCATACAGCACAGTGAAGTATACCAAAACCTTCTCCTTGAATCACAAGGATTCAACACTACCCTTCTTACTGAAGAGAGGTACAACGACTTGAGCTACACCAAAACATTCTTTTGCATTCATCTTTTAAAACAGAAAGGACAAATGACGATAAAAAAAGATAGCATCTTTTTTTGCCAGCGTAAAACAATCAAAAACTATATGTTGGCTGCAAGGGTTGTCATCTACAAGGGTTCTCTAATTTTTTATTGCCGATATCTGGCTTCTGGTCAATTTGCCAGCATGAGGTGAATTGCATGGGATTCAGGTGAAGGAACAATTTCATCTAGTATTGATTGCTCTCATGAGAAGAGACACTTCATGATCTTCCAATTGTTCTCATGTGCAGAGACACGATCTTCCCTAAATTCCGCTCTATCTGAGCTCCCCTCCACTCTTTGATCCAATTCTAAGTCTTCATATTGTTTCACCTCACTCTTGATTCTTAAACAACAAAAAGTAAAACAACAACGATGTTCATAATCAACAATAACAAAAAGAAGGGTCTTCACCAAAATTAAGATCAGTGACTGGAATCATATAAAATAACTCCGATATCTGGCTTCTGGTCAATAACTCCTGCTTATTCCCAAAAACAGAATGTGTACTTGTTTCCCAAATCAACATGAGGAGCAAATAATTTTGAAACCATCAACAGAGTATTAAGGGAGGAACGTACTAAAAATCCTTCTAAGTTTTGTCGAATTGTTTTTGACAGGTCCTCCATTCCAGCAGCACGCTTTTCTTCTAAGTTTTGACGAATTGTTTTTTGCTTTTCCCTTCCACATCCTTGCACTTTCTTGGTCAAGAACCCCGGCACAAGCATGTTACTGAATGAATAAAATGAAATACCAAAGCATAGCAAACAAATCATAAAATGCACTCTTAGGAAAGCTTAATTCAAAACAGGAACATGCCAAATCATATTGGCTGAGGAAGATAACTTTCTTGTTCAAAATCTGATCAAGAAACTTTCTTGTTCAAAAACCTTCTATCATCTTCAGATTTCTTGTTCAAACCTTCTATTATCTTCAGATTTCTTCAGAAAGTTATGTGCAGATTTTGAACAAGAAAGTTATGTTCATCTTAAAATCTGATCAGCCTAGCAACAGGGTCGAATTATACAATTCGGATCAGGAATATAACAAATCAAAACAGCTCCAAAAACAGTAAAAAACATGCAAGTACAAATAACATGTAGCATAACACAATGGTAAAGGTGTTTGAGAGCCAGCAATAGTCATGCTTATCAATTTCACACTGTTAGGATTTCTAACAATTCGGACTTTCTAGCATATCATGGTCAAGGTGTTTCAGAGTTGGCAAATTAGTGACAAACAACTTGTGCAGATTACGAATTGGTACTTAGAAACTATATGCTAGCAATGAAACCATAACTCCATAAGCAGAGATAGAAGTCCCAGTTGACATTGAGGAAATACCACAAGTGAGTCAAGGAAGCCCAAAACTACTTTAGATTCAGCAGTCAATACCAGGTCCTGTCTTCTTCTTCACCCAAGTTACAATACCGTCCCTACAAAGTTAGTTGATATGCACAAAAGAATGCACAAAAGTTATTATTTGTATTCTACCATATAGATAGAAACATTTACGCGGGGAAAAGCCCCCAAACTCACAACAAGGGCATAAATAATCCTGATTGATTAGAATCCCTGCACACCGTGATTGATTCGAAGTGCACTTCCAAATTTCATTTTTACTATCAACAAACCCCTACTAGCTACCAGTGGTCACCATTCATACAGCCCATCACACCCTAACATATGGAACAATCTCTCCTTGACCTTATCAATTTATAAGTTGCTTAATCTGACAATGTCCTAAGTGGAGGCCTAACGGTGGAAGCAACTTCTATAGGAAGCAACTTCTATAGGCAAATCAACTAGGATCAAGCTCTTGTTACAACTAAATAATCCCTCCGTCCCTTTTTGATTGCTTCCTACGGGAGATCGTGTCATTTTGACCTCCAATAAGAAACTACTTCCCAAAATAGATATTTGAATGTTTTGCACCATTCAAAAGATCTGAATGAGTTTTTTCAAAACGGTGCAAAAAAGTTCAAAAAGTTATTCTTCAAATTACTTCTTTTGAGGTCAACATGGCATGATTTTCTGTTTAAAGCCAAAAAAAATATATATATATATGAGAGAAAGGGAGAAGAAAAAAAGCAACCAACTCTTACATCAATCCAATCCACCTTGTTAAAACACAGTTGATATGCTACTGTGATATAGCTTAGCCAGGTGCCGAGGTATGTTGAGGGTGGTGTTACACATGCTACCCCTGGTTACTTTTTCTCTTTTTCACTAATGAAAGTCGATTAGGTTCTTACCGATATCCGAACAACTTGATTGGATCATAAAAATAACATATCAACATCTCTCACTTAAAGACCACAATATTATTGAACCAAGCATTAGTTCTTTTTCAAAATAGAACAACGCCCATGTAAAACCTTACACTTGACCATTCTCTTCATAGTTTTACAAATAACATGCAACAATACAAGTGGGCAACCATGGAACAATGCCACCCATATTCAAGAAGCTTGGCTTCTTCACTGAATTTATCAGACGATTGGCATTGATCATGACTAGAATGATTAATTGATCAATTGAATAAGCCACCAGTGATTGACTAATTGCATGGGGTATTCCACGCCACAGTAGCAAAATCTACTCAATTATTAGAAACGGACTATCAATTAGATTTGAGATGCACATTGTTAATTTGGCAACATTTTTTTTTAAATCTTGGCCACATTTTTCTTTATAAGTCTTGGCAACATATTTCTGTACTAATAAAAACAAAGCCCAAAAGTTCAACTTAATTTAAACATTTTGCTCACAAAAAAACCAAATAGACTTGACACTTTTAGCTAAAATATGGCTAGAGGTTACTAGGATACGTATTTCTAACACTGCAATTATAATATTGTGTAGATAAACAAAATCCACCAAAAGACTAAAACACTAGGCCTTTCACCAAAGGCAACAAACAAGATGGTGGGGTTACTCACAATGTCACTCAGAAAATATATGAGGCCACGCCATTGTGTAATGTAGACAGCCTGAGCCGAAATTGATCTTGAAGGCTACAAATGATGGTATTTTCGTAACTAACCTAAAATAGATCAGATATACATGGCCTGGTACTAGTAATCGAAGGGAGATTCTACTTCTTTTCAGACATGAATCATGCAAAGCCTTAGGAAGCACATTTCGCAAGCTAGTGAGTAAATATTAAATCCCTGTTCTTTTTTTGGGCAAGAAGAAGGAAAAAATCGAAGTGAACCTGGTTAGGGCTTCTCTGTTTGGGGGCTTGTTCTTTCAATTGATGCAATGGGTCACGATATTGTGCTTCTTCCTGGTAGAAATTAGGGATCGAGCAGGAAAAAGTTCAGTTTTGCAGAGTAATAGCTAAATACGTGTAAGGAGAGAGAAAATAAGAAGAAATCATGAAAGAAGAACTCCAGTTTTGGAGAGTATTGGGTAAATACGAGTAAAGAGTGAAAATAAGAAGAAATCATGAATGAAGAACTCACGATTCACAAGAAATTAAGAATGAAGAACCTCCGTGCGCCGCTGTTCATTAGCTTCAAGCACTGGGTGCCAATTTTGAGCGGAGTTACGAACTGGGTAAGTGAACAAGGGTAGAAAAAGTGATTTCGAGTCTGGTTTATGGGATTCGTTTGGGTTTCGACTGAATGGTGGCTGTGTGTCCAAATATGGTAGGGTTAGGTCATGATTTTCGCCCGAAGATGGCGATTTTGGGAGAGAAGAGAGGGGTTAGGTCATGATTTTCACTGAAGATTTCAGGTGTTGAGAGAGAAGAGAGGGAGAGAGAGTGCGGAGGAGGGAGCATGAGAAATTTTTGGTGCCAAGGAGGGAAGTATCAAAAAAATTTGATTTCTTCTTGGATTTTTGGGCGGAGAGAGTTGGTGCGCGCCGGGAGATTATGAAAATGCCATATTTTTCCTCCCCGTGCCTTCTACAGTAGGAATGCTATCATTTCCCCCTGTATAAAATTATGTCGTAAAAAGCCTTAATAACCATTACCTAGTACGATAATAAAAAGTGCGAAAATCAAATATCAATCGCAAAGGGCATTAAACCTTAATATCAGGGAGGGCAGTTTTGTAAAATCGCCGTACGAAAACAAAATTGCTTTTTTATATATAGCAGGGATTAGAGCATCTCCAACACTGCTCTCTACATTACCTAGTACAATAAATTCCATTAGCTATTTACATTTTTACGATAAATTCCAACACTACTCTCTATTCTTGCTCTCTACTCAAATAATTTTTTATTTTTAAATATCTACCCATAGAATTAAGTGGCAAAAAGGTAAATAGAAGGAGAGAGGAAGAGAGTAGCTAGCCTCTTTTGCTCTCTACTAGTTGCAAGCCCAAATGACCAAAGCTAGAATAACTAGCCAAGTAGAGAGTCTCTTGGAACATAAAATTTGGGTTTGGCTAGGTATTGTAGCCTAAAGGATCCAAGTAGAGAGTGAATTTGGACCCACTGATTTCAAATTTTTAGTAAATTCTGGGTTTATTTTCCTGGTATGTACTAGCATTGTTGGGTAATTATAGCACCTTGCTTGTTAGAGGTAAATGGGCTAGAAGTTAGAATTTATTTAGCTTCGTATATAGGAGTACTTTCTTTTTGTAAACTGTTCGGATCAAGCCTTTTACAGTCATTTTTTTTCATGATTCCTCGTGAGGACTCCTAAAAACACATTCTAAACACATTGAATGGTTCGGATCATCAAAATTTAAAAAGTCCGCACTTTAAGCAAAATCATTTTTTATCGACTACTATATTTTTTGGTTTTTTTTTTAAGAATGGCCCCCAATGTATTAGCAAAATGTCAATTTGGTCCCCAATAGAAAAATCGTGTTTTTACCCCCCCCCAAAAAAAATCGTGTCAATTTGGTCCCCAATGTTCACAATGTGTATTTAAATGATCCTTACGTCTAACTCCGCATGTGCAAGACGTAAATAGCAGGGGTATATATGGAATTTCATCCCCTGAAAACCCTAACCACCCCATCCCCATAAAATTTGAAAAAACCAGATCTCAAGATCGAAGGGGAAAAACCCATAGTAGTTTGGATTGATTTTAATAAAAAAAAATTGTGCCAATTTGTTCCCCAATGTTCACAATGTGTATTTAAATGATCCTAACGTCTAACTCTGCATGTGTTAGACGTAAATTGCAGGGGTATATATGGAATTTCAGCCCCTGAAAACCCAAACCATCCCCATCCCCATCCCCATAAAATTTGAAAAAAACAGATCTGAAGATCGAAGGGGAAAAACCCATAGTAGTTTGGATTGATTACGACTCCATTTCTATCTACTCTATCTCTGCGTCGCCCGGATCTTCTGGCTGACACGAGAGCTCGGCCACCATTCCGACGGCGAGACCATCGAGTAGCTCCTCCACCATGCCGAGCCCTCCTGTCGTCGCCACTAATACAGGCACCGTCCCCGTTGTGGGGAATGTTCGCGATGGCGCCGCCACAAACAGTGGTGGAGTTTGATTTTGCAGGGAGCAGAGAGAGAGAGAGCAATGACTCCAGATCGGGCTCTCCCAACCCCAATTCACAAATTTACAGAGAGCAGTGACTCCGTTGACGAACGCCGCAACCAGCGTGGGTTTTGAGTGATTTCGTTGATTTCTAGTCGAAAGATTATGCAAGAGCGAGAGAGAGGGAGTGAGAGAGAGATCAAGACCTTGGTATGCGTCCAGTGTAAAAAAAAAATTGCTGGGGCCACATCAAAATGACGTCGTTTTGTTCCACATCGTATTTCTGTTAGCTGCGTCATACATTTTCCGCCCAGCTGTTGACAGAAGGGTAACATTGAAGTGCGCCATAAACTATGAGGGTAATATTGAATCAAAAAACTTTACAAGGACGAAATTGAAATGGAGACTATTTTGTAAGGACCAAATAGATAGATAAGCCATTAAAATATCAATAAGACAACATACAACTATATAAACTCGGCGCTTACCTTTGAACGCAAAGTTGTTCCACGCATGATGCAACCCTTTATTCATTTTTTTCACCTTTCAATAGTTAATTATTTTCATGTATTGTAACCCTGTGCATAGCACTGGTTTAATGGTAGTTCCTTTTAGTGCACGCAAGCCATTAATTCCCATCAAGTGTTTAAAGTTCCAAAATCAATTAGTACGCCAATTGATTGTTTCCATTGCTGATAGTCTAGATTATTTGAGGCATTTGAATTAAAAATTGGCTCGTGGATTATTCCTTTTATAGAATATCCTGACTGAAATAATTTTGGAATTCAAACTTAGGATATTGAATATTTTTGTTCCCTACCTTGAGAGCTTTCCTAAATCATCAAATTCTATTTTTACTTTAAAATTAACCAATTAATTTCTCTGCGATAAACAGATGTAGGCATTGTAACCATTTTCTTAATGAGCTAACTTCTAAAATATGAAATTTTATTTGTTCATGGTGATTATCACAATTGTCTATTCAGAAACGTGAAGGAGTTGAAAGATTTTTTAAATCTGGATCCGGATCCTCTATGAGGATTTCCCTGTAAAGATCGTGTGAGGCTTTTATTGTGGGAATGACAACACATTGTTGAGAGGATCCAACGGTGGTGAACATAGCACTCCCATTTTAAGATCCAAACGATGTCGTATAGAAAGGAAAAAAGAAAATGGAGAGAAAACGGACCAAAAACCTAACTTTCACTCTCAGACCCAAATCCTCAAACTGGTAATAAGAGATTTGCATCAATATTTGGCAAAAATTAGAGCTGCTTCAGTATGAAACTGAACAGAGTTGCTAAGCAATTGAATCTCCAAAATCGGGCCCTAATTTTTGCTAATCCAAATTAAAAATCTATCTTTTCCCTCGTACAAGATATTGAGGGTTTTGTTCATGACCTTGGATTGAGCTGCAGAGAACAAATCTAAAATAAATGAAAACTCAAAATCGGGATGAAGAGAGAGACGAGTAGAGCTGCAATTGTAGAGAGAGAAAGTGGAAACAATATTAAACAAGAACCCAAACTATGTCTCAATCTGTGAGTTCATAGCTAACCTCCATTTTAGAAATACATCCGTATGATGGGCTGGGGTGGGAGTGAAGAAACAGAGAGTCATCAATGTCTGTTTCTTGGACTTGGATTTTGGGTTCTCGGTTTGGTATTCCCTTGATTTCTCTGTGTCTGTTTGACAGGAGAGACCATTTTCTCTCCGTTTTTTTTCCCCTTCCAAACGACGTCATTTGGATCTAAAAATAGGAGGCAATGTTCACCACCGTTGGATCCTCTCGACAATGTGTTGTCACTCCCACAAGAAAAGCCTCACACGATCCTTACAGGGAAATTCTCATAGAGGATCCGGATCCGTATACTATAACAAAAAGAAGTCTACCGACTTGGTACTTGTCTGATCAAACGCACTGTTCAATAGTTTACTTAATTCGTTTTCTCTTTTCTTCCAAGCAACTCTAAGTCATGTTTCCACATCCGCACCGACGGTACGGTCCTAACGCGGCCCATGTCGCACCGACGGTAGTGTTATCCTTCGGCCCTAATGGGGCCTGTGACCCATGGTCTTTGATACATACGGCCTTATATGGGATCCGGCCCATAAGTTTTAACGACTGAATAACGATATATTCGGCCCCCCACAAAGGAGGTGGTGGCTTGGGTTGTAAAACTGAATTTGGTTTGATAAAACGAAACCATTTGATAGTAAATTGTGTTGGTTTGGTTGGCACCGAAATAGAAAAACGAAACAAACAATTTGATGGCAATCAAAACCAGCGATTTAGGATTTTTGGAATATTTTTTTTTTATCTGCAAGTTGGGAATTTTCACAGAAATGTATTTGTGTGTGTAGCTTTTGGAGAAGTGCTGAGAGTGAGTTTTGGAGGCTGCTGTTTTGGCTACAGGGTTAGTAACATCAGCGGTGCCATTTTGACTTTTGAGAAATTTTAGATCGTGGAAGGAGAATGAGTTTCTGAGGTGAAAGACGAAGTGGTGGGGGTGATGGTTGTTTTGAGATGAAATTTCAAATATACCCCTGCACTTAACGGCTAACACAGACGGAGTTAGATGTGAGGACCATTTAAACAAATATTGTGAACATTGGGAACCAAATAGACATGATTTTTTTATTGGGGACCAAATTGACATTTTACTAAAACATTGGGGACCATTCTTTTAAAAAAAAAACCTATATTTTTTGTTTTTATAAAAAGGAGCACCAAATAACTTACACGTAGGCATTCACAGCCCGTTTTTCTCTTCATATCATCTTTGTCAACAAGAAAAGCATGAGCATCCGTTTCAAGTGTCAAACCAATTTTCTGAAAAAATTTGAATATGCTTTTGAGAATGCTTCTTACTCTTTCATATCCATGGTTGCGGTTGAAAGACACTCTGGAAATTTTTTTGTACCATCAATAGTCACATGCCTCACATTATAGGGCCCAACTTGCACGAAAAAAAATATAAATACTTCCATGATGTAGCTGAAAACCGTAGTTATCCAAAAGATTTAATTTCAAAACAAATTTGTTTATTGGTTCTCCAATTTTCTTAATTTCATGTTAATATCTATTGTTAAAGACTGATTACTTACTTCTAAACATACATATAGCGACACAAATTTAAAACAATTTTTGACACAAATATTTTGGGATCACCATGCTAATAGAGCCATTTAATTGCTTTAAAACATGTTTTTAAGAGTTCTCATTAAAAAAATCGACTAATTCGGATATTCATAAGAGCTTGATCGATTTTTTCTTTTTTTCTTTTTTAATAAGGATCCGGGGGGGGGGGGGGGGGGGGGGGGGTGTGCGCCCCATGTTGTGCGCGGGCAAAACTATGTAGTTTTGATGGTATCTTGGCTTAAAACACTTGGGAGGGAAGGGCTGTGTTTGGAACCCCAAAACCCATTTTTTTTGCTGCTGCATTTCTTACCCAAGCGGCCAAGCCTCTGTTTTGATTGCCATCATCCAAATCTGGAATCTATAGATTCAGTAACAAAAATTATGCAGGTACATTTATACAACCAATATATTACTGTACTTAAGTAGGAGTATTAGTATCAATTGGTTTTATTTTTTTTCCAATGATCACTTATTTAAAAAAGGCTGACCCTTACAAGTACCAAGGAAAAGGAACATCCTCATTACAAAAAATAAAAAACTCGAAGCACTTTTTCAATTGCTTTCTGAATAAACTAGGGAGTAGTTCTCTTTCACCCTTTTTCTGTTCAACGTTCTTCACAAAAAGCTTTTAACTATCGTCCTTAGCTATAAGCATTTGATATCTAGCGAGGAAAATGCTTGTTTATCAATCATCTTGCAAAACACATCAACAGGGAGAGAAAAAACGAAGAACACTACCTAATGAAAACATAAACGAGAATGATCGGAAAGGGAAAGAAAAGAAACGAGAATGATTATTCTTTGATCGGAAAAGGCCATACCTTTTCAATGAGATTGAGAGAAAAGTAGCAGCAGTAGATGAGCAGACAAAACGTTGATGGAGAGCAGCATTCTGGTTAGGGTTTAGAAAGTTTGGCACCAAAGCAAAAAAAATGGGTTTTGGGGTTCCAAACACAGCCCTTCCCGGCCAAGTGTTTTGAGCCAAAATATCATCAAAACTACGTAGTTTTGCCCGCGCAGCACATCGCACAACATGGGGTGCGCAGCCCCCCCCCCCCCAAATCCTTTTAATAAAGGGTCAAATACCGATCAAACCCTTACTGGTGTCTTCTTTCTTTCTTCTTTGTCATTCGATATACATCAGTGTGGGGGAGTTAGTGAGTTAGTCGAGAGGGGGTCTAGAAGCTATCCATAGCCCTAAACCCCAAACGCCTCTACCGAGACTCGAACCCTCATCTCCCTGGTGGGAGAATCAGGAAATAATCGCCAGATCGAATTTTAATGATCTGAACCGCTCACTGTCATCGATACACTCATTTTTGCCGTGCCAAAAAAAAAAAAAAAAACATGCGTAGGCTAACAGTATGGATTGTTTTTATTAGAAAATTGAATAAACAGTTTTCTTTGATGTGTATCAATGTATATAAAACATAATCTTAGCATCACTTTATATAAGCCAGAAGACAAGAAAATTAGGAAAATATTCATAATAAGGAAACCTAAACTAGGAAACATGAATATTATCCTAGCCTAAACAAAAACATAATATTAAAACCTAGAATATATGCTAACATAATATTCCAAATACTATCATAGCAATTTTGACTTGATATGGAATACTTAAACTGCGGATGTTGATTAAGTATACAGATTTGAACACACAATATACTAAAATGTTCATCCACTGTGTATGGGATCCACATGCATCGTGCGGGATCTACGTGCATTAATCGGACACATCTTTGTGCGAATTTGTACACTTCCGTCTATTTTTTTGGAACAGCAAAAGAAAAATTTTATTAATCAAACTAAGAGATAAAAGAAATCAACAAGAAGTAAATACGAGATATATGGTAACCAGCAACCATGGGGTCAGGGTCACAACTCCAACTAGTGACCCCCAATTTTTTTTCCATGATGTTATGGACTCAGGGTTTAAATAAAATTTTAAAGTTCGTAGTTTAATTACAATTAGCATGAACTCGTAGCACGAGTTCATGCAACACACGAAAACACTTAATAATTGATATGGACTTTCAACCATAATTTTTTTTATTTCTTTTCTTTCAATAAAAATCTAGTGTTGTACTATGCTACATAATTATTTTGAATTAGAATTTACTTCCTTTTTTTAATTATCCAGCTCGAGCAGGATTTTTTTTTAATATCATGTTTGCCCAATAAAATGACATAAGCCAAGAATGCTTTGGAGTTTTCAAAGATAATCTAGAAATTCATTGGATAATAACTTAATCTACAACTTTTTGGAGTATAGAGGTACGTAGAAGAATTGTATTAAACAAAACCATCAGCCAAAACCGACAAAGGTAGGCGAGTGGAACTGTGGAAGGGGTGTGGATCGGGCGCCAGGGGCAAAGCTTGGGGAGGTGCCGCCAGCCACTTCTCTCTTTCTCACTTCTCTCTCTACAACTTGTCTATCCCAAATCTTTGATCATTTATTCTAGTTTGTAAAAGGTTGTGCCTAATGTGTAATTCATTTGCCTAATTGTTTCTAAGTAAATAATTAAGAAAGCTAAAATATAACTTATAAATGGAAACGAATGGGCTATTATTTTGAAAAATATCAATAAGACAACATACAACTATATAAACACAGCGCTTACCTTTGAACGCAAAGTTGCCACGCATGGTGCAACCCTTTATTCATTTTTTCGCCTTTCAATAGTTAATCAATAGTCAATTGTTTTCGTGTATTGTAACTCTGTGCATAACACTGGTTTAATGGTTGTTCCTTTTAGTGCGCGCAAGCCATTAATTCCCATCAAGTGTTTAAAGCTCAAAAATCAGTTAGTACCCCAATTGATTGTTTCCATTGCTGATAGTCTAGATTATTTGAGGCATTTGAATAAAAAATTGGCTCGTCGATTATTCCTTTGATGGTAATTGAGCACGTCTTAAGGTAAACATCCTTTTTTTTTTTTTTTGTCAAACGACAAGAGATGCAGGAGTTTTGGGCAACTGAGCTAGCCCTAGTTGGCCATCCATTAGTTTTCTGCTTGAAGGAACTCCTAACCTCCTAGTGAGATGCAGATGTCTTGCACAACTGAGCTAAGCCTAGTTGGTTATCTTAAGATTTATTTTAAAATTGTAACTTATATATTTTATTTTTTATTTACAAATTTAGAATTCCCTTAAGTCATGGGATCACTTTTATATTAACATTGCCTACAAAATCTTGTAGAAACCAACATTTTAATTTAAATGGCAGTAAATACTAAGAGTCAATTTAGATTTCCCTTTACATTTCACGAAATCAAGTACCGAATAATTTTGATCCTATTTTCTATTATGGATGTGAAAGGAAAAAAAATAAGGTAAATAACCTCAGTTTGGATACATTTTAAGGAGTGCCAAAAAAATAATGTCACATGTGCCTACTAAAAATTTCAATGACAATCCAATTAAACTATGCCACTTGTTGCTCTCACATTCTTCCTCACAAAAATCTATCCTGCAATACTATATAAGAAGATGGACGAAAAAGCACAAATTACAACCACTCGGTCCACTCCACCACTCATGAACCCTAAACGATTTGGGGATTTTCTCCTCGGGGTTTCTCGGACACATTTTGGGCCAAGTTTTGAAAGGGGGAGAATTACCAAATGGGGCACACCTCTTAATCCACCTGCCACATCAAGTGGCGTGCAATTTAAAGTGTACTCGTAGCAATTTTCTGTGACGTTATGAATGTGGTTCCTCTTTCGAATGCATCGGAATGGAAAATGTTATGGGAAGAAGTCCAATGTGGAGCCCACCCAACAAGATAGGTGGCTCTCCATCCGCCACATCACCTTGGTGTGCATGACATCACGGTTCGATTCCGGTTCGACCGCGGTTGAACCGGTGACCTATCCGCCTGGTCCCTTTTCCGGTTCGCTCACCGGTCCGGGTTTTAAAACATTGGTGCATGCATAGTGTACCCATAACATTATTGCATCGGAATTGGGTTGTTACAACTTTCCCAAGAACACCTGGGCAACTCACCCCACTATTTGTACAGATGATTTGGGGTACAAATGGGCTCGAGGGCCCACAAGTGGGTCCCACAGAAATAATCCGATCCGTTCATCCTTCTTAAAATAACTTTTCAAGTGGCCCAACGAAAAATCAGATCAATCCGATATGTGTCAGTGATCGATCTGAAAACCCTCGTTTCATTCAAAATCGTTTTGAATGAAATGGGGGGTTTTCAGGATCGACCACTTGGGCAAGTCGAATTGAGTTAATTTCTCGTTGGGCCATTCGGAAAATTATTTTAAGATTAAAAAGAAAAAATACGTTTCTTAATGCATATCAATTGAAAAATTAACCTGTTAAGATGGTCATTCGTTGGATTAAAAGTAAAAAAAAAAAAAAATACCTTACATATGAATGTAATCTTTTACCTTAATAAACAAAATGAATTCCTAGCTCTACCCTTGGTAGTAACTTAAGACATTTTGATCGTTTTCTATTGTTTTATTTTGTCTTTAATTCACTTCTAAAGACAAACTTTTAATCGATGATTTATTCGTTAAGATTCATTTTTTTCCCCCTATAATAGCTTTGTAAATACGTTAAATTCACCTCCTATTCATGGTTATCAATCTCGTCACGTATATTTTTTTCTCATTTTAGTGAGTCATTAATTAAGAATGCTGAGTGATTGCATATATATATATATAATCTTCTAGTCCAAACCTCCCGAAAATAAGAAAAAAATGATTTTTTTTGTGTTGCAAATTATTTTTGAAAAATCCGAGCCGTCCAATGTGTTCAGAAGGTGTTTCAAGGGTCCACGCGGGAAATCTTCAAAAAAATATACCGGGAAGGGCTTGATCCAAGCAGTTTTCTCAAAAACATATATATATGTTTGGGAATATAAGTTATTTCCATTAAAGAATGATAACTGAATTAATTAGAGGCAAAAAATATTTTAACATTTTTACATGTTTATAAACTTATGCGAAAAAATAGCACTGGTCGTTGCTAGTAATAATAATAGGAATATTATGTTACCATGTAATCTAGGATATTAAGTAGTCTAGGTTTCCTTATTATGAATGTTTCTTAATTTGATTTTCTTGTAGCTTATATAAACGCATGCTAAGATTATGTTTTATATACGTTGATACACATCAAAGAAAACTGTTTATTCAATTTACTAATAAAAACAATCCAGTACAGGTTAGCCTAAGCATTTTTTATTTTTATTTTTTGCACGGCAAAAATGAATGTATCGATGTTTTACCAAACATTGTCTTTGATGTTTCACCTTTTTTTGTTTTATAGGTCAACTTGAGGCGATAGATGGCTAATCGTCAACCAGAACCTCGTTTTTGCATTGTTTGCCGTCGAGCGGTACGTAGTAATCGAATCCACGTTTACGATTCACGTTGTAAGGAGAAAGAAGTTTTATGGAGTAACTTGACAACCATTTACTCTTGTCTTTCAAAAATGCGATATGTACAACGGTATTGTACAACATATATGTACAACGTTAGGTCCCGTTTGATTAGATGAATTCTTGGGCTTTTTTTCTATTTTTTACGCTTTACAAAATATGTCATTCTTCTCACATACATCAACTAAAAGAACACAAAAATCTAAAAAGCCAAGCTTAGTCTATTATGAAATTTTGACATTAAAAAAATAAAGTACTTTGGCTTAGTAATTGTATAAAATTGCTTGATATCAAATTAAAGAGCTCAATGAGTTCTTGAAATTGTTGTCCAGAAATTTGAAATATTATGCACATAAATAATTCATATTTTGATTGAAAAATTGTATGTGTTTTCATAGTATAGCATTTTATTTTTTTGTGACGAATGGAGGAATCAAGCGAGAGAGAAATCAAAACAGTATATCCAAAATGGATTGGCACATACTACCCGACAAGTCAAGAAATCCCCAATTCCCGAACGAAGTCAGTAAGATACCAACTGAATATAACTTAAAGGCAAACCAAATCTACACTTAACTTAAATTATTTAAGGACATAGTAACTCATTATTTTCCTAAAAATAAAATATGTGCTTAAAAATTCATAACGTTAAAACAAAATTTTATAACAAACAAATGTTATGAATTAAGATTAATTCAATATGTAATGTGTATAGTGTTGCATATCCTTGGGCGTATTGGCATTTTGTTGAATTAGAATTTGTTTTGCAGCATTACCATCCTTATACAGGGTTGCGAAAGACTATCTTCTGGGGCCAATATTTTTGTGGAAGCCATTCTTTGAGCAATTTGGACAAGCTATGTCGGAGCTGCGGCAGAATTGAGGTTTGTTCCGTTTTCACATCTAGTACACGGTTAAATTCTCGTACACATAATCCGATACCAATCCAAGTATAAAACCGGTTTAATTAATTACTCGTGCTATGCACAAAAAGAAAATTATAATAAAATTAGATCATTTTATGTACCCGCTTAATCCATGTCACATCTAAATTTCAATATGCATCTTTTTAGGTACCCGTTTAATCTATGACACATCCAAATTTCAATATGTAGTGGCGGCTCAATTATTTCATAAACCGGTGACAAAATCTACCGTCTACATACATCACATCATCAATCCAATTTGTCTAGTCAAGTTTAGTGTCAACGTAATGAGTGTCTCGAAAGCTTCGAAATCTTTTTGGTTGTCCATAGTACTAAAAGCACGCAACATTAGTTATTTAAAGCATATCAAATAGCATATCCTACTTTTTAATTACTGGATGTCGAGGCTAGCGATAACCCGTGCTATGCATGGGACTTGTATGATCATATATAGACGTTTCAAGAAGAACAACCAACAAACAGATCCTTGTAACCATTACATCATTAACTTGATTACTATGATCTAAATGTTATTAATTTTCGTCAATTGTTTACAGCGTGCGAATAAGTTAATCTATTCACATACATCACAAGTATCATTTCAAGGAAATCAAACCTATTTTTTACTACATTGGGAAGAGGGTATTATTAGTAAAAACTCGTCCTTAAATCAACCTCAAATCCTATTGTTATGATAATATCCTAGCTAATTAACTAATTAAGTTATGTATTGCAACACAATTTTCATTTCTCAAACATGATGACTCCATCTAAGAGCTAGATCCTGTGTGACAGTGGGATTTTGAAAAAATCGGACTCTGACATATAAATCTATATCTTTCCACATGATAATTTGTAAGAAAACGTAGTATATTATTGTGTGTTCTGTTTTTTGAAAACGAAATTATAATCTACAAATGCCACAAATTCTTACAAATGAATAATTTAGGGAAGTGATATTGGCACTCCACTTTTTTCTATGGACACTTCTTCTTTTTGGTTTCTATTAGCCAAAGTTATTCTTGCATTTTATGAATAGATACCAAAAAAAAAAAAAAAGTGTCAATAAAAAAAGGGGAATGCCAATATCAATTCCTATAATTTAATCAATGATTTTTAGCTAGTGTTTTAGTCCCAATAGTTATGGGTAGGTTTTAATTTGGTCTTTATATTTTTAAATGTCTCAATTTCATTCTTCTAGTTTTATAGAGAATTTTTAATTTGATCCTTATATTTTAAACATTTCAATTTCGTCCTTAAGATTTCTTGTTTGTTTATGTATGATTTTTTTCTCTAATTACAAAGCTGCCCCTTCAAGTTTATTTCGTGATATATTATGTCTCTAAAGTTTAAAAATGTAATATTTACTTTCTTAAGCTTGATTTTAACATTTTAAAGTACTTTTTATGCGTTCAACTCGATGAACATTTTAAAAATATTTCTTATAAATACAAGGTGTATCTTCTACTATTATTACTTATAGATTGACGTATTGGCGTTTGGCCTTCGCTAGCATGGTGGGCCTGCTATTGCAAATACATTTCTTTCTTACTGAATCACATGAACCAATCGTACTTGATATAATGCAACTATATCAACAAAAATAAATAGAATTTAAAGAAATATCTATTGATTTGGTGAAGCCCACTCCAACCATTAAAAAATTCTTTAAAGTGTTTAAAAACTTAATTTAGGGAAACAACTATAACCTTATAAACTTTACAGGAATAATACATAATTTTATATACTTAGAAGAACAGTTCAAGTTGAAACTGAAACAAACCAGAAAATTTAAGGACAAATTTGCAACATTCAAAATACGAGGACCAATTTGAAACCTACATCAAATTATAAGATTAGATTGGCCTTTTTTATTTATAGTTTAATCAAAAGATTTGAGATTAAATCTTTTGTATACCTAATATTTTCAGCTACATCATGGAGATTGTTTTAAATTTCGCGCAGGAACACACAAAGTATAAGGCGATTGTTGATGGTAAAAAAATTTGTCCAGATTGTCTTCCAACCGCAACCATGGATATGAAAGAGTGCAGACGCATTCTCAAAAGCACATTCAATTTTTTCAAGAAAATTGATTTGAAGCTAGAAATGGAGGATGCTCATGTTTTTCTTGTTGACAAAGATGAAATGCTGAGAAAAATGAGCCGTGCAAGCTGCTTATCCACTTGCTTCGGTGATTTCCTACTTGTAAGTTATTCGGTGCTCTTTTTTATTAAAACAAAAAATATAATAGCCGATCAAAATAAATAAATAAATATACTACCAGTTTTCCCTGATATGCAGGAAGGAGAGATAATCGTATGTGACTAGAATAAATTAGATCAACATCTAATTCGGCCTTCATAAGTACTAATGTCACACTATAGAGCAACAACTTAGATCTCCAATTGTTAATTTTGTCGATTACTTTTTCCATCGGTAATTTTTTTTGTTATTAAACTTTGGAAGAAATACAAATATTTAAAAGGATTTCGGGCACACCAACAAAAAGCCACATGAGAACTAACCGAAAAGAAGGCAAGAAGCCAACTTAAAAAACGGAACAATCTCCTAGCAACCCAAACAACCTCCGAGCAACCCAAACAACCAGCACAAAACACCCTAAAACCAAACAACAACCTAGGAAATAAAGCCACAAGAAGCAAACCAAAACCAAAACCAAAACAACAAACCGAAAGGAACGATAGAAAACCAAGAAGATAAACCCAAAAACCACCAAAACCCAGAATTAGAATTCCAGTGAAAAAGGATCATCCTCCTCCAAGGCATCGAAATCCTCCAAGTTATCTAAAGCATTACTTTTGTTGATTACACAAAGAAAGTATGTATGAAGCTAAATACTAACAGGTGATGTTAATGACAAAACTGTTTTTATTTGTGCCAAAAATGTAGTGCTTAAAAACCGTGTACCATATGCAAGAGATTCGAAACCAAGTCCACAATTGCTATAACACCAACGGCCTAACTAATAACCTCATTAAAGGAAAGAAACCAACCTAATAAATAGAAAGGGAATAACACCCACATGTAGGTGCAGATATTGACCAAAAAAAAACAAGCGGTACGTTTCCCTCAATCCTCAAATTTATTGGACTTTTTTGTTGCTGTGCAGGATAGTATTCCCTGTGAAGGGCTCTTCTTAACGACTAAACGTGTGAATTCCGTAAGAGCTTTCATCAATATTCCTCTGTATTAGAATTCTGGACTTCAATCGGTATCGTTTTTTTTTATAACCGGTCCTTGTTCTCGATGAGAGAATTCTGTGAAAACAAATTCTTCGATTTACATTTTTTGATAAATAAAAATAATAATTACATCTAAAATGCCAGGTTGTTACAGTGAATTCTTTATATCTTCTTGACAACAGGTCACAAAATGTTCCCGAGTAGGAAACAAATTCGAAGTTTCAAAAAAGGCCATGCGAGTCCCTGGGGCTGGAGAGTGGTTTTGTGTCCCACGCGATGGGAATGGGAAGGCAATTCTAATTCATTATGGTATGGCTAGGTAAATTCCTTTCCAAATGATTTTTTCATTTTTGTTTGTTATATTATTGTGATTCTTTCTGTTGCCGTTCGAAAGATATATCCATCGCAAATTCTCAAATTGAGAGTTCAAAGTTTCGTTTGATTGTAAGTTAAATTATATATGCAGAATAAAAACACAAACAACTATGGCGCATGAGCTGATGCACTTGTGGATATGGAAACAAGGTGATTTCTTAATTCTCATTCAAAAAGAAAATGAAAATGCTATCTTCTTACCATATTCAAAAAGCGTATCCAAAATCGAAGGAGAAGACAAGTGCGAATATCATTTTTTTTACTTATTCAAGCAGTTCTTCTTACTCCTAATTTATTAGGTTTTAACTCTGTACATTTTGAATTGTCGATAGGTTTGGCTTCGCATCTAAGTAGAAAAACCGAAGAAGGATTGTGCCACCTAATATCTCAAATGTGGTTGGAGCAGTACGTTGCTGAAAGTCCGTTTATGCAAAAATTAAAAGAGCGGTTGATGGTAGGAAATGAACGACGTGATGGATTTCGAGAGGCCGAACAAGCCGTTCGCAAAAACGGCCTGAAGGCCACACTAAATTACCTTTCCGAGCGGCACAACTTTCCACCATCCACATGATTGGGGATTGTTGGTAGATTACTGGGGACATAAATTAGAAATTTTTATTTTTATTTTAGTCTTACAAGCACTCCCTAAAAATTGAAATCATTATCTTAGCATAATCAAGTAAGTACTTGGGTCAAGTGCCCCGATTTTATAATTTTTGATTGACAAGGTTGTCTTAGCATGCCTCCCCATTAGTTGGCCAAGTGAGGAAGTTTTTTTATTTAAGTTTTTTATTCAAAGGATGTGGTGGGGATTTTCCGTATGGATTCCTTCCTCTATGCGTACTCCTTCTTCTCCTGATAGATCCTACACCAGAGAGCACTGGTTAGTGTCACTTGGGCCTCTTGCCCAAGGACACTCCGACGATCAAGTTAGTATCGAGAAGGAGAGAGTACAAAGAGTAATGGATCTCAGATTGTATGTGTCCTTCTAGGGTTTATCTCTTGGTATTTATAGGTCTCTATGTACTTACTTTCCAAGTCTTGTGACGTCACCCATTACGTTCTTAGGGCCGGCCCTGAGATTATGCAGGCTTAAAGCGAATTTTAAAAAAAAGCCCCTCGATCATTTTTTTTTTAAATCAATATATGTGGCAAATATATGTAAATGATATTAAACATGATATTTTAGCTTCATAAGTTAACTAAACAAACTTTTGAAAAAATTTATACCATTAAGACAACAGGAATCAAGCACATATAACGAAGTCCGTTCATTCTCAAACTAATCATGTTGTTAACTTTAATTGTAAAATAATATTGTTAACAATAAGAGAATTCTTTATTGCAAACATTATTTTTATCATAATTTGTTGAGTGAAAATAAATTATATTGTTGTACTTATAGTCAAAATTGTTTTATTTGTGTATTTAGTATAAAAAGTTAAAGGTAAAATGGAAATAAACAAAAGAAAATTAAAAAATTATCCAACCATTTATGATGTTGAAAGATTTGAACTTTGGTCTCCAGTAACATATATTAATCGAATAGAAAAATAAGAAAAGAGTAATATATTAATCCAACAGAAAATTGAGCAAAAAGGATGTTATTGCCAAAAGGACCTAGTGGGATTTGAACCATGGGCCTCCCGGTTTTAAAAAGCATACGCTGACCACCAAGGCAGGAACAAGCTTCTTGCCAAACTTTGAAATAACAAGTATATATATAATATTAATGTCTTATATCCGAAATGGGCCCCTAATTTTGCTTAAATTTCGGAGGCCTAAAGCGGCCGCACCTCTGACTTTACCCCAAGGCCGGTCCTGGACGTTCTCGGTCACATGACACGTCCTATAACATGGCCCCACGTGGTTAACCTAGAGGCTTCTAGAAACCCCTTTTCCAATGCCAGGTGGCCTTCGGCTCGTGCTCTTCGTAACCGCCTTTATGACCCATTCGGATTAGCTCATGGGTCAGGTTTTACCACCCACCCGGACACTACCTAACCCGAGAGGCCCACTCCTTGATCCGGAGTTAATCCATCAAACCCTACGGCCCTAACGAGGACCATGTCGTATTGGCGGTAGTGTTATCATGTGGCCCTAACGTGGCCTATGACCCATGGTCTTTGATACATACGGCCTTATATGGGATCTGGCCCATAAGTATTAACGACTGAATAACGATACATTCGGCCCCCCACAAAGGAGGTGGTGGAACCAATAACATTGGGATCTTCAAACATTTTAAGAACAATTTAAAGCTTTTTATTTAAGCTTTATATATATATATATATATATATATATATATACACACCCGTTTTTCCCACTAACCAATTATGTTACGACCACTGAACAAACTTGGTTGACGAACATAGTTTATGCGCCGCTAATGTAGCGGCTTGTACACACACACACACACACACACATATATATATATACGCCAATTATCCAATCCGGGATCCCGGATTGGAGGGTTTTTGATGTTTTGAAGGTTTTAAAACATGTTTTTGCATGATCCAAACCGTCCAATGTGTTTAAAAAGTGTTTTCAAAGGTCCTCGCGAGAAATCGTCCAAAAAAAATACCGGGAAGGGCTTGATCCGAGCATTTTTTCACGAGCTCACAAGAAAGTGAATTTGTGGCATATAGTGAGATTTTTGGCATCCAAAGGCAGTTGGATATTGATAGTAAATTTCAATTAACAATTGCCAGTGTGTTTGGTAGAGGATTTTTGGTTTGGGCTTGGCATTTAGGTGTTTAGTTTTGACCTGGACTCCACTCCTTAGTGTTTCGGCCCCATAAATTTATGTGAGATGGATGAGCATTTGAATTATCAAAAACCAGTCTCGCCCATTTTCTCCATTTTAGATAACAACCCTATGACCTCTCTCCAACCACAATTAGATCCCTAAATGTCGAAGAATTGGAGCGCGGGGGCGTGTTGCGCAACTATGTGTTGTGCAATCCTGACTTTTCAAATGTGTAATTAATGGTTTGGATTTTTGGAACTATTCATGCGAACTGTAAACTATCCACGTGAAAAGTTTAAAACAATCAGGATTACTGATTTCCAAAACAGACAATCAGGATTGCACAATACACTGCGAGCACACCACCAGATCTCGAAGAATTATGTACAATCAAATCCAATTGAGATACCCCTTTTGTGCTACACAAAGCATCTTCGAGTGAGATTTCAACAATATATCCATAAAATTCAAGTGACTGCGTTTCTGCCTTCCTGAAGTTCATTTAAAATCGAGGAACTTATGTATTTTGAAAAAAAAAATTAAGATCTTATATTTTGATTCATTATTTTCTTTTTGAGCTTCTAAATGATCGTTCACACCACAGGTCCACACGTTAATGCCATGTGAATTGTGATCGATGCCGAAATGCTAGTGTAAACCTCAATAACATTGGTTCCCCTGTATTAGGATTTGAAGGGAGCCATTGGGTAGAGTTTCACTCAGCCTATTTAAATTTTAGCCCGGCCTGGGTTCTTTCCCACGGCCCATTGAATGGGGTTTCACACGGCCCATTTAGATTAATATTGCATGCTCTTGTTACCCATCAGCACAGGATATAACCAAAAATATCACAGCAAATCTATAAATTCAAAAGAGAAAAAAAAATGAAATTCCTGTTGGCTTTGTCGATTTACTCAGAAGAACGAGTTTGGGTCTTTAAACACTGTAATTTGTCAATAATTGTTCAGTTCCTTGTTTTAGTATATTTTTTTAAAAGGATGGAGCAAGGGGTGAGCAACATAAGTTGCCTAAACATGATAATAGGAATTTGCGGTGGATCTAGCGCATTATTAATTGGGAAATTCTGAAATAGATTGGGAGTTCCCGTAATGCACCACATGGAGTAAGATGCCTTGCTGTGCTCAACCAAAATTTTATCATCATGATGTGAACTAATCATTTTGTACAGGTTGTTGAACACTATACACATACCAAACAAGCTAGTCAAACATTAATTTCTACATAATCAAGACTAAGGCCTCCTTTGGCTAAATTTAAAAAACTGGTTTTTTAGTTTTTCCCGTTTTGTCTTTATTCAAAAAAAATTGCATTTGTTAGTTTTGCGTCAAGATTTTGTGGTTTCTGGATTTATCTTGTCGAGACGAATCCAAAGAGTATAAAATTAAGGTCAAAAGTAATAGTTTTTTGAATAAAGTCGAAAATAAACCAAAATAAACTAGTTTTTTGGATTATTTTTCATCTTTATTCACAAAACTTTAAATTTGGCTAATAATTTTATACTTTTTAGATTCCTCTCATCGAGACAAGCCAAGAAACCACAAAAAATCGACCAAAAACTAACAAATGCAAAAAAAAAAAAATTGAATAAGGACAAAACGAAAAAAACCAAAAAACCAATTTTTTCAAATTAGCCAAAGGAGGCCTAAATTGTCTTGCAGTATATTTTTTAAGTTATACTGAGTATTCATTTTTGAATATCTACTGTAAATATATATTTTATGAAAAAGTGAGAGATGAACCCTAATGTGTTTTTTGAACCTTAGAAAGGGTGGTCAATGATTAAAGAAACCCTAAAAATGGGGCTAGCAATTTTTGGAACAACTCGTGTAAATTTTGTTTCGTACTCTTCAAAGTTCAATTGACTGAAACTCCAATCCAACTAAGCACGGCCGTTCTCAAGCATTCACGCTTGTTAAAGCCTAACATGGAAGATGCACAAAAAACAGATTGTTGCGAATAGATAGTTGTTCGAGTCTTGTGAACCGTATTTTTTTAAAGCCTTATTTTTCATGGAATATGCACAAAAAATTCTGAAACATTGCAGATGGTGCGACTCGAACTCCCGACCATGCGTTCCATGCAGGTTTTGTTCGACTCAAACAACCATTGCACTAAAAATGAACATTAAAACATTGCAGATGGTGCGACTCAAACTCCTGACCATGCATTCCAGGTTTTATTCGACTCAAACGACGACAGCACTAAAATGCACTTCTTCTACTCATACTGAACAACAAATATATATACATATTTTGGAAAGGCCCCATTGTTAAAACTCGCTTTTTAGGCTTAGTTTTTTCATTTGCTAAAAACTAACATTTGATAAAATTAAGTGTTAATTTTAGCAAACGAGGAAAGATTTCTTAAAATCGACACTTGATTTATCAAATGTCAGATTTTAGCAAATGAAAAATTAAGTCTTAGAGCCCCGAAAATCTCAGGGCTGGGCCTGGCCGTGGGACCGGAGTAGAACACTCGATCAAGGTGATATCGAAGGCGTCCGTCTGAATGTGGGAAAAAATGAATTCGAGACGCGTCTGACAAATGAGCAGCAAGCCACCCTACGGTATGAACCTCTTAAAGTTGATAATATTATCGACCCTGACAACAATAAATCCTACCAATTGACGTTGTAAAGGCATCTCAACCAAAACCCTCCACAATATCAATTTGGGGGTGAATGGAGAGATAAATTTCTTTCACGTACTGCAAACGTTTGTTCAGAAATTGGCTGAAAGCCAGGTCAATATTTTGCTCTCTTCATCCATCTTCAAGGTTCTCATGGATATTTAATACTAAAATTTTAGTCAACCTATTATGTTCAATTGTAGTATTTGCTCTATTTGGTTTGTTCCAAAATTGTTTTACAGTGCCATTGCGCGCACTGTGAGATACTTTCACAAAACGACTTGTTTTGACATTAATAATTTGGAAACTGTAAATCATTTTGAATTTACCACATCAAACTTGTAGTTGCCCTTTTTCTTTCAATTTTTTTAATCTCATGCTTTGTATCGAACGGTGGAATTGAAAGAGTAAAAAAGCATTATTAACAAAAAGGCCCATTAATTAAATTCAAAATTAAGCGGTTCTTGTTATCATCTTCTAACTATTTCAATAATAATTGTGGTCAAGATGAAAGAAAGAAAGAAAAACAAGACAAGTAAATGAAAAAAAAAATTCAAGAGAAAATAGGTGAACAATTTAGAGAAATAAATAGCGCCGCATAGAAGGCATATCAGGATTTATTTTAGGGACCACTGGGAAAAGATTTTTTGTATTGGTTTGTAGAGCACTTGATGGGAAAAAATCATTGAATAGGCGTAGTTGTCATTAACACATACAGTAGTTTTGATTTTCATATGCTCTCTCTCTCTCTCTCTCTCTCTCTCTCTCTCTCTCTCTCTCTCTCTCTCTCTCTCTCTCTCTCTCTCTCTCTCTCTCTCTCTCCCCCCCCCCGGTGAAAGCGAGGCAGAGGAGTGATGGGAGTTTTTAATCTCATGGGTGGACAGGTCCTAATTGAGTGTAGGTTCACAGGATTATACATACATGTATAGCTGTGATATAGACGACAAAAAAGTAAAATAAAATAAATAACTAATAAGTTAGTCTAAGTAATAAACTAGATCGAAAGTGATTTAGTGTAGGTTGAAATAAGTCAACATAGATTAAAAGGTATAATTTGTCTAATCGAAAGAAATTAAACTAATAAGTAGTTTTAAAAAAAGAAGTCACAAATTTTTATTTAAAAATTTGAGATATTACAACATTGCTTACTCTCCGTCCCACTACAACAAAAGAGGGTATTTCCCTCATTTCCTTTCTCGTATTTCCAATAAACCCCGCTAAAAGTCAACTTTTGCTCTGGCTGGGAGAAAAAGCTACAGTGAAGGTGTGGTGCCAGATCAGAGTTTGCCGGGGAAAAAAAATTCCAGCCGTTGTTAAATGCCGAAAAAAATATCGGAAAGTATTTCCGGTGTAAGTATTCCTAACAACGGTAGCGCTAGAGAGTGGGGTTGGATTCCCCTCCACTCTCTCTCAACTAGGGATTGGGGGTCCCTGTTGTGCCCAAAGGGCGACAGGGCGTGCCGTCCCTTCATACAACGTTGTTTCTGGCTCAAAAGTGATTTACCACCGTTTATGACTTGGACCACGTTTGGGTACTAAAAAATCGAAAAGTCTCTCTCCCCAAAAAATCTAAGCATCCATACATTTGCAAATAGTTCGACCTAACTCAGCCTCCTGTGACTTTTGGCATATCAAGAAATGGGTTTTGGAAACCCCACACTTATTCGGCCCATTATATCGGCCCATTACAAAAGGTCCAATATGTGATTCTTTTTTTTTTTGGTACATAGGAAAGCAAAACAAAACGAAACTAATCCCTCTCAAAAGCAACACCCCTCATATCGGCTTCAAGGAGGGGAATGATATATGCAGGCGGAGAGGTGTGCGAGACCCACTTGTGCTCTTGTTCAACTCCTATGTTGGCGAGCTTGTCGGCTACTTTGTTGCCCTCCCTGTATATATGCTTCAAGGAGCACCCCGTGCTAGCCATTAAAGCCTTGCATTCTTGAATCAAAACCAAGTAAGGTGAGTGTGCTGGGGCCTCCTCCATGATCAAAGCAATTGCCGCTGTCGAGTCTGAATCTATCTCAACCGCTTCCATTCCTTGGCTTTGCACAAGCTCCAATCCCCTGAAAATTCCCCAGAGCTCAGCCTCGAGACTGGTGCAATCGTCCAGCTTCCCGTAGAAACCAAGCACCCAAAATCCTCTTTCTTCTCTGAAAACTCCACCATACCCAGCTGGACCCGGATTGCCACGACTGCTTCCATCCGTGTTCAGCTTCAACTTGCCAGCACCTGGAAAATTCCATGAAATGAATTTCGTAGTTCTGGAAATTGGACCAAACTTGACAGTAGATAGCTCAATAATTTCGGAAGCAAATTGAAGGCATTTCGTGTATACAGTCACAGGATTAGGGTCTATGTTGTCAAACACTTTTTTATTTCTCATAATCCAGATATTCCAAAGCGTAACTAATGTTAGAACAGAAGAAGGGAAACTCCCTGAGTTTCCACGAGAATTTCTGGTATTCAGCTTTAGCCAATTCCTCCAGTCTTCGAGTTCTCCCGTGGTTAGAACCTGTATGTTAGGCAATCTAGACCAAATGTTAGCACTAGTGGAGCAATCGAAGAAAAGATGTTTCAAATCCTCAGTCCCAGAATCACATCTGGGGCAAGAATCATTATCTGTTAGCCCTCTGAGTTTGCGATGTTGATTCGTGAGTAACTTGCCATGCATGCAAGTCCACAAGAAACCTTGGAGTTTCGCAGGGACTTTGAGATGCCAAATCCAATCCCAACTATCATTCACAATGGAGTTATTAGCCAAGCAATTATAAGCAGATTTCACCGAAAATTTTCCATTACTTGAAGCAACCCAGCAGGGGGTATCTTCCACCTCAGCCCTCTTGGGAATGAGAATATTGGTAACCACATCAATGTCATTAGAACCCAAGGCATTAGCAATGAGAGGATTGTCCCAAACTTTGTTCTCAGTAATGAAATCTTTAACTTTGATCTGCTCAAGGTTAGTAATTTGCCTACTTTCTGCAAGACTGGTGTCGCCACACCACCAGTCGTGCCAAAAAGTAATCTCTTTCCCATTACCCACCATCCACTTAATGTTCTTGATAGTGAAGTCTCTGATTTTTATGATACTCCTCCAAGTATGGGAGGCTTTCTTGTTGGAAGGCCAATCCTTAAACTTGTGCATCTTGAGATATTTGTGTTTAAGGACTTGGATCCACAAAGGCTTTTTCTCGGCAGTGATTCTCCAATATGTGATTCATTAATGAAGTCCTGCTATTGTGCTATTGCAGTGTATTGGAAAATTATCGAAAAAAAGGAGAAGTGTGATTTTCTTAATTTGTTCATCGTTTATATATTTGTTTTTTCCAAACTGTGATTTTGCTTCAAATATTTTCATTATTTGATTAAAAAGAACGCTACTTTTGTGCATTAAGTTGAAACTAAAAACTACACTATTATTGACGAAAACCAGAAAAAAATAATTCTAAGGATCGACTCATTTGTGCATTAAGTTGAATTTCTTTCCAATCGCTCTACATATGTTTACTCTGTCATGTTTTTAGAAGTTACCAACTTTAAAAGAAAGATTGGCCTCCCAAATATATAAATAGTTCATTTGAAAATATTTTTTTGACCAAAAAATGTATTATAAACTATTTTCGGCACCACAAAAGCGAGACTTAAAATTTGTGGATGGTAAAATATTCATGTAATGCTCAACTAAAAGGGAAAGAAAGAATAAACCAAAACCAAAAAAGTTAATTGAATAATGGTTTTCCAAATGATTTTAGCAACCCAGTTGCTAAAATCATGGTGATTTTAGCAAATGAGTTCAGCAGGTGCTAAAATCATGGTATTTCAAATCAAAAAATTAAGTGTTTCCGTGTATTGTTTTTTGAATTTTTTTACACCGAATTAAAGTACACGAGGAGTACTTTAATTTGGTGCCAAAAAAACCGAAAAACGAAAAACGGAACCACTTAATTTTGTGATTTGAAATTTCCATGATTTTAGCAACTCAACTCATTTGCTAAAATCATGGTTGATTTTAGCAAATGAGTTGCTAAAATCTTTTGCAAAACTAAGCCTAAAACTTTCTAAATTGTGCACTACAACAGCTCTATAGGTCACTTATGTCTTACAGTCCCGAATTCCCTCTTTCTACCACCTCAACCCAGTCGACTTCCCCCAAATTAGCGAATCAGAAATGCTACACGAACAGCTCAATGGGGTCCCTCGCTTGCTAAGTTGGATTTGAAAAGGAAATAAACTAAAGACAAAAAACTTTTCAGGAAAAAAAAAAAGACAAAAAGACAAAAAGAAAAATGAAACATCCTCTGAAAGTTCCACCTTTATTTCCTTGTTTATTTTTATTCTACACCCTTTCCTGTTGTCTTATACGATTTAAGGGAATGTAGACTTTCTTGGGTTTCCCGGACACATTTTGGGCCAATTTTTTGAGAAGGGGAGCAATAAGTCAAGGTACACATCCTTGAATCACTGTCCGTCAAAAACATTCTTGGATCATACCCTTACACCCTCCACATGTTACACAACTGTTTAAAACAAGACACAGTTCAAAATTACATGTACACTAAAATACCAAGTACCACTCTTGACTTTCTCTCCCTCTCCCCCTCTCTTCTTCACTTTCTCTCTCCTCCACCACTCCACTTTTCTCTCACTAGTTCTCTTCTTTTTAGTTTTTAGATTAGAAAAAGATTTATAGAGTAACTTTTATTTTTTATATCCGATGTCGGAAATAATATATACATTCAACATCTACTCGACGACATCTATCAAACAAAATCAATATTGAATGTATAATTATGTATAAAAAATATTTTTTTAGTACAGTCTCTTTTTTCCCGCTAACTTCAAACTCATGAATTTAATTAGATTTGAGCTCATAAATATCATTGCGTTTGAGCTTGTAAATTTCACTGGGTTTGAAATTGTGATTTTCACTAGTTTTGAGCTCGTGAATTTCACTTAAATTGAGCTTGTGAATTTGATTGGGTTTGAGCCCGCGAATTTCATTGGGTTTGACAGTTTACACCAAAAACATCACTTTTTTACTACACATAAATTTCATATTCAATATTATTCATGTTTGATAGATATCGTCGAGTAGCCTTCAAAAATATAATTATTTTTAAATATCAGATATGAAAAATAAAAGTTATTAGCATTTTAATTTCTAAAAAATCAAAATGAGAGAAAAGTGTGTGTTCGTAGCGGAAACGGGGATGCTCCTTTTCTCCCCTTCATTTTCTCTTAATCGACATGGCGACGTCGTTTTGCTTATTTTCTTGGTACGCCCCTAAAGCTTCTAAAGGCCTTGTTTGGAGAGTTAATTTCCCAAAGTGCCTAGACTCTAAATCTAATGCTTAAACTCAAAAGGCCTAAACTAACTATACTCTACTCCAAAGAGTCGAAATCTCTAAAATTGAACTCAAAATGAACTTTGAAACAGGACCCTTGTAATGTTTGGAGGTGTACTAATAAAATGAACAAAACGACATATTCATAATCCGAGCCGTTGGATCTCGAAATCGGAGCCCGAATTTAATCGGCGCAAACATCATATTCACGGCTTATCCGTGAATAAGTATTCCACCTATTGAGGTTTGGCTAAAGAAGTTGGCTTAATTTTTTTTCGTCTTTATTTGATTTTTTTTCGCATTTTTTAGTTTTGCATCAACGTTTTGTGTATTATCGGTTCATCTCGGCGAGAGGAATAAAAAAAGTATAAAATTATGACCGAAGCTTAAATTTTTTTGAATAAAGACAAAAATAAGCCAAAAAGTCGGCTTTTTACACTTTTTTCAATATTATTCAAAAAATTGAAAGTTCTAGCCATAATCTTTTATCTTTCTAGATTCGTCTCGCCGAGACGAACCAATAATACTCAAAAAATCGATGCAAAACTAACAAACGCAAAAAAAAATCAAATAAAGACAAAACAAAAAGTTAAGTTGGCTTATTTAGCCAAACCTCACAAGGCTCTGTTCGTTTCCTAGTTTAGTTTTAGTTTTAGTTTTGATGACATCATCATTTCCCTCATTTCTCTCTCTATCTCTCTTCACTCATTACACATGATGACATCATCAAAACTAAACTAAACTATCTAACCAAACACAGCCTAAACGTTCTAAATTGTGCACTACAACAGCTCTATAGGTCACTTATGTCTTACAGTCCCGAATTCCCTCTTTCTACCACCTCAACTCAGTCGACGTCCCCCAAATTAGCGAATCAGAAATGCTACACGAACAGCTCAATGGGGTCCCTCGCTTGCTAAGTTGGATTTGAAAAGGGAATAAACTAAAGCCATAAAGCTTTTCAGAAAAAAAAAAAAAAAAAAAAAGACCAAAAGAAAAATGAAACATCCTCTGAAAGTTCCACCTTTATTTCCTTGTTTATTTTTATTCTACACCCTTTCCTGTTGTCTTATTCGATTTAAGGAAATGTAGACTTTTAACCTTAACCCCAATAATAATAAAGCTTTTCAGAAAAAAATAAAAATGAAACATCCTCTGAAAGTTCCACCTTTATTTCCTTGTTTATTTTTATTCTACACCCTTTCCTGTTGTCTTATTCGATTTAAGGAAATGTAGACTTTTAACCTTAACCCCAATAATAATAAAGCTTTTCAGAAAAAAATAAAAATGAAACATCCTCTGAAAGTTCCACCTTTATTTCCTTGTTTATTTTTATTCTACACCCTTTCCTGTTGTCTTATACGATTTAAGGGAATGTAGACTTTCTTGGGTTTCCCGGACACATTTTGGGCCAATTTTATGAGAAGGGGAGCAATAAGTCAAGGTACACACATCCTTGAATCACTGTCCGTCAAAAACATTCTTGGATCATACCCTTACACCCTCCACGTGTTACACAACTGTTTAAAACAAGACACAGTTCAAAATTACATGTACACAAAAATACCAAGTACCACTCTTGACTTTCTCTCCCTCTCCCCCTCTCTTCTTCACTTTCTCTCTCCTCCACCACTCCACTTTTCTCTCACTAGTTCTCTTCTTTTTAGTTTTTAGATTAGAAAAAGATGTATAGAGTAACTTTTATTTTTTATATCTGATGTCGGAAATAATATATACATGTAGACACCTCAATTTTGAACCCGAGATGCACTCGAGCATTCCCAATGATGAAAACGGACCAATCATGATTACCTGGAACTTGTGAGAATGACTTGAAATTGATCAAAATCAGCCAAACACCACTCCAAACATTCAAACTAGTCCAAACCAACCCAGGCACTGTTGAAACAAGCCAAACCATCAATAGCATTGAGCGCTCAAGCTTGAAGCTTTGAGCGCTCAACCCTGAGAAAACACCTTGAGCGCTCAAGCCCACGGCTTTGAGCGCTCAACTCTGGTCCAGTCAGCAACTTGCAGAGTATCCCATCATGAGATTTTCTGCATGGGAGCGTCTGGGATGATCTTATACGATCTCTATATGTATAATACACTCCACTAACTCCAAAAATACACAAAAAATACTTCTCCCCCACTTTCAAAATAAAAACCCACTTCCTCTCTCTCCTCTCTTCCCTCCCACTCACTCTATAAAACCCATTCACTACCCCTGGTTTTGGGGGTTAACCACTCTCATACTCCAGCCCTCAAATCTCCAGAAAATCGTCCACCCCCCCTCTCTTTCTACAAAACCACACATTCATTACCAAAACTAGTGGCAAAAACCACCTTTCAAGTCCAAAATTGAGTCCTTGATCATCAACCAACCACCTACATTGTCCAATTCGTCCAGAGTATAAACCAAAAACATCCACAATCGTCATCCCTAAGCCCAGAATCAAGTTCAAATTACAAGCATTTCCAAAAGGTAGTGAAACATGTGATGTATTCACTGTTTTGATCCATCTGAGGGAGACCAGCAAGTTCAAGCAAGTTCATTATACTTGCATTGAACTCACAAAGGTCTAAAAATTGTCTAAAAACAGTTTTCAAATCTGCAGTCATAGTAGGGGTTGAGCGCTCAAGCCTCAAGCCTTGAGCGCTCAAGCCCAGTTCTGAATAAGTTCCTGTTTTCCTAACTTTTGTGCTCTTGTCTGGTTTTGATCATTGTTTAAGAGTCATCTATGTTCATGTGACCCTCAAAACAGTTCATTTCTATTTCAAAATCACATGCATGAACATTGGTTCGCTATTTTTATGATGATCAAAAATCAAAACCTTTGTAAATCTCATTTTTTAGTATAAAATGGTGACTGAATCACCTTAAATTGCTCCTGTTTAAATGTGCTGAAGGTCCTGAGAATCATCAAACACCCATTTTCAAGTCAGATATCGGAAAGCCAGATTATGGCCTGAGCGCTCAAGGTCATTCACTTGAGCGCTCAAGCTGTTCTTGGGCAGTTTGTTGATTGATAGTTGATTCGATGATGGATCAAGGGTTAACCCCTTTCTGGTGTGTGTGTATTGTTATATTTGTGTCTGTAGTCTGAATCTCCCTCTCATACTCTATTGGGTGTTTTCCCTTGCTAGTTTTGTAATGATTCTTCTCTTTTCATCATTCTTTGAGAAATCAAACTTATGTGTTTTAATCTGTTTATCTGAGAAATGTGTTTATAAATGTCTGATTTTACAAAGAATGAGTAGAGAAATCATAAAGAAAAGGGTTAAATTCACAGGAGTCAGGGACTGGTTTGAGCGCTCAATCCAGGAGCCTTGAGCGCTCAAACTGGTTTAGGAAGGTTGAGCGCTCAAGCCATCACCATTGAGCGCTCAACCCTCATTCTGGGATTCAGATTACAAGTTGATCAAATTGAGCCTCATGTTCATAATTTATGGTATTGTCGCACAGTTTCAGTAATTCCTTATTCCATGTAAATATTTGTATTATTTTCCTTTGTTATTATCGTCAATCACTCATGTAAATCATGCGCACAAGTATCCACTTTAAATTTGCATTTTATGCTTTCTCATTGTTTGCGTGATTTCCATCCCCGATTCCCTATTTTGTGAATAAATTGAATTTCAAATATTTTCAAAATCCCACAAAATGTCGAGTAGAGACCGGTTCACGGACCGGGCGAGAGGGGTGCCGTAAAACCCTTCCCCTCTCGTAACCAAACCCCCGAATCCGAGAAATCTTTGGTTTCATCATGACTAGTAAAATCTTTGTTTTAATGGGCAAATGAGTCATCTTTTATCGGTTTCTCGGGTTCGGACCTAAAATCCGGGTGGCGACTCAAACAATCACAATCTTTTCGTACGATCGCGGTGGGCCGTCCACAATACATTCAACATCTACTCGACGACATCTATCAAACAAAATCAATATTGAATGTATAATTATGTATAAAAAATAATTTTTTAGTACAGTCTCTTTTTTCCCGCTAACTTCAAACTCATGAATTTAATTAGATTTGAGCTCATAAATATCATTGCGTTTGAGCTTGTAAATTTCACTGGGTTTGAAATTGTGATTTTCACTAGTTTTGAGCTCGTGAATTTCACTTAAATTGAGCTTGTGAATTTGATTGGGTTTGAGCCCGCGAATTTCATTGGGTTTGACCGTTTACACCAAAAACATCACTATTTTACTACAGATAAATTTCATATTCAATATTATTCATGTTTGATAGATATCGTCGAGTAGCCTTCAAAAATATAATTATTTTTAAATATCAGATATGAAAAATAAAAGTTATTAGCAGAAAAGTGTGTGTTCGTAGCGGAAACGGGGATGCTCCTTTTCTCCTCTTCATTTTCTCTTAATCGACGTGGCGACGTCGTTTTGCTTATTTTCTTGGTACGCCCCTAAAGCTTCTAAATGCCTTGTTTGGAGAGTTAATTTCCCAAAGTGCCTAGACTCTAAATTTAATGCTTGAACTCAAAGTGCCTAAACTAACTATACTCTACTCCAAAGAGTCGAAATCTCTAAAATTGAACACCAAAATTGAACTCAAAATGAACTTTGAAACAGGACCCTTGTAATGTTTGGAGGTGAACCAATAAAATGAACAAAACGACATCGTTTAGAAGAAAAAGAGGGAGAAAAGAAGCACCCCGTTTCCGCTACGAGCACCACTGTTACCTTTGGGGTGGAGCACACATTTTTTAAGGCGCGTCCCATAGAGCTGCAGCTACCACGTTGTTTTTGTCTGCTTTTATGTTCAATGGTTTGACTGGCCCATTGGGATACATCGGAATTCTGGGACCCACATGATAAACGAAACTCCGTATCTTATCATGAGAAATGAGCCGCAAATAGGATATTTGCGTCGAACAAATTCGGGCCGTGGATTTCGAGATTCATTGGCTTGAATTAATGTGCAAATTTTGTTTTTTGTTTTTTTAATCCGACATACTTTCAATGACAAGAGAGTGTGTGCATTGATCCTAGCCTTTAGATCACTGAATTTATGATCCGGATTTATTTGACACAAATACTCTATTCACGGCTCATCCGTAAATAAGTATTTCTCCTAATCCGAGCCGTATCTCAGAATCAGAGCCCGAATTAAATCGACGCAAACATCATATTCACGGCTTATCCGTGAATAAGTATTCCACCTATAGTATACAAGTATACATATTCAGTTTCAAAATGTGTTTTTATAGTATACAAGTGTACATATGCACTCTCAAAAATAAAAATGTTTTCTTTTTATCTGTCTCCAAAAATATGTTTGCGCTTGAGAAATGCATTTGCTCTTTTTTCTGATTTTCTTGACTTTTCGTCAGACGCGGCGTCTCTAGCTGTTTCGAGACCGGAACAATCTATACCGTACACGTGACCAATAAGCGTTTGATCAAAAATTTCGATCAATTCCCTAGTTGGAAACTAAACGAAGAACCAATCAAGCTCTTATTGATATCTGACTAAACTCATTTTTTGCAAGGATCTGTAAGATAACAATATAATCAAATTTAAATGCTTTAATTATTTGTGTGGAACTCCAAAGAAGGTACCACACATCCCAGTATACACCAAGTGGTAGTCAGACTTGTACGTAAATTGGTCCAAATTAATTTATCAAAGCCTGTTTCACAAAACTAACTTATTACGCTTTACGTTACGACAAGTCATTCTCTCACAATACATCACTGAAACTTATCCAATAAGCCAATTGAAACAATTAAAGTACTCCCCCGTCCCAAAATAATAGTTCATTTTGGGACTGCGTGTCATTTTCAACGGCTTATATATTTTAATTTATAATAATTTTATGATTTAGAAAATTTTGTATAACAAAATTAATTAAGATCTATCAAACAAGATCCATAATGCATATTTTTTTAGGTTCACATTAAAAGATATAAACCGTTGAACATGGCACACAGTCCCAACTATCAATTGGGGACGGAGGGAGCAACAAATTAAATCCCTAAGGGGGTGTTCCACTAACAAAAAACTATTTTTTCCAAACACCGAGACATGTCAATCTCTCATAACACATCAATAAAAAATCGTGAAGAACCAATTTTTTCAAAAACTGGGTTAGTGGAAAGTATAATAAAAGAGAAATACTTATTTACGAATGAGCTGTGAATAGGGTGTTTGCACCGAACGAATCCAGGTTGTGGATTTCAAGATCTAATGGCTTTGATTAATGCGTTTTTTTTTTTTTTTTTTGAATCCAACATGCTTTTAATGAGAAGAGAGAGAGAGAGAGAGAGAGAGAGAGAGAGAGTGTGCATTGATCCGAACTGTTGGATCTCGGAATCCACGGCCCGAATTTGTTCACCGCAAACACCCTGTTTACGACTCATCCGTGAATAAGTATTTCTCATATGGAGCACTATCGATAGTTAATACTTATGTCTTTTTGTTATTCTTTTATTATAAGTACGCTTTTTAATCTTCTCGTTCATGTGAATTAAACAAAATAAACTTTCTACATGAAAACTACAGGCTCTTCCTTACACTGTCTTCCAACCGCAAGCCTTGGAACTCTGTGCCAGAGTAAGTTACCACAATTGACTTCACACCATGTTCTGAAAAAAACTATGCCAGCTTCTCCTTAATATTGCGCGTAGCCTTCAGTTTGAACAAGGATCCTTCTATAAAAATTTGCTTGAATGAACATGAGCACAGGAGGAAGTATGTTATTCCCTCAACATTAGGGATGCGGCCTCACTTTTCTATATTTCAAGTTATTTGTAAAACATTGCCACCATATGCCAAATGTGAAAATATTGGAATTATATCACGATCGTAGGTAATGATGGCATTTCCAAATGTGCAGAAAGTTGCAGCTTGCGTCTGGAGATATGAGGAAAGCTCTGTGCGTCTGCAGGTTGGTCTTTATTGCAATAGTTTTAGTCTGTAGTTGTAGCCTATGCAAGAAATTGTACTCAAGAGGCTCAGAACTCAGAAGTAATGATTGAAGGACAAGGCAGTATGATTAAAAGAGTGGGCAATATAGGTAACCTCTATCTATTAATGAACAAATTAAAGAATAAAATGTTTAAATTCACCCTAATAGAGTTGAAAGCGCAAATTAAGAAAAAGAATAAACTTATTATTTATAATAATCTTATTATTTAGAAAATTTTGTATAATAAAATTAATTAAGATCTATCAAACAAGATCGATAATGCATATTTTTTTAGGTTCACTTTAAAAGATATAAACCGTTGAACATGGCACGCAGTCCCAACTATCATTTGGGGACGGAGGGAGCAACAAATTAAACCCCTAAGTATAATAAGTATTAGGCACAAATACTCTATTCACGGCTCATGCGTAAATAAGTATTACTCCTAATCTGAGCCGTATCTCAGAATCAGAGCCCGAATTTAATCGACGCAAACATCATATTCACGGCTTATCCGTGAATAAGTATTCCACCTATAGTATACAAGTATACATATTCAGCACCGTGTAAAACAAAGCAGAACTAACATTGACTTCCTTGTTTTCATGGTTGTTCATTTTGGGATTGCGTGTTATTTTCAACGGCTTATATCTTTTAATTTATAATAATCTTATTATTTAGAAAATTTTGTATAATAGAATTAATTAAGATCTATCAAACAAGATCGATAATGCATATTTTTTTAGATTCACTTTAAAAGATATAAACCGTTGAACATGGCACGCAGTCCCAACTATCATTTGGGGACGGAGGGAGCAACAAATTAAACCCCTAAGTATAATAAAAGAGAAATACTTATTCACGGATGAGCCGTGAATAGGGTGTTTGCACCGAAAAAATCCAGGTTGTGGATTACGAGATCCAACGGGTTTGATTAATGTGTTTTTTTTTTTTGAATCCGATATGCTTTTAATGAGAAGAGAGAGAGTGCATTGATCCGAACTATTGGATCTCGGAATTCATGGCCAGAATTTGTTCGGCGCAAACACCCTATTCACGGCACATCCGTGAATAAGTATTTCTCATACGGAGCACTATAGATAGTTAATACTTATGTCTTTTTGTTATCAATTTGATATTCCTCTTAGGGAAAATTTCAAAAAAAACCCCAAACTTTGACCTTAATGTCTCAAACACTCCCGAACTTCAATAAACTTCAATTGCACTCCCAAACTATTATTCCGTTAATCAAATTACCCCCTACCGTCCAAATCCGTCAAATTAATAACAGATTTGGCTAACAGAGTTTAACTTTTCCGTTACTATATGCTAACTTGTCGTTAATTTCTCTCTCTCCCACTCCCTCTCTCTCTCTCTCTCTCTCTCTCTCTCTCTCACCCCACCACCACCAACCATCACTTCCTCTCTCTCCTCAAAACTGAAACCTTGACTTTCCATGGGGTTTCCTCATCTGACCCACCAAACCAGCGGCGGCCAAACCACCTCTACATCGAAAATCTATGGGCATGCTAGAACCCAACGACAACTCTTCCGCCGTCTTAACTGATCAAAACTTACTCTACGAGGGTCTAAGCACGCCAACGCGTGCACGGTTGCCTTATCGGCGTGCGTGAGCAGGCAGTGGCAACGACTCTGGGAGCTTCGTCAAGAACCAAACAAAAAATTAGAAATGTAAGTATACTCTGTAACAACCAACTAGAAAATTCTCCCCTTTTGATTTTCTGAACCCTCCTACCGTTTTCAACACTCACATTTCTTGGTTCAATAAAAATCCAAGAAAACCCATTTTAAATTCATTAGAAAAATCCCAAATGGTGAAATCAAAACTACACTTTAATCATAGCTCGGTAGTATTTGTGATTTTTATGGCCATTTTCGAAAATGGGTATGGAATTGGAGTGAACTGGGGAACAATGGCAACTCACCAGTTGCCACCAGAGAAAGTAGTACAAATGATGAAGGAAAAAATGGGTTTGGTAAGGTGAAGCTGTTCGAGGCCGGTCCAAGGATTTTGAAAGCTTTGATTGGACTGAGATTGAAGTGATTTTGGCAATACCCAATTTGATGTTGCAGCAGATGAGTGATGACCCAGGTTTTGCTGCTGCTTGGGGGGAGAGGGAGAGGGAGAGGGAGAGGGATTAACGCCAAGTTAGCATATAACGGAAAAGTTTAACTTTGTAAGCCAAATCTGTTATCAATTTGACGGATTTGGACGGTAGGGGGTAAATTGATTAACGGAATAATAGTTTGGGAGTGCAATTGAAGTTTATTGAAGTTCGGGAGTGTTTAAGACATTGAGGTCAAAGTTTGGGGGTTTTTTTGAAATTTTCCCTTCCTCTTATTCTCACATTGTTTCACAGGAAGGGGTAGAGAGAGAGAGAGAGAGAGAGAGAGAGAGAGACAGCAAAATAAAAAGCCATATTTTCGAAGGCAAAGGCTTCCAGTCTAGAGAGAGTATCCATCATGAAGGTATGCATTTCTCCTAGGATTAAAGACTACTGACCTTCTCCCACCGTCTCTCTCTCTCTCTCACTCTCTCTCACACACACACAAAAAAAAAAACACAGAATGGTAAACAATATGGAGAAGTCCTTCATATTCGCCGCCGCAGTGGTTGGCTTGGCAGCGGCGGCAGGGGTGGCCAACTGGGCCTGCCGCCGCCGGAACCAGCCTCGAACGCCATCGGAACTGTCGGAGCCGGCGGCGTCAGAAGAAGCATCCGAACCGGCGACGGAGTTGATCGAGGTGACTCAGGTCAGGATCGAGTCCCCGCCCCCGCCGCCGCCGCCGGCGGTTGTGTACGTGGTCCCACCGCCGTTTCAGGTGGTCGAGGCGCCGGCGCCGGCAGGCGCGGCCGCAGGTTTGGCGACCTTGATCACGAATGCAATATGGTTTCTCGCAGATTTCAGCACCGAAATGATCCGGAGGACATGAAGCCTTAACCGCAGGAATTGCACAGGTTTTTTTATTTTTATTTTTTTTTTTAATTTTTAATTTTTTTTTGAACGGCCGAAATTCTATTACAAAGAACTAGCAGAGAAAACATCAGATTTACAAATAGAACTAAGGCTCTGTTTGTTTGGGCGAAAATGTTTTCCTGTAAAATATTTTTTGGTATTTAGGTGTTTGGTTGCACAAAATGTAGTAAAAAAATGTTTTACTCGTAAAATAATTTCCTTCAATGAAAGGAAAATAACTTTTCTTCTGAAATCCCGTAAGTCGTTTTCGCCTATGCATTTCGTCCATTTTCATGGAAATCACCGAATCACGACATATTTCCAACTCTTTGGTTTCGTCCATTTTCATGGAAATCACCGAATCACGACATATTTCCAACTCTTTGTCCAGGCTCATTAAATCCCAACTCTCTCTCTCTCTCTCTCTCTCTGTATACGTATGTGGGTAGTGATTTCCACACACTCCCAAATTGATAACCACACCCATTTTTTTGTTTTTTAGTAAAATTTTTACACATAAAAACTTCAATTTAGGAGTGTGTTTATCAATTTTGGGGTGTGAAAATAAATTACCTAATTTTCCTATGTATATATATTCAATCGTGACCTGCAAAGTACTTATCGTCTTTTTTTTTTTTGCTCAGCTACTTATTAACGTCTTTAGTTTTAGAGAAATTGGAATAGCTAAGCTGTGATTGTGATTGGTACTGTTGCTCAAGGAATTCTTCTTCATGAAAAAATAAGTTTTGAATTCCTACCAAACAACGGAAAATGAAAACGACAAATATGTTTTTTGCCAAAATCATTTTACAAGGAAAATATTTTTCGTCGTAAATCATTTTACATTGAAACAAACGGAGCCTAAACTCCAGAGGGGGATTAGAGACCCAACCCAAAGGAATGGCTCCATTAAGCGTGGAGGTAGCCACCCAATGGGCGGCTCTATTACAAATTCTAGGAGTCCATGAAAAAGAAAGGTTCAAAACTGCTGCCAGATTCTTAGGTTGTGTTTGGTTTGAGTTTTGAGTTTTGGTTTTTGTAATGATTAGAGGGAGAAATATGTATAATAATTAAAAAATAGGTATTAATGATTGGAGAGTGATAGAGAGAAAAATAAAAATAATATTTAAAAATAGGAGTAATAATTGAATAATAATTGAGAAAACTGATTTTTGGAAACCAAACCAAACAAGGCCTTAATATCTCCCAAGATGGTCGCACATTCCCATGGGGGTACATTCTCGGTAGAGCAAAGGAGAATGACATATTTGTTATCGCTTTCGACAGAAGCATTAGCAATGTTGTTAGTCTCCAGTAATCTGCCCGCAAGCCTCACAGCTAAGGCTTCCCCTTGCAAGGAGGATGAGGCCTTTGCAAGAGTAGAGACTCCATCAACCACTTTTCCGGACCAATCTCTTAGCACTGCAGCGACAGCTGCTCTAGGATTCCCTTTCCTCATGGCAACATCACAGTTAACTTTGTAAAAGCCATGGGGAGGAGTCGTCCAGTGAGTATTGGGAGGGTTATGAGTTTTGGAAATGCCTGGGTTAACTGGAGTAATCAAAAAGTCCTGAAATTCAGCCCAAGCAATAAATATTTCTGAAGAACCTCACTAGGGTTAACTGGAATAGAGTTGAATGTCCAATCATTTCGTGCTTTCCAAATCTGCCAAGCTAGAAAGATACATTTTGCCAAGAGATGGTGCTCATCCGAAGCTGAATTCAAGTTTTCTATCGTAGAGATAGTCCACTTCATAACAGACGGGATAGCCGTCGTATCCACAATATAGTTTAAATCACTCCCATACCAAACTGCTTTCGTCCAATCACAGCCAAAGAGAAGGTGTTCGACAGTCTCTGACTGTATTCTTCTTTCTTTTTTTTCTTCATGCAGGTACATATATCAAGTCTCAGGTGGTTGATCAGCCCGTGTATATAGAGTGGATAGTTATGGGTATAGGTTTATGGAGTATATGGTTAGGGTTATGGATTTATTGATGTTATGGGTATAGGTTTATGGAGTATATAGGAGTATATGGTTATGGATTTACTCAATGCAAGTCAGACTTTTCAAAAAAGTTTCTAATTGATGGAGCAAATGACGTAAATAGCCTTGTGTTGTTTCTCTTTATCTTTTCCTCCTATTTTCATGTGCGAATAACATATCTGAAAGACAAACGGTACACAGGTGGATGGGTGCACCGTGCACAACAGCTGTTGTGCGGGGGCTGCACAGCAGCATCCCCAAATCTGAATGTATGAGCTCAACTCGTTAATTCATGTGTTCTATAGCTTTTCAAACACTATTTTTTTTAGTAACACCGTAAAAATTAGTTCAGTCGGTTATTGTTAAGTGCTAGAAAAATCGTTCATTTTCTGATTTAAAATTCATATGAATTGTAAACTTGAAAATTCATAATGAGATCAAGCACTCAACGATATCCGATTGATCAACAAATTAATATATTTGTTTGCTCTTTTTTCTTTGTTACTACAACCTTTTTTAGCTTTTAAATAAGACGCTTGATTTTTTTTTGTTTGTCTTTATTTAATTCTTTTCTCATTTGTTACTTTAGTATTAGAATTTTTTGGATTATTGGTTGATCTTGACGAGAAGAATAAAAAAAGTAAAGGTGTGATCGAAACTCCAAATTTTTTGGATAAAAAAGAAAAATAAGCCAAAAGATCTGTCTTTTGATTTATTTATCCCTTTATTCTGAAAAAAATGGTTCGAATCATAATTTTTAACTTTTATGATTCTGCTTGTCGAGGCGAACCAATAATAATAATAAAAAGGACGTAAAACTAGCAAATGCGATTTCTTTTTAAATAAACAAACAATTGACTTATTTAGGTCAAACTAGGCCTTCGTGAAGTTATACAAAACAGTTAGGCCAAAACAAAATGAGGAATTTTTGTACAATGTGGATGTAATTTTGGACCCTAGGTTTACTCCCACTTTTTTGATCAAGTTTTACTCTTTAAGAAGCCATAACTTTACTAAACTAAAATACAATAAGGCTCGCGTAAGGGTGCTGCCCTTTTTTGGAGGAGCCGTATCTTGCTAGGTGGGACCAAGAGAAAGAAAGAAAGACCTATACACGAGCTATTTGCTATAGTCCAATCGATTGAGGAGGATAGCCAATGACCGAGCTGAAGGGGGGAATACAGATTGTATAAAATAAACTATTCCACACGCCCCTAATTTGCCTTTTACTGATAACTAAGACTAATCCGGCTCGGGTTGGCCCTACTAGAAGAAAGGCCTCTTTCGTACATAAGGTCTCATATTCAATTTTTCATATTAACAAACTCTTGGGGTCATTGAGAATTATACTGGTCGTTACCTCCAGTGCCCAGAATCTAGGTGCGCGTAAGTTGGCCTAGATATTGGCTTATAAAAAAATAAAAAATAAAGAGACTATATTTAGGGGTAAGGGAGTAGCAAAATTAATGGGTCAATTTTTGTATTTTGTGTTGCATGCGTTGCTCTACCAACAAAAAAAAAAAAAAGTGTTGCTCTTTAAGTTAGAGGAAACAAAGCAACGGTGTAGAATATCATAGGATAAAGTTGTCATTTACAGTTAAAAGAAAAAACAAAAGTAATAAAAAAGAAAAAGATCGTACCATATGCAGAGAATTCAGAGAAAAGACTATTGGTGGAGTAAAATAACAATTAAATATTTAATTTTGACATCCTTAAAGTTAGCCTAGTGGGCTCATGTTAATAATGCATTTACCAAAATAATTTTTAAGTTTTGTTACACTGTATTAAATTTCTCAACAAATCTATCAAATAAGATCTATATTGATTAGAAAATTATTTTTATTACATTATTTTTTAGTTTGAAAATGCACGTAGAATTGTAGTGGATTATCAAATTGGGAGAAGATTTTGGGTGCAAATAGGGTATCACTGAAATGGTACTCCGTAGGCACATCCGGGTTGTCTAGACCGTCGGTTGCATTTGTTGGCCGGCTTGGATATGTCCAAGGGGTACCGCATGGTACCCTATAAGTACCCAAATTTTTTTTCCAAATTGCGACGGAAGGAGTAATTGGTTATTAAGGTCGCTAACAATGATGGCTAGGAACGGTGAGTACATGAAAAAACAAATTACAAGGCGAATTCTGTAGTTTCAAGCTTTCAACCCTCATCTTGCCTAACAAAAGCACTATGTACAAGCATACTGAACTTATGTTCCTTTGAATTCATCAAGGGATATGTTAATGTCGAAATTGTTTTTGTTAATTCCAAAAAAATTTATGCATAGAAAATTTGTACCATGTGTACGGTACAAGACTCTAATGCATTAAAGTTAATTTTGACACTTTAAAAAAAAATTTGCCATTATCATTTCTCTTTGCTAAGAGCCATCGATTATTGTCTATTTGTCCACTAATATTCTTATGCATATCTGATTAGTGTCATCTCAAGAATTGAAAAATGAACTTCAGATGTGAATTGGTCACAAGATTCTCCAAAACCAAGGCAAAAAAAGTAACTTCGTTTTAACATCAAGCAATGGTCTTTTTTATTTTTTTAAAAAAATTTATTTTAACAGCCATGGTGGGATATGCTCTTAGATTTGATGAAAAAAATTAGGCCAATTTGTTTTGTCCCAAATGTAACTTCCTCCATCCCAAAATAGATGTCCAAAACCACTATTCATACCTCTAAAAAAAATCATCTATACTTTTTAAGCTATAAATTATATATGCAAGATGGATATTGTTTGATAGATCATTATTAAATAAAATTTTTGAAATCGTAAAAAAAATTATAAAAATAAAATATAGGTGATTTTTTTTAGAGGTGTGACTAGTGGTTTTGAACAGACATTTTGGGTCAAAGGGAGTTTTTTTTTTGGTTGGGTTTTGAGGAGAATATTCTACACAATTTTGGGGGCACATTTTCACCTTGATCGGTTTGGATTTGGGATTTGGGTTTCGGGTAGAGAGAGAAATGAAATTAATAATTGGAATTAGAGGGATTGATTAGAGAGAGAAAAGAGAATAATAATTAAAAAAATGAATAATAATTGAAAATAATTTTAAAACCGTGTTGAGATCCAAACCGAACAATGCCCGTATTCTCTTGAAAGCCAAAAGGTGAGATTTGTCCGTCTGGGGGAAACTACACATCAGAAATTGAAAAGAAGAAGAAAAAGATATGCCGAGAGAGAGATCTGGTGGGCCAAGGGAAAAGAAAAAAAAGTGGTGTGGATGCTGGTGTTCTACAGGGGAATAGAATAAGAAAAAGAGAAGCCATCATTCCTCCACTGAAGCGTATATTTTGGCAGAGTCTGTGTGTGAAGCTTGGCGTTGATTTTGTTGGGCTCTGTTTTGTCTGTATTTTGGAGGGCTTTGGTTCATCCATTTGGTATTAGGCTATGTTCCACTAAAAAAAAACTAGTTTTGGTTTAAATCAAAAACTACTTCATTCTACTAAAAAAACTCTACAAAAAACCAACAAAAAAACCACTTCATTCCACTAACCTAAAAAACCAATAGTTGTTTGGGTACAAGGGTAGTGTGTCGTGGCTTTCTACATGACACGTAGCTTGTGATGAAGGCTAAAGTGAACTGCTACATGACACGTAGCTTGTGATGAAGGCTAAAGTGAACTGCCACATGACACGTAACCAACTGTTTGGGTACAAGGGTACTGTGCTGTGGGCCAGTGGCTTTAAAAAAAGGAGCAATAGTTGTTTGGGTACAAGGATAGCTTGGTTTTGTAACACAACTCAAAAAACCAAAAAACTAAAAAACTACATTAGTGAAACAAGTGAGTTTTTCTGAAAAACTAAAGATCAAAAAAACCAAAAAACTAAAAAACTACTTAGTGGAACATGGTTATTTTCTCAAATATGATCTAATTTTTTGAATTTATTGAAATTATTGTAATTAAGAGTAATACCCAAGTCCGGGTCTCCTTGGTGGTAGTGAAAATTCTCTCTCCCATGGTATAGGCATTGAGGCCGAACCATGTAAAATATTGTGTGTCTATTATACTTCTTCTTTTTGTTTATTTTCACTGTGCTTTTGTTGCAGGTATAGGGTCTAAAAATCCCCTACAAATTTCAATGACAACATTTCAATAGCAGGCCCTTGTATTTGAGTAGGATTACTGAAATAAACGCTGGGAAAGCTTTCGCAGGCGTTTATCCCAGCGTTTTTGCAGATGCTAGCGCTACCGTTGCTAGGAATACTTACGTCAAAAATACTTTCCAGTATTTTTTATTTTTTCGGCGCTTAACAATGGTTGGAATTTTTTTCCCCCGGCAAACTCTGATCTGGCAACACACCTTCACTGTAGTTTTTTCTCGCAGTCAAAGCACTTTTAGCGGGGTTTATTGGAAATGCGGGAAGGGAAATGAGAGAAATACCCTCTTTTGTTGTAGTGAGACGGAGTAAAAAGTAGCAATGTCGTAATATCCCAAATTTTTAAATAAAAAATTTGTGACATTTTTTTTAAAACTACTTATTAGTGTAATTTCTTTTGGTTAAATTATACTCCCTCAGTCCCTTAAAGTTTGTCACTTTCACTATTCCAGCCCCATGAAAAAATTGATTATTTCTTTTAATCTGTAATGTTTTATATAAGCAATATGGATCACGTTTGATAGATTTCAATTAGATCTTTTGAACAAAGTTTTGAAAATCACATAAAACGTTATGAATTGAAAGATATAGACAATTGAAAAATGGCACGCACTCCCGAAAGTGTCAAACTTTGCGGAACGGAGGGAGTACCTTATAATCTATGTTGACCAACTAATAAATCACTTTCGAGAATCGATCTAGTTTAATACTTATGTATTTATTTACTTCATGTATATCATAGCTATACACCCATGTGATGATGTGACTAATAACTCCCCATCACTCCTTTTCATCACTTTGACCGAAGAGAGAGAGAGAGAGAGAAAGAGATGTAGAGAACTGATCAAAAAAAAGAAAGAGATGTAGAGAGACAACCACTGAACTACTGTAAGCAACCAATGAACCACGCCTATTCAATGATTATTTTCCCATCAAGTGCTCTGCAAACAAATGCATAAAATCTTTTCCCAGTGGTCCCTAAAATAAAGCCTGATAAGCCTTCTATGCGGCGCCATTAATTTATCTAAAATGTTCTCCTATTTTCTCTTCAAAAAATTTCTCAGTTAATTACTTGTCTTATTTTTCTTTCTTTCTTTCATCTTGACCACATTATTGAAATAGTTAGAAGATGACAACAAGAACCGCTTTAAGTTTGAATTTAATTAATAAGCTTTTTTTGCTAATTTTACTCTTTCAATTCCACCATTCGATACAAAGCATAAGGGCGTGTTTGATAGCGGGTTTCGGCGGTGGGATAGGATTGCTAAGGAGGTGGGAGCTTTAAGATTCATGTTTTGTTGGAATTTTATTGGGTGGATTATAAGTCCCAAGGGATTGCCAATCCCCCAAAGTTAATTTTTGTGAACTATTTATTCGTCTCAAAAAGATAATATAATAAGTATTCACCCCATCCAAAAATTGCTTGCTCTTTTTGGAGAGAGTAAGACATTATGATCAAAACATTTAAAAAAATCACTGAAGACAAAAATAATTTCTAAGCAAACAAATTTTTTAGATTATTTTTTTCTTTATTAAATTTTTTTAGTTTGATTCGAGTTTGTTTATTTTTTTTATTCACCTTGTCAGGACGAATCAATGAAAAAAAAAAAGAAAAGACCCAAACTAACTAATGCCAATAGATTAAAATTAACGTCCTCATTTGTCTCAGTAGCAAAATGATTTGTTATGGTATATGGTAAATATTGATTTCCTTTTCATTTTGCAGAACCAATATTAAAAAGAAAAGAAAAGAAAAGAACAAAGATGGTAATTATGTTAGGATTATAGTATGATTATCGCTGTTTGCTTCATTTTAATGTACCATTTTTATGTTACTAGTTTGCATAAGGGTAAAAATGATTCCGCTTAAGATTTCTGAAAATGGGGCACTGAAATGGAAACATGCTATTGTGGGTTACTTTGTGGATAAAAGTCTATCCTACTTTCAAGTTAGATCTTGGGCTCAACGGGTTTGGGAAATTGATGTTGAAGATGTGGTCACCTTAGATAATGGATTTGTTGTGTTCAACTTTAGGGATGAGGACACGTTGGATTCCATCCTTGAGAACGGTCCCTACTTTTGCGGGGGCAAACATATTGTGATTAAAAAATGGCATCCTGGGATGCAACTTACTAAAAGTGTCTTCTCTAGTATTCCAGTGTGGGTTAAATTCTACAATGTTCCTCTTGAATTATGGACGGAGGACGGATTGAGTAGTATTGCTAGTGTCATCGGCAACCCTCTTTACCTTGATGATTTTACTCAAAATCATAGCAGGTTGACGTTTGCTAGGGTATGTGTTGAAGTGGATGCGGCGAAAGAGATTCCCAAGTCTTTCATAGCGAATCTGGGTTATGGAGAGCCTTACGAAATTAGAGTAGAGGTCCCTTGGAAACCTCAAGTTTGCAATGTTTGTAAGATCTTTGGCCATTCTACTAAGTCTTGCACAGTTAAGCCCAAAGTTTCACCTCCTCCAGTGTGGAAACCCAAGGCGAAAGTAGGACAAGATGTCCCAGTGGTTCAAGTGCAAAATGTCAAGGAGAGCGTAGGACAAGATGTCCCGGTTGTTCGTGAGCGAAATGCAAAAGATGGCTTAGTTAGTGAAAATAAGGATGGTTGGGTAGAGGTGGTGAAGAGGAAAATTCAAACCCCGGGTATGCCTATGGCCATCTCCTTGTCTAGCAGTGTTATTTCTACACCTAATGTGTTTGGCGTTCTTGGAAAATGTGAGGATATGGGGGCCTCCTCTGATGTGGAGGCGACAAAGATCGACGTTGCGAGGGTTGTATCTTGCGATGCTACCCCAATTTCCCATGGTCAAGGTAGTACACAACAAGAGCCTCCCCTCGTAGCTCTCCGTCGGTCTACACGGTTCCGAGAGCCTCCACGAATTCCATTGGAAGACAATTTCATTGGACCTCAACATAGTTTGAATGACGTGGTGGGTGAACCTTCAAATCCTCCATCCACTAGAGATCAAAACAAAAAGAAGCTTAAGGAGAAGATCAAAATGTTAAGGGCGTCAAGAGTTTAGTTCTTGTAGCTTGCTTGACCTTCCTTGTTTTGGTGTTTTGGTGTTACTTCTTTGAAGTGTGCTTTGAGCTTTGTCGACTATTCTCTTTGCTTTGGTTAGGTTTTAGATTTTCTCTTTCCTTTTCCTTTATTTCCTTTATTTTCCTCCTGGGGTATGCCCCTTGTAGGCTGTAAATTCGGTTATCCTTTTTTTCTATTTCAAGCTAATTTATCCAAAAAAAAAAAAAAATGAAAATTAATACCTTAGATCCAATTCTATCTAATGTAAAACAAACATGTTAGATAACAATCCTACATTTCAATCCGATGCAAAACAAACAGGCAAATTCCTAATCCCACCTCATTACCAATCACAATCCTAATCCCACCTCATTACCAATCCCCTCATACCTATAACTGTTATCGAACGTGCCCTAAGAGTAAAAAATTTTAAACCAAAAGGAAAAAGGGCAACTACAAGTTTGATGTAGTAAATTCAAAATGATTTAGATTATGATCAAAACCTTTAAAAAAATCACTAAAGACAAAAACAATTCGAAGCAAACAAATTTTTTAGATTATTTTTTTCTTTATTAATTTTTTTTTAGTTTGATTCGAGTTTGTTTATTTTTTTATTCACCTTGTCAAGACGAATCAATGAAAAAAAAAAAAAGACCCAAAGCTAACTAATGCCAATAGATTAAAATTAACGTCCTCATTTGTCTCAGTAGCAAAATGATTTGTTATGGCATATGGTAAATATTGATTTCCTTTTCATTTTGCAGAACCAACATAAAAAAAGAAAAGAAAAGAAAAGAACAAAGATGGTAATTATGTTAGGATTATAGTATGATTATCGCTGTTTGCTTCATTTTAATATACCATTTTTATGTTAGTTTGCATAAGGGTAAAAATGAAAATTGATATCTTAAATCCAATCCTGATAACGTAAAACAAACATGTTAGATAACAATCCTACATTTCAATCCGATGCAAACAAACAGGTAAATTTCTAATCCCGCCTCATTATCAATCCCAACCTAATCCCACCTCATTACCAATCCCCTCATACATATAACTGTTATCGAATGTGCCCTAAGAGTAAAAAAAATTAAACAGAAAGGAAAAAGGGCAACTAAAAGTTTGATGTGGTAAATTGAAAATGATTTACAGTTTCCAAGGAATTACTCATGTTAAAAGCAAGTCATTTTGTGAAAAATATCTCATAGTGCGCGCGATGTCATTATAGAACAATTTTGGAACAAACCAAACAGAGCAAATATTACAATTGAATATAACTAAAATTTTATTAAGTATCCATGAGAACATTGAAGTTGGATGAAGAGAGGAAATATTGACCTAGCTTTTAGCCAATTTCTGAACAATTTGGTCGCAGTGAAAGAAATTTCTGAACATATAGTGGAATACTAGCCAGAGGGTTGCGCACCAACCTAGGCCCATCATAATGGTGGCCCATTTTATTTCAGATTGGAAATCGCAATGCTCATCAAAATATTGCAATTCAGATAAAAGGTAGATAAACAAGATTAAAGAGGGACGTGATAAAAAAAATAAAAAAATCAATTTATGTAACCCCAATCGCAGTGAGTTACATAAGACTTATAAAATGTTATACTCCCGCCATACCAAAAAGGATGTCCAAAAGTATTATTCAACCTCTCATAAATTATCTATATTCTTTTATTTATAATAATTTGTATATACAATATGGATCTTGTTTGATAGATCTCACTTATTTTTATTAAACAAAGTTTTTAAATAATAAAAATTATTATAAATTACCAAATAAAGAATATTTTTTTTTAGAGGAGTGAATAATGTTTTTGGACATCGTTTTTCGGAACAGAAGGAGTACTTCAAAGGTAATGAAAAAACTATATACCAATAAAACTAATAAGCCAAACTGAAAAACTAATATGCCAAGCTGGAAAAAAACGCTAACTTCTTACTGTCAAACTTGTGGTCACGAATAGAGGTGGTAAATGAGTGGGTTGGGTTGAGTTTGTGCGGGTTGATATGGATCGATTATGAGTTGAATATGAACCAATGATAGGAGGGTTGGATATAGGTGGGTCGAATATGGATCTAGCTAAACCCAACCCAACCCAACTCAACCCTTTTTTTTTTTTCTTTGGGAAATTTAGAATTGAAATTTTTTTATAGAGTTTTTCTATTTATCAACACCTTCAAAAATTGGATCGGCCCATCAATTGTCCTTTCTCCCCTCTTTTCACTCTCGCATTCTCAATTTTGTCGTTACAGATCAATCAAATTCATTCTTAAAAAATTAATTTTGTGTATATATTAAATATATCGAGATCTGGCATCATAGGCAGTGTGCAGTCCAGTGGGAAGCTTCAGTCCTTCTAGGCAAGGGGTCGCATGTTTGAGTCTTGCCCTTCTACTTTTTACACCACAAAAAATTAAAAGATTTTCATCAATAGGCCATTGTGATTTGAACCCTGGAACTGTAGGAAAGGATTTCTTACCTCTTGCCACTAGACCAACAATGATTGGGAGAAGAAAATCTCTAATAATATTATATATTCTATCCCTATTATAGTAATAATAACTCCCCGAATACTTATTTTTCTCAATTTTAATTTTCTCTCTTCTTTTTACAAGACTGATGTTGTTTGTTGTTTACACTATGGATGATTAACCCATGAAGACAAAGTTTTTTTTTTTTTTTGGGGGGGGGGGGGGGGGGGACTATGGATGATTAACCCAATAAGGACACGCGAACATTAGATATATACTAACTTAGCTAATTTCCCTTCCAAATGAAATGACTATAATTAATGGATAATGTGATACTGCTCTATTATTCTTTATCTTTACACTTATTTTAGGGTTAATTTCACTACCCTCCCCTGAGGTTTGCATTAATGTCACTGACCTCCCCTCAGTTTTCTGATATTCCACTGCGCTCCCTTGCTTTACAAAATAAATGTCAGATTCCCCATTTTCCGTCAATTCCGTTACAAAACCGTTAAGCCCATCAGATTCTCTCTTTTTATCCCCATTTTACCCCTCCCTCTTACCCTCACAACTATAAATACACTACCCCATTCAAAAAACGTTCAATTTTTTTTTCTTTTAATTGTACACCATTTTTTTTGGCTTTAACTTAAATAATTAGATTTGCAACTTCTCTTCACAGTTTTTTTTAACTTTATAAGGACATTTTTTTTTATTTCCAAAGTGAAAATTAAATTCATTCATGAAAATTTTGGAAATAAAAAAATGTCCTTACAAAGTAAAAAATGGAACACAGATTTTGCCCAAATTTTACAGATTTTTATTTCCAGATTTTTATTTTGCCCAAAAAATGTCCTTATAATTGTACACCACTTTTATTTTATTTTGCCCAGATTTTGCCCAAAAAAATGTCCAAATCTGGGGCGACTCCACAGATATATCAGCGAGGTCAAGCGACCTCGTTAGGTTCAAAAAATGCACTGGAAAAAAATAAATAAATTTTAGATATAAACTAAATTCTCTTTAGTATTGTCAGCGCTGAGTTACTCATGCAAGGTTAAAATAAATATTTTCTAATAAAATTTGAACAAAATTGTTATAGCCCTAACAAAACAAAACAAATCTAGAGCCCAATATATAATACACATTTAAACGAATAGTGGAGTATTACACATTTACAAATAGTCTATTGAACCTTGGTTACAACTAATGTTGGGAAGGAAAATAAGAAATGCATTTGGTTAAACTTCAAGGGGGTGTTTGGGAGCATATTTTTAGCTTTTCATTGTCTCATTTTGAAGTTTTGTATGTTTGGCAACCCTTCTTCAAAACAGATTTTGCAAGAATGAATTTTTCATTTTGACATTTAGAGAGAATAAGCCAAAAATAGGTCCTAAGATGCTTTTTGCGTTCTGCAAAATATGAAGACTCGTCATAGAATGTTATAATATATTGGAGTCTTTTTGTCAAATGATTTACTATATACCAAAAACTTTTAATCCTAACTCCCGGATTGGAGGGTTTTTCGTATTTTGAAGCTTTTAACAATTGTTTTTGCAAGATCCGAACTGTCCAATGTGTTTAAAAGGTGTTTTCAAGGGTCCCCGCGAGAAATCATCAAAAAAGAATACCGGGAAGGGCTTGATCCAAGCAGTTTTTCACAAAAAACTGTATATTTACAGTTTTACGAAAATTGCTCGGATCAAGCCCTTCTTGGTATTATTTTTTTGATGATTTCTCGCACGGACCCTTGAAAACACCTTTTAAACACATTGGAAGGTTTGGATCGTCAAAAAAATAACGGGAACGTAAAGGTCAGGAAGTCCGGAGTCCGAACTAGAAGGAGACCCTTACTATATATATGTATATATCTCTTTTGCCTAGTTAGAGTTTTTTTTTGCATACAACTTTTCATCATAAAAGACTGTGTATTTTTGTCAGCGCTGAATGAAAATTCTAGATCGCCCCTGTGTGAGATTAATGTAAGTTCAGAAAACACGACGATGAGAGATACGATAAATATATATGAGGGAAGCCGATTCCCATAGTAGTTCAAGCCTTCAAGGGCAAAGTGAGAATTGTCTAATAGGAGGTAGTAATACTGCTATTTTACCCAATTTCTCTTTCTCAGCATTAGCCGGTCAAGAGGCAGCGAGTGAAACCGCTCATTAACTGATTTGCGTTTTTTTAAAACGCGTGTTTTTTAACTTTATTCCCAAAATATGTAAAAATGTGTTCAGCAAACACGCTTTCACAGTGGGTTAAGATGGATTAGGCGGGAAAATTAAGTGAATCATAATCCGGCCTGAAAGCCTGTTTGGTAAACACGATTTCTAAAAGCGTGTTCTGCAACCACGTCTTCATCTACTCCGCCGACTAATCCGCCGTGAAACCGCAGCTCTCTCTGTTGCCACCCATCTCCTCCGCACTGCACCTCCTTCACTCCCCATCGCCACCCTCCACTACCCATCCCCCATCTGCGCATACAGAATAACATATATCTCTATACGCACACAACAAACCTTCAAATATGCATACAATGGATTTTTGGCCGATATATACCAAAATCTGAAACAATTCACCAAAATATACCATTTTTCAAACTATTTTTAAAAATATGCAATGCCGCATGTTGGACATGCGGCATTCTACGTGGCACGCGAATCCCGTATCCCACGTGGCCGAGCCGTCCACCTAAGCAAATGCCGCATGTTGGACATGCGGCATTAGGGTTTCAAATTTTGAATACCGCAGATGAGAGAAGCGTACGTCATTTCTCTATTCTCCCATCAGAGCTCTGCGATTTTGGCGATTCGCACCACGCCGTCGACCACGATCCCCGCCGCCGCCGCTGGCCGCTCTACCCCGTCGCAAACTACCACCACAGTATCTCTCTCTCTCTCCCCGTCGCAGATATTGCTACGCTGATCTGCACATAGGGAAAATCCTCCGGAGATCCAAGTAAGCAGAATAAGCAAACAATGGGATAACAAAATACAAGAAAAAAAAAGGGGCAAAAGATGGTATTTAATGGCCTTCATTTGTTGTGACCATACAATATCTCTCTCTTTGATAAGTTTTTAGTTTGTAATATGTTATCTGTAAGTGATTGAAAACTTTTTCTTCTTTCAGATAAAAGACGTAGATTCCATTACCCTGGAAGATGCTATAGAGTCGTTGAAATATCCCGTGGTGTTGGTATGTCTTCTTCCAAATTTATTTTCTTTTGTTTCAGTTGTAATCATGGAAATCATTTTTTGGGGGCCTTCATTTTAGGGAAACCATCCCGACGATGGCCAACCAGTTGTTTTGAAGCTTGCAAAATTTGGGTTTTTTATTGGACATCAGCAAACAAGCGTGCGTATACCTAAGGTCTGTCTTTCTTCATTGAACATGCATCTATAAAACCGTTGTGATACCTTCGATTAATTATGCATTACTTTTAGCTTCAATCTCCTATTATAGTACTTCATTGTACATATAACAAGTATTCACAGCCAGTGTTGAGGATTTTTGGCCGATATATACCAAAATCTGAAACAATTCACCAAAATATACCATTTATCAAACTATTTTTAAAAATATGTCATGCCGCATGTGTGACATGCGGCATTCTACGTGGCACTTATTATTACTTTGTATAAATAAGTTTTTTTTCTTCCTTTTTGGAACTACTCTTTATCCGGATTTTAATTAATTAATTTATATATATATATATAGGATTAACTTCCAATAAGGGACCCTTATATAAGTTAAAATGCGGACCTCACCTTTCCGAGCCAAATTTTGACGATCCGAACCGTTCAATGTTTTTAAAATGAATTTTTAAGGGCCTCCGCGAGGATTTGTCCAAAAAAAATACTCGGAAGGGCTTCCTCCGATCAGTTTTGGTTAAAAACGTTATATTTACCGTTTTTAACCAAAACTGATCGGATGAATCCCTTCCGGGTATTTTTTTTTGGACGAATCCTCGCGGAAATGCATTTTAAAAACATTGAACGGTTCGGATCGTCAAAATTTGGTCCGGAAACACAAAAAAGGCTACGTCCGCACAGTATTTTTATATAAGGGTCCCTTATTGGAAGGGGCTCCTATATATATATATATAATTAGTATAACTTATATATTATAAAAATTAATCAGTATAACTTAATAATTTATAAGTATAGGTAACATTAGCGGAGTTTCCCAAATGATAAAATATAAAATTTGCTAAAATCAATAAACATATTGATTTTACCAGCTCAATTGAATATGTGAAAGTGGTTGATCTAATTTTTCAATTTTTTATTCAAATTTTAGGAATTTGATTTCCGAACGAAAACTTTAAAGTTTGAACTGAAAAGAACTTCACATGTTCTTGAGGTACTTAATGATGATCAGCTGGACATTTAATTCACCTATTTTTCGAAAACATTACCAAATATGCAACAAAACATCATTTGACATTGTAACATACTAGTATTATTTACTCCCCCACTGTTGTTCAACTATATGGTACTGTAGCAAATCAGTTATAACTCTGATCCCAGGCGGAGCTTTGTTTTACGAGGGGCAAATAAGTGTTGTCTTATTCTTATAAATTAGGCACTTATTTGAATGAAATTAATTTGATTTTCACACAAACGATGAAAATATAGATTTATAAGATCAATGGTTCGGAACTTCGAATCATAAAACAAGTATTGCAACGACTTTCATTTTAAAAACAAATGAGAATTGTATTCATCTTGAAAACAAAAATTATTAACATAATTAATTGTACTCACTTTACTCTTAACCTTTTTTGTTTTTTCATATTTTGAACTATAAAAAGTCGACTCCGATTATGAGTTTGGTTATAGCAAATTTTATTGTTTTTTTTTCTTTTTTTTATTGTTCTTTTTTCTTTTTTTTACTTGTGTGAATTACACCACACATTGGGTATTTTTTATTTGGCAAGTCAAAATTAATGGCTCACATTAGTATCAACAAATCCTTTTAAAAAATAAAAAATAAAAACATGATCGCCCACTTGAGCTTCGAACACGTCTTAATTTATGAAATAAAATGTATAATTTAAAAAAACACCACATTTCCCAGTCGTCCTTAATTCCTTCAGTGTAATTTGCCCATTAATCTTCAATGCTCTGAAGTCAATGCTCTTTTCACATGGAGTCTATTCTCCTGACGTGTGCTAAAATGGATAGGCCTTGATCCTGCACCTTAATATTCTGCAAAGTCTGATCCGCGGGCAGGTGTAGCTTTTGGTATATGCCGCATGTCCAACATACGGCATTAGTACAATGCCGCATGTCCAACATGCGGCATTGAGACGGACCAGATTCTCTGCAAAGCCTGTCCCAAGCAAATGCATGTGTCAGTGATTCTGGGAAACACGACAAAAAGCCCACTCCCACGCAAACCCTTGCTAAACAATTTATTTCTTTCAATTTTCTCATTCAATTAATGACAATTTCTGTTGTCCACTTTATGTTTGTTTTGTTTTTGGGTACAAATTATTTGAACTTTTTCTGATGGCTTTTGTTGTAGCACTTCATTAAAATAAAGTTGGGTTAAAATTCACCCCCCCCAAAAAAAATAAAAAGACGTGTGCTGCATCAATACAAGTATGCCATTAATTTTCGTAATTTAATTTTTTCATCCCCAATAATAATTAATTATAACGGAAGCTCTAGTTCGGACAATAGTTATTGGAGCACACACATGACTTAAATGAAACATCTAATACAAATTGTCGCACAAAATAAAACAAACAAATCCTCTACATTTCATCAGAATAATCAGATAGTTCCGGATCGGTTGCATATTCCTCATCATTCCAAATTGCTCTAATCAACTCCTTCCGATTACAACCATCCCTTTCAACCTCCTTCACAACATCGATAAATTTCTCCTGACGTGTAACCCGCTTTGTCATTGCCTTAATTTCCACCTGCAACCTTTCACAAACATCATTGTGGAGACATTGCAACCTTCTTCCGTTCATCATTTGAATGGAACGCGCCTTAGGCACCTTCTGCATGTACTGTCGACACTTGGCTTCCAACTTGTTGCGCTCGACGAATAAAGATCGTAGTTTAATTGAGGGTAGTTGCGATGGTCTTCACGCGGATCGACACCCACCGTTGGGCTGGTCTCCGTCTTTTGCATCCTACGAATTCTATTCCCCACCACAGTTCTGCGAAAACCCGTCATTACATGAACAGGCAAATCATCTTGGGATTTGGCGCGGTGGCGGACAAGCCAAGCATCCAAGTGCGAAGGGGGTACAAGAGCACTGTTGTCATTACTCGTCTGTCTTTCGGGTCGTACTCGAGTGGGGCGAATATTGTTAGAAGGATGGGGAGGAAGACTCCAATGAACAAGCCTACCATTGAATCTGTTGTTCAAACCAACACGCTCTGCCTCTTCTTGTAATCTACGTCTACGAAATCTAATCGATTCATTTGCATTTTCGTTGACACGAGAACTCTCACCTTCTTCTAACTTTCTTCCAAATGGCAAGTTAGGATCCATTTGGTATAAAAATCTGTGAAATACGTCGCACACATATATATAGGGTCAACATTGTACGACACGAATGCTGCAAACTAGAGTACAATGCCGCATGTTGGACATGCGGCATTAGGGACAATGCCGCATGTCCAACATGCGGCATTTGCTTAGGTGGACGGCTCGGCCACGTGGGATACGGGGTTCGCGTGCCACGTAGAATGCCGCATTTCCAACATGCGGCATTGCATATTTTTAAAAATAGTTTGAAAAATGGTATATTTTGGTGAATTGTTTCAGATTTTGGTATATATCGCAAGTGGTGGCTAGCTCATGTGGTAGAGCTCTTGAATGCTCCACACTGCATCCCGGGATCGAGTCCCACTCCCCCCTCCCCCATGTAATAGATTAGGATTGACGAATGACAAAAAAAAAAAAAAAAAAAAATCACCAGCCGAAAACAACATTTTGAAGCTTTGATATCAATGATTGTTCATCACTGAACCAAACCCTCGCAAAACCCACAAACTTTGTCGCTCCGATCTAGAATAACAATGACGATACACTCCGCCGTCATCCAAAAGCTCCTGAGCACAAACACCTACGGCGCCCGCAACGGCATGACCATAATCGACTCAGACAAAACCCTAATTTGCATTCGCAACGCCTGCCACTTCATCTCCAACCTCGCTCGACAGAACGCCAAGTTCTTCTGTCAACACCAACTCCCTCTGCGACGAAATCGTCGACCAGATGACCAAGCGAATCGGCTGCGGCGCCGACTCCTCGTGGAAGCTCGGCGGATTCTTAACCAACAGCGGCAGCCCCAAGAAATTCAGGCAATTATGAACTGCCAAGGGCGGATGAGCCCGGGCCACTTCCCTAATCAAGTTTCAAGTTTTCTTTGAAGTTATAGTAGTATTTTGTGAAATGTTGAAATTATGTAGTTCAAGTTCATGTTTCTTTACAGCCATAGTACTATTTTGTGAATTGTTTGAAATTTTATTGGTCAAGTTTCAAGTTTTCTTTACAGGTATGGTAGTATTTTGTAAAATGTGTGAAATTATATAGGTAAAAGTTAACAAGTTTTCTTTACAGTTGTAATAGTAGTTTGTAAAATGTTTGATATTATATAGGTTTGTCCACCCAATGTTTTCTCTTAAAATTTAACGCCCGCCCATCTAAATTCTATGAAAAATGAAGTTTACATTGTTAAGGCGTGTGGAACACAAAATTGGATTCTCTATCTTGTTCAAAAATCTAACACCTGCCCATCTAGATCCAATGACAAATGAATTTTTAAATTATGAAGGCTCGTCAAACATGAAATTGGTTTCTAATTTTTACATGGAGATGTAAGATTAGCTTCTATTATTTTTCTTTTAGAATAGATATGTATGTGGAACATTGTCTCAGTAAATGTTTTTGAATTGCAATTTGTATTGGCATAATTGATACGGTCTTCCATATGTTCAAAAGAAGTTTATAATGCTCGCCCTCCAGTCGCTCTAATCCTGCATCCGTTCTGAATTCAGGTCACGGGATAAGAAGCTCCATCTGGGATCCACCCAGCCGCCAGACTGTGTTGTGATTATGGACACAGAGAGGAAATCTTCGGTTATTTTTAGGCTGAGAAGCTGCAGATTCCAATCGTGGGGTTGGTGAATTCGAACACACCGTGGGATGTTTATAAGAGGATTACGTATCCAATCCCATCGAATGATTCAGTGAAGTTTGTGTATTTGTTTTGTAATTTGATTACCAAGACTTTTCTAGTGGAGCAGAAGAAGGTTGAGGAAAGGGGCACTAAGCAATTGAGGCTTACGAAAACTGAAAATGGGTACTTCGCCATTGTTATTGCTTTAGTCCATTAGTATATATTGTGTATGTCATTGGCTGTTTATTAACGTGGATTATGATTTGGGAGTGTTAAGCTACTGTGTGGCGTATCATATGCATCAATGGATGCTTGTAGCATTTGGAACTGCTATTATCGTTCCTGTATAAAGATAAGTATCCGAAAACTGAAATTTGCACTACATGACTGCCGGTCTTGTTTTATTGGGTCATAGTTCTTCGATTCTCAGGAGTTATATGAGTTTTTTTTTCCCTCATTAGTTACATAGACAGTGTTCTGATCAGCTTCAGTATATAACATTGGCGGATTCCAACCACTGCCCAACAGTTAATAGTTACCAGCGATGCATGCGTAATAAATGTAGCACTTTCTGTAAAAGTGTCTTGAAACAAGTGAAATGGGCATTGGGATTGTAAAATTGTTGGCAATATCTCCGCCTTAACAAGAGCCCGATGGGCAGCGGTTAGCAGATAGGGTTGTGTTAATGTTAAGTATTGTGTTAGTTTTGCTGTTTCTGCCCTGGGTAAAAACTCTTAATGAGTTGGGCCTCGGTTCAACCTAGCCCTGGACTTTTTCCTAACGTCTGGATCCAGCCAGGAGTCCACTCAAGTAGGGGAACGATGTAAGATTGCTCTGGGATGATGTTAACTAGGCCGAACACCCACCGTCGTAAAGACCTTGTTGCATTGGTTTGATTGCTATATTAAGCCCCAGAAAGAAAGATGGCCTCCCCCACCAACTTTTACTTTTGTTCTCCATTATTGAAATTGTTGCAGATATCCTTTCAAGGCTAACCTTGTATACTGTACTGAATTTACATCTTACTGAGCTTTCAAATATTTGCAACTTTTTGTTTACAGGATTTTTATTTCTGTTGTAGTGTTTTCGAAATTGTTTGGAGACATTCTCTAAGCTTAATTTTTTCCCTCAAGTTTCTGCTGAAATAAATTCCCATTTTGTGTTTCATGTCGATGAAATGGGCACTGCAGAGAGGAATCCGAAAATTTAAAGCAAAGCATGATGAGCAGTTTGAAGGATGAAGACTTGGTTATTCCTTATGAAAGCTTAGCTCTCACTTCAGATGGTAATGATTTGCTCTGGTTTTTCCTAAAGCCTTACTTTTTGTTCGTGAATCTGCTATCTTGGCCTCGCCTTTAGATTGATTCTTTACGTATTACTTTAGTGCTTTTATGATGAGGCTTTCTACGATATTTATCCGTGCAGATCCTGTTGAAACCAAGCAGCTTTTGGACAAGCTTGCTGTGATAAAGCTCAATGGTGCTTTGGGGACAAAAAAGGGTTTTAGTGGACCCAGGTATATACATATACCCAAGCTTCCCTGGAAATGTTGATTGTTTAAGCAAAAAGAACGGAGCCTCGGTTGTATTACTGATGTTGTCTAGGCATCAAATGCCCATGTTTTCATTGTTTTACTTCTATTTGTCAATTGCAGGTCTGCCATTGAAGTTTGCAATGGCGTCACATATCTGGACTTGATTATTAATCAAATTGAGGTTGGCTTTTGATCTTTCTTATTGCGTACTGTTTTTCAAATATGCATTGGCTTGTAAAAACCATTGGTTATTTGCAGTCTATCAATTCTAAGCATGGATGCAATGTTCCCTTGATTTTGATGAACACAATCAGAACACATGATGGCACCATGAAGGTGACTGATTTTCCCATCAGCATTTTGAGTTCTTGACCTGAGATATTTGTAGAACCTAATTGTTGTAACTATTAAATGAAGGCAGTGGAGAAATTTTCCCAGAAAAATGTTGACATTCTTCCACTCTGCCAGGTTTGTAATTTAACAGAAGTTTTTGTTTGTTTACATGTTTGTATTTCACTCTTTCTAGATTTTGAACTGAAACTTCACTTAAACAACCTATTTTGCTTTATATAGAGCCGAAGTCACCAAGTCAGAAGATGAAAGGACAGCGAGGATGAATTGTATGTCGCTCTTTGCATTTTGATATGTTTTCTCTTTATTCCTGAGCATAGCACTTAATTTCGTGGTGAACTTGAGAGGGACTTGGTGAGAAGTAATTGAATTGTAATGAAATTTGATGTTGTCTTTCCCTATGGTTTGCAAGTGCTGCAATGAACTTACCTTTGACAGATCATTGGGTTCCTCCTAAAACCATTTTGAGAGGATGGACTAAATGTAGTGGCTTAGGAGCAATCATACCATTCTTGAATGATTGCTAGTAAATGTACTTTCTTTTGCTCCTATCTTTTTTCTCACTATGCTCCTATTGCTTGAGATCCCATGAGAGTGCTCCCATTCCCTTCTCCTTTTCCGACCAGTTGCCTCTTTTGTATTTATTTTGGAATATAGATAAATTATGTCTTACTAAATTAAATCACCTTCAGGTTAGTTTTGGATGACTAATCTCTTCTTGTATGATTCCACTTGGCATCATAGATTTGCACTCTCTCATTTGCTCTCCTTATTTACTTCCATGCATTTATGAAGGGATCTTTTTGATCACCGTGAGCTGTTCCTTTCATTGAAGAGCAGTGATACACTAGAGTCATTATTATTGCAGGTAAACATTTTATGCTGTTTGTGATCCAATCTTGCCATTTCACTTCTTACTCCTCTCGATGGGAATGAACAAGACTTCAAAGTATGTTTGTTCATTTTTTTTAATGGGATTCACATGTAACAAAATTTCTTCAACTTGTTTTCCAGGGTAAGGAGTATATCCTTCTGGTGAAGTATGATAACCTGGGAGCACTAATTGACTCAAGTATCCTCGTTGACTTTTATGGGAGTATTGTTACTGTTGCTGAGAGAATGTTGTTTTTAAAAGAATGTATCAGGTGATGACTGATGAGTGAATCATCTTTGTTAGTGTGTTCCTTCATTGGATGTTTCAGAAATTTTAAGTCATCTGATACAGAACAGGATCGAATACTGTGCAGATGTACCATAGATTTTTTTAATTTTTATTTTATTTTTAATCGGCAAGTACAATAGACTTGTTGCTACTAATTTGGTTCTGGCTGCAAAATTGTTTTCAGTTGATAATTCTCGACTTTACGGACAATACATTTTAATGTACTAATAGATTTCTGCTTGGTTAAAGATGAATGATGATCAAACAACTAGAAAAAGAACATTGATTCCTCCCCGCTCATTAGAGGAAACATTTGGAAAGGCTGCCATCTGGACAGACTATTTGGAATTTTCTGAAAGCACATAATGGCCTTCACACCTATCACGAAAAAAAGGGATCCATTATGGCTTGAATCAAACAGTTGGAAAGGCTGTCATTTGGGCAAACTACAGTTCTAATTTGAAGTTTGCTTATCTTACATTTCTAGTTTATTTTTGTATTTTGGCCTGAATCTACACATGCTGACAGATCAAATTCCTTCTAAACATTGGCCAGATTTATAAACTGGGATATGTAGTTCTCTTTATTGATAGTAAGGACAATGGGGTTAAAGGGTGGTCAAGTAGTCTCTGACACTTGGTGACTTAATTTTTCTTTGATCCTTGGCTGATGTTGTTCTTGTCATTGTGGTGTTTAATTTTTCTCTGTCTTCTTCATTGTCAGCTTAGTGACTTTTGGAGTCGTTTCAAGTCAATTCCTAGCATCATTGAGCTTGATAGCTTGAAGGTGATGGGTGATGTTTGGTTTGGAACTGGCATAACCCTCAAGGTATCAACGCTCAGCCTTGTTTTCATACAGTAGTTCTTCTCTGGGTATTACTTGTCTTTCACTACTAGGGGGAAGACAAACTCTCGAAACCATGCGGAGAGTGCCCTCCCTGATATTAAGATTTAATGCCTTTTGCGATTTCTTTGAAATCAAAAAAATAAAGTATTTTCACGCATAATTCTTTGTTCTTTTTCGCACCAAAATAAACTACTAATAGAGATCTTTAATTTGTTGTGAAAACATTGTAAAATTGTGTGTATTTTACAAAACTGCCCTCCCTTCATTCTGATATTAAAGTTTTATGCCCTTTGCAATTTCCTTCGGACCAAAAAATAAAGTACTTCTGTGTACATATTTTTGTTCTTTTTTGCATCAAAATAAACTACTAATAGAAATCTTTAATTCAATGAGAAAAAATTTGGAACATCGTGTACGAAAGAATTTTACCTCCCTTTGTTCTGATTTTAGTATTTATGCACTTTGCAATTTTCTTTGGATAAAAAAATAAAGTACTTCTGCGTACATTTTTTTGTTTTTGTTTTTTTTTTTTGCACCATAATAAAGTACTAATAGAGATCTTTTAGTTCGATGCAAAAAAATTTAATAACTTGGGTTTTGCAACCAACAGCCTAACTAATAACCTCACACGTCGATGAAACGGAGACACTTACACGTCGATGATGGATAGATTCGAAACCAATTGTTATAAGACCAACAGCCTAACTAATAACCTCATTGAAGGAAAGACACCAACCCAGTAAATACTAGGGGAATAACACCCACATGTAGGTGTAGAGATTTGAACTTCTAATCTCCTAGTGAGATGCAAAAGTACTGTTGTACTGGTCAACCACGCTAGCCCCAGTCGATTTGAAAAAAAAGAAAAAAAAAGAAAGACTTTTTACTAAACTCATGTGCACTACTCCAATTCGTCAACTAACTAATTTCTGTAGATGCATAACAAGTCGGTTCAGATATTTAAGGTTTAAGGGGAGTTATGGAGGCTAAACTACGTTTGTTTTTTTGTTTTTTTTTTGTTGCTGTACAAGATACCCAACCCCCTCAAGGGCTCTTTATAGTGACTAAAAGTGTGAACGAAAATGATTGTAATTAAAGTGTGAATTGTGTAAGAGCTTTCATCAACATTCCTCTGTATCACATGATCTTATTGCCTAGCTTTCATCTTGGACTTTAATTTGGTATTACGTTTTTATAACCGGTCCTTGTTCTCGATGCACCTATTATGGATTAATTATTAAAAAAATCCCGTGAAAACAAATTGGTAATTCATATTCACACCCCCAAAATTATTATCCACACCCCTTTTTTGTCTTTTTAGTGAGATTTTTGCACATGAAAATTTCACTAGAAGACAAAAAAAAGGGGTGTGGATAACAATTTGAGAGGGGTGAAAATCACTCTCCAACAAATTCTTTGATTTACATCTTTTGATAAATAAAAAAATAATTACATCTAAAATGCCAGTCTGTTACGGTGGATTCTCTATATCTCCTCCTTGATAACAGGTCACAAAATGTTCACAAGTAGGGAACAAATTCGAAGTTTCAAAAAAGACCATGCGAGTCCCTGGGGCTAGACAGTGGTTTTGTGTCCCACGCGATGGGCAATTCTAATCCGTTATGGTATGGCTAGGTAAATTCATTTCCAAATGATTTTCTCATCTTTGGTTTGTTATTTATTATTGCAATTCATCGTGTTGCTGTTTGAAAAATATATCCATCACAAATTCTCAAATTGGAGAATTCGAAGAAGTTTCGTTTGACGGTGAGTTAAACTATATATGCAGAATAACAACACAAGCAGTTATGGCACATGAGATGATGCACTTATGGAAATGGAAACAAGGTGATTTCTTTTTAATTTTCATTCAAAAATAAAATGACAATACTATCTTCTTATCATATTCAAAAAGAGTATCCAAAAACCGAAGAAGTGAAGTGCGAAGATTATTTTCTTTATTTGTTCAAGCAGTGCTTCTTACTCCTGATTTATTTGGTTTGAACTCTATACACTTTGAATTTTTGATAGGTTTGGTTTGTCGTCTAATTAAAAAAAGTCGAAGAAAGATTGTGCCACCTGATATCTCACATGTGGTTAGAGCAATATGTTGCGGAAAATCCGTTTACGCAAAAATTAAAAGAGCGTCTAATGAGAGAAAATGAGAACAATGCAGACAAAGATCGACGTGATGGATTTTTAGAGGCCAAACAAGCCGTTAACAAGTACGGCCTGAAGGCCACACTAAACAAGTACGGCCTGAAGTTTCCACCATCCACATGATTGGAGATTGTTCGTAGATTATTGGGGACATAAATTAGAAATTATAGTTTTTATTTTAGTCTTATAAGCTCTCTCTAAAAATTACTATTATCTTAGCATAATCAAGTAATGTTACATGGGCCAAGTTCCCCGATTTGATAGTTTTTCGTTAACAGAGTGGTCTTACCGTGGTTCCCAATTAGTTGAACAAGTAAGGAAGCTTTTGGGTTGAATATTATTAAGTTCTTTATTTTCTGCTCTTTTTATTTTTTATTTTTTTTGTATTTCTTTGTTAGTTTTGTAGGTGGTTTTTGGCCGGCGATTTTGAGGGGCGGTGGTTTTGTTTTGGTTGTTTTTGTTTACCGGATTTGGGCCGGTGGTTTTGATTAATAATTATTCTTCTACCTCTTTACCCAAAAAAGTGGGGAAGCTTTTTGTTTAGGGAAATGATTTTCACACCCTTTTATCACTAAACACTCCATTTTTGTCTTTATTCTCCTTGAAATTACCAAATTACCCTTGCCTCATAAGTCACTTTTTCCATATGAATGGCAATTTGATACTTTCAAGTGAATAAAGACTAAAAAGTGGTTGGGGATAAAGTGGTTCTGAAAATCATTTCCCTTCACTTAAGCTTTTTATTCGAAGGAGGTGGTGGAACCAATAACATCGTGATCTCCAATCATTCGAAGAGCATCGCAAACGGAGGGGATCATCTTATGGTGGATCTACAACCGACAAGCATCAGGAGAAAAATCAGAAGCCAAATATATGAAGATTGCATGAGCTCACAAGAAGAATTTGTGGAAAATAGTGAGACTCTGGGCATCCAATTGTAATTGGATATTGATAGGGAATTTAAATAAGCAATTGCCGCTGGCAATTGTTAGGGGGTGGATTTTACGGAAAGTGATGCTCTGATAATGAAGATGATGATTGAAAGTGATAACAATATATTTGTTGTTCTACAAAGAAACACCAGTTCCTGCTAATTCGTGTATCAAAGTTTGTTTTTGCTTGCTTAGGATTTTTGGGTTTAGGCTTGGCATTTAGGTGTTTGGTCTTGGCCCGTTGAGTATTTTTTGGGCTTTGTCCCATAAGGTGTTCTTTTAACCATTTAGTTGGATTCCCCTCCACTCTCTCTCAACTAGGGATTGGGGGGGCCCTGTTGTGCCCAAAGGGCGACAGGGCGTGCCGTCCCTTTATACACGTCGCTGTTTCGGGCTCAAAAGTGATTTACCACCGTTTATGACTTGGACCACGTTTGGGCACTAAAAAATCGAAAAGTCTCTCTCCCCAAAAAATCTAAGCATCCATACATTTGCAAATCAATCGACCTAACTCAGCCTCCTCTGACTCTGGGAAATTCAAGACAACTCAAATCAATTTCACTCTCCTTCCTCAATAACATAAAGAGTAGCAGGTTCTTTACCCTATTAGTTTCATTGGACCAGAACAACGTTGAGATTAAGAGAATTGGGCACTTTTGGCATATCAAGAAATGGGTTTTGGAAACCCCACACTTATTCGGCCCATTATATCGGCCCATTACAAAAGGTCCAATATGTGATTCATTAATGAAGTCCTGCTATAGTGCTATTGCAGTGTATTGGAAAATTATCGAAAAAAAGGAGAAGTGTGATTTTCTTAATTTGCTCATCGTTTATATATTTGTTTTTTCCAAAATGCGATTTTTCTTCAAATATTTTCATTCTTTGATTAAAAAGAACGCTACTTTTGCTGTTAGCCCGGTGTGAAACGAAAAACTACACTAATATTGACAAAAACCAGAAAAAATAATTCCAAGGACAAACTCATTTGGGCATGAAGTTGAATTTCTTTCGAATCGCTCTACATATGTTTACTCTGTCATGTTTTTAGTAGTTACCAACTTTAAAAAGAAAAGATTGGCCTCCCAAATCTATAAATAGTTCATTTGAAAATAATTTTTTGACCAACAATGTATTATAAACTATTTTCGGCACCACAAAAGCGAGACTTAGAATTTGTGGACAGTAAAATATTCCTATAATGCTCAACTAAAAAGGAAAGAAAAAATAAAACCAGAACCATAAAAGTTAATTGAATAATGGTTCTAGAATAAATGGATAATCTTTTGCTTATCGAGTTATATTTATTTTTATTTTGAAACCATTTCTACAATTGAAATAATTAAAATATTGTTTTCACAAGTTACTAAGTACATGGGTAATGATGTAATGTTCACAGTTCGCCTAAAAGTGAACATTGGACCCAAATTATTAAACGTTCCAAATTGTGCACTACAGCTTTATAGGTCACTTATGCCTTACAATGTCCCCGAATTCCCTCTTTCTACCACCTCAACCCAGTCGACTTCCACCAAATTAGCAAATCAGAAATGCAACACGAACAGCTCATTTTTGTCTTTAGTTTGTTCCCTTTTCAAATCCGACTAAGCAAGTGAGGGACCCCATTGAGCTGTTCGTGCAGCACTAGGTGAGTCACCCTTGTGTGCCTTGCACGATCGGTATAACTTGTTGATGTCTAAAATTTTGTTTTTCTATTTGCGAGCTATTTTCCACTATACATTAATGAGAAGACGTGCCTAAGAAGTTGAGATTGTACAAAAACATCTCTCATTGTTCTTGGATTGTGATGGTTTTTAAGAGTTACCGTCTTTTTTTTTTTTGGTACATAGGAAAGCAAAACAAAACGAGACTAATCCCTCTCAAAAGCAACACCCCTCATATCGGCTTCAAGGAGGGGAATGATATTTGCAGGCGGAGAGGTGTGCGAGACCCACTTGTGCTCTTGTTCAACTCCTATGTTGGCGAGCTTGTCGGCTACTTTGTTGCCCTCCCTGTATATATGCTTCAAGGAGCACCCCGTGCTAGCCATTAAAGCCTTGCATTCTTGAATCAAAACCAAGTAAGGTGAGTGTGCTGGGGCCTCCTCCATGATCAAAGCAATTGCCGCTGTCGAGTCTGAATCTATCTCAACCGCTTCCATTCCTTGGCTTTGCACAAGCTCCAATCCCCTGAAAATTCCCCAGAGCTCAGCCTCGAGACTGGTGCAATCGTCCAGCTTCCCGTAGAAACCAAGCACCCAAAATCCTCTTTCTTCTCTGAAAACTCCACCATACCCAGCTGGACCCGGATTGCCACGACTGCTTCCATCCGTGTTCAGCTTCAACTTGCCAGCACCTGGAAAATTCCATGAAATGAATTTCGTAGTTCTGGAAATTGGACCAAACTTGACAGTAGATAGCTCAATAATTTCGGAAGCAAATTGAAGGCATTTCGTGTATACAGTCACAGGATTAGGGTCTATGTTGTCAAACACTTTTTTATTTCTCATAATCCAGATATTCCAAAGCGTAACTAATGTTAGAACAGAAGAAGGGAAACTCCCTGAGTTTCCACGAGAATTTCTGATATTCAGCTTTAGCCAATTCCTCCAGTCTTCGAGTTCTCCCGTGGTTAGAACCTGTATGTTAGGCAATCTAGACCAAATGTTAGCACTAGTGGAGCAATCGAAGAAAAGATGTTTCAAATCCTCAGTCCCAGAATCACATCTGGGGCAAGAATCATTATCTGTTAGCCCTCTGAGTTTGCGATGTTGATTCGTGAGTAACTTGCCATGCATGCAAGTCCACAAGAAACCTTGGAGTTTCGCAGGGACTTTGAGATGCCAAATCCAATCCCAACTATCATTCACAATGGAGTTATTAGCCAAGCAATTATAAGCAGATTTCACCGAAAATTTTCCATTACTTGAAGCAACCCAGCAGGGGGTATCTTCCACCTCAGCCCTCTTGGGAATGAGAATATTGGTAACCACATCAATGTCATTAGAACCCAAGGCATTAGCAATGAGAGGATTGTCCCAAACTTTGTTCTCAGTAATGAAATCTTTAACTTTGATCTGCTCAAGGTTAGTAATTTGCCGACTTTCTGCAAGACTGGTGTCGCCACACCACCAGTCGTGCCAAAAAGTAATCTCTTTCCCATTACCCACCATCCACTTAATGTTCTTGATAGTGAAGTCTCTGATTTTTATGATACTCCAAGTATGGGAGGCTTTCTTGTTGGAAGGCCAATCCTTAAACTTGTGCATCTTGAGATATTTGTGTTTAAGGACTTGGATCCACAAAGGCTTTTTCTCGGCAGTGATTCTCCAACCCAGTTTCGATAAAAAGGCCAAGTTAGAAATACCAGCTTTCCTAATACCAAGCCCCCCACACCTCTTAGGTTTGCAAACGTTATTCCAGTTAACAAGGTGCACTTTTTTCTTGTCGTCCTTGTCTCCCCAAAGAAAGTTTCTATTAATTCTATCAATTTGATTGGTTATAGAGACAGGGAGAGCCGTGGTTTGCATGGTATAATTGGGAATAGTGGACGTGACAGATTGCACAAGGGTAGCACGGCCCATGAGGTTAAGAGAATCCGCCTTCCATCCCGCAAGTTTCTTAGAAAGCCTTTCAATAATGTATTGATAGTTCCTCTTAGAAAATTTAGTATGAATCAGAGGGACGCCAAGATACATACCTAGATCCTTGGTGAGAGTAAAACCGCAAATATGACTCAACATTCTAGCTTTTCTATCGGGGATGTTGGGGGAGACAAAAATTTTGGATTTATGGGCACTAACAAGTTGTCCAGACTCCTCACAAAACATGTCAAGAATGTTTTTCATGATTTCACTTTGTCTTTCCGTGGCAATACCAAATAAGATAATGTCATCGGCGAAGAAAAGGTGAGATAAGCAAGGACCATTAGGGGAGGCCTTAAGACCCACCCATTGGTTCGAAGCCACACTTTGATTAATTATAGTGTCTTTGGAGTTACAAAGATACAAAATTGTGCAAATGTGTAATAAATACCATACATAACATTCAGAGAAAATTGAACCATACAGCACAGCGAAGTATACCAAAACCTTCTCCTTGAATCACAAGGATTCAACACTACCCTTCTTACTGAAGAGAGGTACAACGACTTGAGCTACACCAAAACATTCTTTTGCATTCATCTTTTAAAACAGAAAGGACAAATGATGATGAAGAAAAGATACATCTTTTTTTGCCGGTGTAAAACAATCAAAAACTATATGTTGGCTGCAAGGGTTGTCATCTGCAAGGGTTCTCTAATTTTTTGTAGAGGAATGAGCGGCAACATGAAAAAGAATTATGCTCAACGCCCATCTTTGCTATGTGATTCAACACTTCATGGAAAAGATATCTTCTTTTTTTTTTGTAGAGGAATGAGCAGCATCACGAAAAAGTATCTTGCTCGGCGCCCATCTTTGCTATATGATTCAAGACTTCATTTCCTAACTTTTGTTTGTCCTTTTTCTATGTTAATCCAATTAGTAGTATTTCTTTGTGTAGTCCCCTTTAAAACCTCAATACCTTCCCCAGCAATCTGGGCCTCTTCATCAATCTCAAAGTAGAAAAACTGGCATCAAATCGTTGGAGAAGTTTATACCTCCCCTAGAGCCTGCAGCGACTCTGCTTTGAGATAAAAGGCTTCCAGGAGTAAACTAATGGCATGTACTGAAATCGGTGGGGCAGAATCACTTGGTGAAAAGCTCTCAAGTCGTTCTACTTTCTTGAAAGAGTGAGTCCCATCTTTGAATTCACTGCAGCAATATCTGTTCCTTCAAATATGTGGAACGCATTCCGCTTCTACGCGCGTTACCTTTCAATACTCATATCTTCGCTGCAATGCTCTTGCTTCCTGCAAATATTAAAACCATTTCACAAATTGATGAAAAACCGTTGCTTCAGCCTTTTAATTTGGTGAAACAATTGAAAATGCAAGAGAACTTATGAGATTAAGAAACCAAACTTGTAATTCAAATAATCACTCTCCAGCAGAGAGGACTCAGCCAATATCTGGTTTCTGGTCAATTTGCCAGCATGAGGTGAATGGCATGGGATTCAGGTGAAGGAACAATTTCATCTAGTATTGATTGCTCTCATGAGCAGAGACACTTCATGATCTGCCAATTGTTCTCGTGCGCAGAGACACTTCATGATCTTCCCTAAATTCCGCTCTATCTGAGCTCCCCTCCGCTCTTTGATCCAATTCCAAGTCTTCATATTGTTTCACCTCACTCTTGATTCTTCAACAACAAAAAGTAAAACGGCAACGATGTTCATAATCAACAATAACAAAAAGAAGGTCTTCACCAAAATTAAGATCAGTGACTGAAATCATATAAAATAGGATTAGATAAGTGACACTATTACATATTACAGCATTCTCTATTAAACAATAAGTGACACTTAATCAGAGCAATCCAAAATCTCTACCAACATGGTGAAAGATTAGCCTATCAAAAAACAAAAAAAAAAACATGGCGATAAATTAAGACCACCGGTACCACACTACACACTGTGTCCGAGATGATTACATAAAACAAACACAATAAATTATAAGCACTTGTAAGCCCATCAACACTGATGTAGGTGGTCAGAAGAGGGAAGCTGACACTTTTTTAAACTTTTATGAGTGGCATATCGCGTAGTAAATTATTTACGAGTCTTCTGACATAACAGCTAGATTTTATGAAGTAGGGTGAAGGCTGGATTTGTATTTTCTAAGGGTCTATTTCGCGCATCCCCTTGCGAGAGATGGTAGCAGATTAGACACTTTGGAATGCAAAAACTACAATGATGTTTCATTACAGGTTTGTTTTTTCAAAGAAAGAAATTAGAGATGACTTACAATGCTCATTTGGGGTTGAGGTCAGCAGCTAAATCCATATTCTCCATCTGGACACTATCGTAATTTTCAACCAAGCTAGAGTCCAGCAATTGGGCGACCTTGGCACCATTTAGAATCGGTTTTGACTAGAAGGGATGATATGCGCTCTTAGTAAAGAAACATAGAAGACGTAAATTCAGAACAAGTGAGAGCCAGCAAGTGTAGAAGACATACATAACCAGACTCTCTTGGCCCTTTGTATGGTCATAAGCACGAGACTCCATGCGTGCACCGTCCCCAACAAACCCACCCTCTGCAAGAACACATATGAGGACATCAATCAAGATAATAAAACCAATAACTCCTGCTTATTCCCAAAAACAGAATGTGTACTTGTTTCCCAACTCAACGTGAGGAGCAAATAATTTTGAAACCATCAACAGAGTATTAAGGGAGGAACGTACTAAAAATCCTTCTAAGTTTTGTCAAATTGTTTTTGACAGGTCCTCCATTCCAGCAGCACGGTTTTCTTCTAAGTTTTGTCGAATTGTTTTTTGCTTTTCCCTTTCACATCCTTGCACTTTCTTGGTCAAGAACCCCAGCGCAAGCATGTTACTGAATGAATAAAATGAAATACCAAAGCATGGCAAACAAATCATAAAATGCACTCTTAGGACAGCTTAATTCAAAACAGGAACATGCCAAATCATATTGGCTGAGGAAGATAACTTTCTTGTTCAAAATCTGATCAAGAAACTTTCTTGTTCAAAAACCTTCTATTATCTTCAGATTTCTTCAGAAAGTTATGTGCAGATTTTGAACAAGAAAGTTATGTTCATCTTAAAATCTAATCAGTCTAGCAACAGGGTCGGATTATACAATTCGGATCAGGAACATAACATATCAAAACAGCTCCAAAAACAGCAAAAAACATGTAAGTACAAATAACATGTAGCATAACACAATGGTCAAAGGTGTTTGAGAGCAAGCAATAGTCATGCTTATCAATTTTACGCTGTTAGGATTTATAACAATTCGGACTGTCTAGCTGCTCTAGCATATCATGGTCAAGGTGTTTGAGCGTTAGCAAATTAGTGACAAACTTCTTGTGCAGATTACGAATTGGTAACTACTTAGAAACTATATGCTAGCAATGAAACCATAACTCCATAAGCAGAGATAGAAGTCCCAGTTGACATTGAGGAAATACCACAAGTGAGTCAAGGAAGCCCAAAACTACTTTAGATTCAGCAGTCAATACCAGGTCCTGTCTTCTTCTTCACCCAATTTACAATACCGTCCCTACAAAGTTAGTTGATATGCACAAAAGAATGCGAAAAAGTTTTTATTTGTATTCTACCATATAGACAGAAACATTTACACGGGAGCCCCCAAACTTTCACAACAAGGGCATAAATAATCCTGATTGATTAGAATCCCTGCACACCGTGATTGATTCAAAGTGCACTTTCAAATTTCATTTTTACTATCAACAAAACCCTACTAGCTACCAGTGGTCACCATTCATACAGCCCATCACACCCTAACATATGGAACAATCTCTCCTTGACCTTATCCATTTATAAGTTGCTTAATCTAATAATGGCCTAAGTGGAGGCCTAATGGTGGAAGCAACTTCTATAGGCAAATCAACTAGGATCAAGCTCTTGTTACAACTTAATACTCCCTCCTTCCCTTTTTGATTGCTTCCTACGGGAGATAGTGTCATTTTGACCTCCAATAAGAAACTACTTCCCGAAATAGACATTTGAATGTTTTGCACCATTCAAAAGATCTGAATGAGTTCAAAACGGTGCAAAAAAGTTCAAAAAGTTATTCTTCAAATTACTTTTTTTGAGGTCAACATGGCATGATTTTCTGTTTGAAGCAAAAAAAAAAAAAATTGAGAGAAAGGGAGAAGAAAAAAAGCAACCTACTCTTACATCAATCCCAATCCACCTTGTTAAAACACAGTTGATATGCTACTGTGATATAGCTTAGCCAGGTGCTGAGGTATGTTGAGGCTTTGAGGGTGGTGTTACACATGCTACCCCTGGTTACTTTGCCTCTTTTTCACTAATGAAAGTGATGAAGTAGGTATGAGGGTAGTGATGTCATTTTAGTGTCCTCTAGTGTAGTAGGGTCATTGAGTCTATAAATAGGTATCTAGAGTCCTCATTAGATAGTTTTTGATAATTTGATTAAAGAATATAGAGAGCTTTTGCTCCTTGTATCCCATTTGGGATCCTTTATCTCTTATTAATCTATCCCTTTATTTTGGTTTGCATCATTTGGTATCAGAGCTCTTAGCTCGATCCTGACCCTTCATCTCGCCGGAAACCTAGACCTCGCCGGAAAACGGCGCCAGAATCTCGCCAGAAACTCGCCGGAGCTCCCAAACCACTCCAAATCCACAGATCTACTCAACCCAAGGGCTTAAACCTCGATTTCAACCCTTAGAATCCACAAAACGACCACTTTCGTGGCTGATTTTACTATTTCGAACCTGACCCAGACTTCAAATCCCTAAATACAAGCTTCATGACCCTCGAACTGGCCAGATCTGCCCTCGTTTATGGTGTTCAAACATAACCCAGCTCATTTCAAAGTCAAACCAACCATTTCGAAGCTCGAGACAGTGACACAGGCCTGCGAAGTAGGAAGTCAGTGCTCGAAACTCTCTAAATTGTACTCGAATCGCATGGGTAAGGCTCGAATCGCTAGTTTAAGGCTTGATTAGCCTTCGATTCCACTCAAATCGGGTAGTTCGACCATTTTCAACACTTGAAAAACCCATTTTCAGCACTTGAAAAACCCATTTTCAGCACTCGAAACACTGTTCACAGCCAACTATTCAACTCGAATCACTGTTTTAGTACTCGAATCAGTGAATTCAGGTTAGATTCTAGCTGGGTTGTCTCATTTGTTTCGATTTGTTGTGATTAGTGTTGATTTTCTGTGGTTCCTTGTGATTTGAGGCTGTTGGGTACTGAATTTTTGAGTTCTTGTGCCGAGTTGATTGAGTTCGGGTGTAAAATTGCTGAGTAGACTGGGTTATGTGACTGAGTTGACTGGGTGCAACTTCTTTTGGGTTGATTTGCTTGTTTGAAATTGATTTTGTCGTAGTTTGGGGTCCCAATTGATTGGGTTTTGCTTGATTAAGGTTGAATTGATTGTGGAATTGATTGTGGGTGTTCTTATGGCTTATAGAGGTAAAGGCATAAGAGGAGGTAGAGGTAGAGCGTTCATGGTAAATAATGGAGATGGAATTGATAACTTTGGCAACCAAAATTATTTTAGGAATGAGATTGAAGAGTTGAGTATACAAATTGCTACCTTGAATGATAAGGTGCAATTATTGTTGTTGAAAAGACGACTTGCTACCTTGATTAAAAAGGTGCATCGTTTACTACCTCACGAAGGTATTTATGATTCTCATAGTCAAGCTAAGTTTAGTATAAACTACAAGGAGGAGAACATTGGTGATGGCCTTGAAGAATCTTATAGACCCGTCAATCCGGACAAGTTTGAGAGGGAGATGAACCTCACTCCGGATGTGTTTGAAGAGGTGCAAGAACTCGATCATTTCAATGGATTTCCTATCTTTGATGAATATCCAAGTGAAGAACTTGAAAGTGTTCTTAAAGATGATGTTATCTTTGCGGTCGAAAGGGAGTTTGAAGACTTGCCAAACTTTGATGAGTCTCCAAATGAAGGCTTTGGAGGTGATTTAGAAGAAATTCTCGTGTATGATGAGTATCCTAGCAAATATAAGGATATTGATGATGATGTTCTTCCTAAATTTGATGAGTGCCCACATGAAGAGTTTGAAGATGATTCCATCTTTGAGACTAGTGGAGAATTTGAAGATGTTCCTACTTATGATGAAGAGTTTAGAGTTGGCGATAAAGAGGAGAGATTTGTTGATATGATCAAAGAAAGCTTCCCTATAGCAAGGCAAGAAAGCAAGGAAGCACAAGAAGAAGAGAAAGGAGTTGGTGTGTTACCAAACCCGAAAGAGGTTACTTTTGATGTCTCGCTTGTTTTAGAGGATTTCATAGAGTCAAAGCTTGATAGTCGCTTCCATGAGATGCCTCTTGAATTGTCTTTGGTGCAAGATGTTCAAGTTTGTGATGTTGTGGTGCCCGGACAAGTTCCAAAGTTGCCGAAAGAGGATGTAGACTACTTGGGGCTTGAAGATCCTTTGGGCATGGTTTTCACTCGAGCAAGCCTTGGCTATGAAGTGAATTTGGACTTTTTGCACATCATGTTAGATGGTTCATGGAGTCGTGCGATGGATACAAATGTGATGGCCTATTTTTAAGCTGTGATTCTACACAAGAGACATGGCAAATGGGTGGTTTCTTGGCACATAAGTATGGACGCGGGGGATGTATACAAAAAGAAGCTCATATTGAAGATTGGTTGTGTTGAGGGTGACGCATTAATCAAGGAAATGCAGCCAAATGCCTTATTCAGAGCTGCATAATTAACTTCCATGTTTTCTTTATTTAGTTGTTGAGTTTTTGTTGTCCAATTTGAGGACAAGTTGTTTTTTTTAGAGGGAGAGTCCTGATGAAGTAGGTATGAGGGTAGTGATGTCATTTTAGTGTCCTCTAGTGTAGTAGGGTCATTGAGTCTATAAATAGGTATCTAGAGTCCTCATTAGATAGTTTTTAATATATATTGATAATAGAAATTGAGAGCTTTTGCTCCTTGCATCCCATTTGGGATCCTCCATATCTTATTAATCTATCCCTTTATCTTGGTTTGCATCAGAAAGTCGATTAGGTACTTACTGATATCCGAACAACTTGGTTTCTTAAAAATATGATGAGAAAATAGCAATTTAGAAAATAAATGGTTTGGATCATAAAAATAACATATCAACATCTCTCACTTAAAGACCACAATATTATTGAACCAAGCATTAGTTCTTTTTCAAAATAGAACAACGCCCATGTAAAACCTTACGCTTGACCATTCCCTTCATATTTTTACAAATAACATGCAACAATACAAGTGGACACCCATGGAACAGTGCCACCCATATTCAAGAAGCTTGGCTTCTTCACTGAATTTATCAGACGATTGGCATTGATCATGACTAGAATGATTAATTGATCAATTGAATAAGCCACCAGTGATTGACTAATTGCATGGGGTATTCCACTGTAGCAAAATCTACTCAATTATTAGAAACGGACTATCAATTAGATTTGAGATGCACATTGTTAATTTGGCAACATTTTTGTTAAAATCTTGGCCACATTTTTCTTTATAAGTCTTGGCAAAATATTTCTATACGAATAAAAACAAAGCCCAAAAATTCAACTTAAACATTTTGCTCACAAAAAACCAAATAGACTTAACACTTTTAGCTAAAATATGGCTAGAGGTTACTAGGATGCCTATTTCTAACACTGCAATTATAATATTGTGTAGATAAACAATATCCACCAAAAGACAAAAACACTAGGCCTTTCACCAAAGGCAACAAACAAGATGGTGGGGGTACTCACAATGTCATTCAGAAAATATATGGGGCCACGCCATTGTGTAATGTAGACAGCCTGAGCCGAAATTGATCTTTAAGGCTACAAACGATGGTATTTTCGTAACTAACCTAAAATAGTTCAGATATACATGGCCTAGTACTAGTAATCGAAGGGAGATTCTACTTCTTTTCAGATATGAATCATGCAAAGCCTTAGGAAGCACATTTCCCAAGCTAGTGAGTAAATATTAAAGCCCCGTTCTTTTTTGGGCAAGAAGAAGGAAAAAATCGAAGTGAACCTGGTTAGGGCTTCTCTGTTTGGGGGCTTGTTCTTTCAATTGATGCAATGGGTCACGATATTGTGCTTCTTCCTGGTAGAAATTACGGATCGAGCAGGAAAAAGTTCAGTTTTGCAGAGTAATAGCTAAATACGTGTAAAGAGAGAAAATAAGAAGAAATCATGAAAGAAGAACCCCAGTTTTGGAGAGTATTGGGTAAATACGAGTAAAGAGAGAAAATAAGAAGAAATCATGAAAGAAGAACCCCAGTTTTGGAGAGTATTGGGTAAATACGAGTAAAGAGAGAAAATAAGAAGAAATCATGACTGAAGAACTCACGATTCACCAGAAATCAAGAATGAAGAACCTCCGTGCGCCGCTGTTCATTAGCTTCAAGCACTCGGTGCCAATTTTGAGCGGAGTTACGAACTGGGTAAGTGAACAAGGGTATAAAAAGTGATTTCGAGTCTGGATTATGGGATTCGTTTGGGTTTTGACTGAATGGTGGCTGTGTGTACAAATATGGTATGGTTAGGTCATGATTTTCGCCCGAAGATGGCGATTTTGGGAGAGAAGAGAGGGATTAGGTCATGATTTTCACTGGAGATTTCAGATGTTGAGAGAGGAGAGGGAGAGGGAGAGGGAGTGCGGAGGAGGGGGCATGAGAAATTTTTGGTGGCAAGGAGGGAAGTATCAAAAATAATTTATTTCTTCTTCGATTTTTGGGCGGAGAGAGTTGGTGCGCGCCGGGAGATTATGAAAATGCCGTCATTTCCTCCCCGTGCCTTCTACAGTAGGAATGCTATCATTTCCACCTCTATAATTGCATTTGTTAAAGAATACTAGTACAAAATTATGTTATAAAAAGCCTTATTTGTTGTTGTTGTGTTTAGTGATAAAAAGAGGGAATGAAAATCATTTCCCTAAATAAAAACCACCTACAAAACTAACAACAAAAAATAGAAAGTGCAAAAAATAAAGAAGTAATAATATTCAATCGCAAAGGGCATTAAACCTTAATATCAGGGAGGGCAGTTTTGCAAAATCGCCGTACAAAAACGAAATTGCATTTTTATATATAGTAGGGATTATAAGTCTAAGTTTCAAATTTTTAGTAAGTTCTGGGTTTATTTTCCTGGTATGTACTAGCATTGTTGGGTAATTATAATACCTTGCTTGTTAGAGGTAAATGGGCTAAAAGTTAGAATTTATTTAGTTTCATATATACTTTCTTTTTGTAAACTGTTCGGATCAAGCCTTGTCCAGTCATTTTTTTTTTTATGATTCCTCGTGGGGACTCCTAAAAACACATTCTAAACAAATTGAACGGTTCGGATCATCAAAATTTAAAAAGTCCGCACTTTAAGCAAAATCAATTTTTATCGACTATTATATTTTTTGTCTTTTTTTTTAAGAATGGTCCCCAATGTATTATCAAAATGTCAATTTCGTCCCCAATAGAAAAATCGTGTTTTTACCCAAAAAAAAAAAATCGTGTCAATTTTGACGCAGCGGAATTCATGAGAAAATAGTTAGCGCACTATTCCAAACGATGATAAGTCTCGAATCCACGAGTGCTCTTGAATCCACAAGAGAAAGAGAATAACTCTGATTTATAATTGATTAAAAGCTGAATAATAATAGAGGTTACATGCCCTTTTATAGGGAAAAACGAGCAAACCCTAGCAAAAACTTACCTAAAAATAAAGTATCCCGAAAATTGGGGAAACTCCCAAAATTGAAAACTAGAAAGAAAAATAAGAAATTCCTAATTGGAAACAATGAAAATGGAATTACGTGCTAAGAGTAATTCGTAATCTAATTATTACCTAAAATAGCAAAATTACTAAATTGAAGGCCTAAACGAATGAATTTGGCCGAATTCCACCATCAGTCACGAACTTAAGGTGATGAGTATTGACCGCAGCGCGATTCTGCTTCAGCCCACCAAGTTTGGGCCTATTCCGGGCTCGTCGATAAATTGCCGAATTTGGCAATTTTCAATTAAGAGTTGTTTGGGCCTCCTAGGCTTCGACCGGTCCAACTAATCATAGAACTGGGCCGCTACTTGTTCTGCATCAAATTTGGTCCCCAATGTTCACAATGTGTATTTAAATGATCCTTACGTCTAACTCCGCATGTGTTAGACGTAGATTGCGGGGGTATATATGGAATTTCATCCCCAGAAAACCCTAACCACCACCATCCCCCCATAAAATTTGAAAAAACAAGATCTCAAGATCGAAGGGGAAAAACCCATAGTAGTTTGGATTGATTTCAATAAAAAAAAATCGTGTCAATTTGTTCCCCAATGTTCACAATGTCTATTTAAATGATCCTTACGTCTAACTCCACATGTGTTAGATATAAATTGCAAGGGTATATATGGAATTTCATCCCCTGAAAACCCTAACCATCCCCATCCCCATAAAATTTGAAAAAACCAGATCTGAAGATCGAAGGAGAAAAACCCATAGGCCCTATTCGGTTTAGAGTTTTGTTTTAGTTTTGGTTTGGTTGACATCATCATTTCCCTCATTTCTCTTTCTATCTCTCTCTACTCATTACACCTATTGACATCATCAAAACTAAACTAAACTATCTAACCAAACAGGGCCATAGTAGTTTGGATTGATTACGACTCCATTTCTATCTACTCCATCTCTGCGCCGCCCGGATCTTTTGGCTGACACGAGAGCTCGGCCACCACTCCAACGGCGAGACCATCGAGTAGCTCCTCCACCACGCCGAGCCCTCCATTCGTCGCCACTAATACATACACCGTCCCCGTTGTGGGGAATGTTCGCGATGGCGTCGCCACAAACGGTAGTGGAGTTTGATTTTGCAGGGAGCAGAAAGGGAGAGCAATGACTCCAGATTGAGCTCTCCCAACCCCAATTCACAAATTTACAGAGAGCAGTGACTCTGTTGACGAACGCCACAACCAGTGTGGGTTCTGAGCGATTTCGTCGATTTCCAGTCGGAAGATTATGCGAAAGAGAGAGAGAGAGAGATCAAGACCTTGGTATGCGTCCAGTTAGGGCTGTAAATGAACTGGGCCGTTCGCGAACTATTCGAGACTCGATTCGGTAAGAGCTCGTTCGAGTTCGATTCGTCTACTAAACGAACTGAACTTGAACCTCAATATTAGGCTCGTTCCATAAATGAGCCGAACCTGAACCTAAGTGGATTCGGCTCGGTTAGGCTCGCGAACCTGAGGTCAAAACGAATTAATAATACTTTAGGGGTTTACATGTAAATATTTTATAGTTGAGAAACTTTTATGTAATTTGTTATTCTTTTATCCTAACTAAAGTATTCTACTACGAACATATGGGTTTTATCCCTAACTAGAGTACTCTATTTAGTTCTACCGAGCTTGATTCGAGCCTTAATTCGAGCCTAAATTCGGCTCGGTTCGGCTCGTTTGAGTTTAACGAGCCCTACCGAGCTTGATTCGAGCCTTAATTCGAGCCTAAATTCGGCTCGGTTCGGCTCGTTTGAGTTTAACGAGCCCTACCGAGCTTGATTCGAGCCTTAATTCGAGCCTAAATTCGGCTCGGTTCGGCTCGTTTGAGTTTAACGAGCCCTACCGAGCTTGATTCGAGCCTTAATTCGAGCCTAAATTCGGCTCGGTTCGGCTCGTTTGAGTTTAACGAGCCCTACCGAGCTTGATTCGAGCCTTAATTCGAGCCTAAATTCGGCTCGGTTCGGCTCGTTTGAGTTTAACGAGCCCTACCGAGCCGAGCCGAACTTTGAAATTTTTTCACGAGCCGAACTCGAGCCCACTTGTCTAGGCTCGAATCGAACCCGAGCCGAACCCGAGCCGAACTCATGCCTTAACGAACTGATCCCGAACCCCATAGGGTTCGGCTCGATTCGGCTCGTTTACAGCCCTACGTCCAGTGTAAAAAAAAAAATGTTAGGGCCGCATCCAAACGACGTCGCTTTGTTCCACATCATATTTCTGTTAGCCGCGTCATACATTTCCATCCATCTATTGACAGAAGGGTAACATTGAAGTGCGCCATAAACTATGAGGGTAATATTGAATCAAAAAAATTTACAAGGACGAAATTGAAATGGAGACTATTTTGTAAGGACCAAATAGATAGATAAGCCATTAAAATATCAATAAGACAACATACAACTATATAAACTCGGCGCTTACCTTTGAACGCAAAGTTGTTCCACGCATGATGCAGCCCTTTATTCATTTTTTCCCCTTTCAATAGTTAATCAATAGTTAATTATTTTCATGTATTGTAACTTTGTGCATAGCACTGGTTTAATGGTAGTTCCTTTTAGTGCATGCAAGCCATTAATTCCCGTCAAGTGTTTAAAGTTCAAAAATCAATTTAGTACCCCAATTGACTGTTTCCAGTGCTGATAGTCTAGATTATTTGAGGCATTTGAATTAAAAATTGGCTCGTGGATTATTCCTTTTATAGAGTATCCTGACTGAAATAATTTTGGAATTCAAACTTAGGATATTGAACATTTTTGTTCCCTACCTTGAGAGCTTTCCTAAATCATCAAATTCTTTTTTACTTTAATTTTCTATTTGAGACTTTTTTTTGGTGTGTAAAGCCTTGTATTAAAACCTTCAAAGAATATGAGGATCTAATTAATAGAACCCATTTGAAACTTCCATGTTTGAAAGTCAAGAATTCCATTCAAACGTAAAAATTTGAGAGATAAAACATGAAGACACAAAACCTAAATAAAACTGATCAACAACTGTGATAGTTAGAAGTTAAGATTTACATGCAAAATTAGAGAGATTGTTTACTTACCGATCAATTTACCAACTATGTTACCACCAAAATTCTAGTCCTTTTCTGCAACAACAAAACAAAGTTTTGATTTTCAAGAATTATATATCTCCTTCACATAATTACCTAAACGGAAGTAATTGAAGAAATCCCATATTGATGGTAATTGAGCACGTCTTAAAGGTATACATCTTTTTTCTTTTCTTTTCTATTCTTTTCTTCTTTTTTTTTTTTTGTGTCAAACGACAAGAGATGCAGGAGTTTTGGGCAACTGAGCTAGTCCTAGTTGGCCATCCATTAGTTTTCTGCTTGAAGGAACTCCTAACCTCCTAGTGAGATGCAGATGTCTTGCACAACTGAGCTAAGCCTAGTTGGTTATCTTAAGATTTACTTTAAAATTGTAACTTATATATTTTATTTTTTATTTACACATTTAGAATTCCCTTAAGTCATGGGATCACTTTTATATTAACATTGCCTACAAAATCTTGTAGAAACCGACATTTTAATTTAAATGGCAGTAAATACTATAAGAGTCAATTTAGATTTCCTTTTACATTTCATGAAATCAAGTAACGAATAATTTTGATCCCATTTTCTATTATGGGTGTGAAAGGAAAAAAATAAGGTAAATTTTTGAAATGAAATAACCTCAGTTTGGATACATTTTAAGGAGTGCCAAAAAAATATGTCACATGTGCCCGCTAAAAATTCCAATGACAATCCAATTAAACTATGCCACTTGCTGCTCTCACATTCTTCCTCGCGAAAATTCATCTTGCAATACTATATAAGAAGATGGACGAAAAAGCACAAATTACAACCACTCGGTCCACTCCACCACTCAACACCCACCCAGTATTAGGTGTGTCTACAAAATGACCAAAATGTACTTATGCATAAATAACCATAATACTTGAGCCAATGACGATACAGGCATCACATACCGCAAACACACCAACACATCCCGATGGGGTCCAAAACGATTTGGGGATTTTCTCCTCTGGGCTCTGGGTTACATTTTGGGCCAATTTTTGAAAGGGTGGGGCACACCTTTTAATCCACCTACCACATCAAGTGGCGTGCAATTTAAAGTGTACTCGTAGCAATTTTCGGTGACGTTATGAATGTGGTTCCTCTTTCGAATGCATAGGAATGGAAAACGTTATGGGTACACGCCACTTGTGTACACTAAATGCACACTCAGGTGATATGACGGATGAGAAGAAGTCCAATGTGGAGCCCACCCAACAAGATAGGTGGCTCTCCATCTGCCACATCACCTTAGTGTGCATGACATCACGGTTCGATTCCGGTTCGACCGCGGTTGAACCGGTGACCCATCCGCCTGGTCCATTTTCCGGTTCGCTCACCGGTCCGGGTTTTAAAACATTGGTGCATGCATAGTGTACCCATAACATTATTGCATCGGAATTGGGTTGGTACAACTTTCCCAAGAACACCTGAGCAACTCACCCCACTATTCGTACAGATGATTTGGGGTACAAATGGGCTCGAGGACCCACAAGTGGGTCCCACACGAATGATCCGATCCGTTCATCCATCTTAAAATAACTTTTCGAGTGGCCCAGCGAGAAATCAGTTCAATCCGATATGTGTCAGTGATCGATCTGAAAACCCTCGTTTCATTCAAAATCGTTTTGAATGAAATGGGGGATTTTCAGGATCGACCACTTAGACAAGTCGAATTGAGTTAATTTCTCGTTGGGCCACTTGGAAAATTATTTTAAGATTAAAAAGAAAAAATACATTTCTTAATGCATATCAATTGAAAAATTAACCTGTTAAGATGGTCATTCGTTGGATTAAAAGTAAAAAAAAACACCTTACATATGAATGTAATCTTTTACCTTAATAAACAAAATGAATTCCTAGCTCTACCCTTGGTAGTAACTTAAGACATTTTGATCGTTTTCTATTGTTTTATTTTGTCTTTAATTCACTTCTAAAGACAAACTTTTAATCGATGATTTATTCGTTAAGATTCGTTAGAATAGCTTTGTAAATACGTTAAATTCACCTCCTATTCATGGTTATCAATCTCGTCACGTATATTTTTTCCTCATTTTAGTGAGTCATTAATTAAGAATGCTGAGTGATTGCATATATACAAGTTTGGAAATATAAGTTATTTCCATTAAAGAATGATAACTGATTTAATTAGAGGCAAAAAATATTTAACATTTTTACATGTTTATAAACTTATGCGAAAAAATAGCGCTGGTCGTTGCTAGTAATAATAATAGGAATATTATGTTACCATGTAATCTAGGATATTAAGTAGTCTAGGTTTCCTTATTATGAATGTTTCTTAATTTGATTTTCTTGTAGCTTATATAAACGCATGCTAAGATTATGTTTTATATACGTTGATACACATCAAAGAAAACTATTTATTCAATTTACTAATAAAAACAATCCAGTACAGGTTAGCCTAAGCATTTTTTTATTTTTATTTTTGCACGGCAAAAATGAATGTATCGATGTTTTACCAAACATTGTCTTTGATGTTTCACCTTTTTTGTTTTATAGGTCAACTTGAGGCCATAGATGGCTAATCATCAACCAAGACCTCGTTTTTGCATTGTTTGCCGTCGAGCGGTACGTAGTAATCAAATCCACGTTTACGATTCTCGTTGTAAGGAGAAAGAAGTTTTATGGGGTAACTTGACAACCATTTACTCTTGTCTTTCAAAAATGCGATATGTACAACGGTATCGTACAACATATATGTACAACGTTAGGTCCCGTTTGATTAGGTGAATTCTTGGGCTTTTTTTTTTTAATATTTTTTACGCTTTACAAAATATGTCATTCTCCTCACATACATCAACTAAAAGAACACAAAAATCTAAAAAGCCAAGCTTATATAGTCTATTATGAAATTTTGAGATTAAAAAAATAAAGTACTTTGGCTTAGTAATTGTATAAAATTTCTTGATATCAAATTAAAGAGCTCAATGAGTTCTTGAAATTGTTGTCCAGAAATTTGAAATATTTTGCACATAAATAATTCATATTTTGATTGAAAAATTGTATGTGTTTTCATAGCATAGCATTTTATTTTTTGTTACGAATGGAGGAATCAAGCGAGAGAGAGCAAAACAGTATATCCAAAATGGATTGGCACATACTACCCGACAAGTCAAGAAATCCCCAATTCCCGAACGAAGTCAGTAAGATACCAACTGAATATAACTTAAAGGCAAACCAAATCTACACTTAACTTAAATTATTTACGGACATAGTAACTCATTATTTTCCTAAAAATAAAATATGTGCTTAAAAATTCATAACGTCAAAACAAAATTTTAAAACAAACAAATGTTATGAATTAAGATTAGTGGTAGGAATTTATGTGCAAACGTTATAGTATTAACGTTAGGCGTATTGGCATTTTGTTGAATTAGAATTTGTTTTGCAGCATTACTATCCTTATACAGGGTTGCAAAAGACTCACTTCTGGGGCCAATATGTTTGTAGAAGCCATTCTTTGAGCAATTTGGACAAGCGATGTCGGAGCTGCGGAAGAATTGAGGTTTGTTCCGTTTTCACATCTAGTACACGGTTAAATTCTCGTACACATAATCCGATACCAATTCAAGTATAAAACCGGTTTAATTAATTACTTGTGCTATGCACAAAAAGAAAATTATAATAAAATTAGATCATTTTATGTACCCACTTAATCCATGTCACATCTAAATTTCAATATGCATCTTTTTAGGTACCCGCTTAATCTATGACATATCCAAATTTCAATATGTAGCAGCAGCTCAATTCTTTCATAAACCGGTTCCCATGATCCTCTTCATATAGTACAAAATCTACCGTCTACATACATCACATCACTGATCCAATTTGTCTAGTCAAGTTTAGTGTCAACGTAATGACTGTCTCGAAAGCTTCGACATCTTTTTGGTTGTCCATAGTACTAAAAGCACGCAACATTGGTTATTTAAAGCATATCAAATAGCATATCCTACTTTTTAATTACTGGATGTCTAGGCAAGCGATAACCCGTGCTATGCACGGGACTTGTATGATCATATATAGACGTTTCAAGAAGAGCAACCAACAAACAGATCCTTGTAACCACTACATCATTAACTTGATTACTATGATCCAAACGGTATTTTCGTCAATTGTTTACAGCGAGCGAATAAGTTAATCTACTCACATACATCACAAGTACCATTTCAAGGAAATCAAACCGACTTTTGACTACATTGGGAAGAGGGTATTATTAGTAAAAACTCGTCCTTAAATCAACCTCAAATCCTAATGTTATGATAATATCCTAGCTAATTAACTAATTAAGTTATGTATTGCAACACAATTTTCATTTCTCAAACATGATGTATCCAACAGTTGGATGAATAACGAAGCTAAAGCTTAATGATGCCCTTACAAATTGGTCTATCAAGCTAGCTAGGATTTTTGCGTAATAGGGGCGGGCTATATATGTGAAGGAGGGATGGGGTTGTACAATTTGATAATAAATACATTTTTTCAATATAATTGTAGGGCTTCTTCAAATTGTAGTAAAGGTAAAGGCAACAGCCCCTACTAGCTACCCCTGACTCCATCTAAGAGTTAGATCCTGTGTGACAGAGGGATTTTGAAAAAATCGGACTCTGACATATAAATCTATATCTTTCCACATGATAATTTGTAAGAAAACGTAGTATATTATTGTGTGTTCTGTTTTTTGAAAACGAAATTATAAGCTACAAATGCCACAAATCCTCACAATTGAATAATTTAGGGAAGTGATATTGGCACTCCACTTTTTTCTATGGACACTCCTTTTTTCTTTTGGTCTCTATTAGCCAAAGTTATTCTTGCATTTTATGAATAGAGACAAAAAAAAAAGAAACTTTCAATAGAGAAAGGGGAGTGCCAATATCAATTCCTATAATTTAATCAATGATTTTTAGCTGGGTTTTAGTCCCAATAGTTATGGGTAGGTTTTAATTTGGTCTTTATATTTTTAAATGTCTCAATTTCATTCTATTTTAAACATTTCAATTTCGTCCTTAAGATTTCTTGTTTGTTTATGTATGATTTTTTTCTCTAATTACAAAGCTGCCCCTTCAAGTTTATTTCGTGATATATTATGTCTCTAAAGTTTATAAATGTAATATTTACTTTCTTAAGCCTGATTTTAACATTTTAAAGTACTTTTTATGCGTTCAACTCGATGAACATTTTAAAAATACTTCTTATAAATACAAGGTGTATCTTCTACTGTTATTACTTGGATTGACGTATTGGCGTTTGGCCTTCGCTAGCATGGTGGGCCTGCTATTGCAAATATATTTCTTTCTTACTGAATTACATGTCAAGTACGCATGCAAATATATTTCTTTCTTATTGAATCACATGAACCAATCGTACTTGTATAATGCAACTATATCAACAAAAAATAAATAGAATTTAAATATCTATTGATTTGGTGAAGCCCACTCCAACCATTAAAAAATTCTTTAAAGTGTTTAAAAACTTAATTTAGGGAAACAACTATAACCTTATAAACTTTACAGGAATAATACATAATTTTATATACTTAGAAGAACAGTTCAAGTTGAAACTGAAACAAACCAGAAAATTTAAGGACGAATTTGCAACATTCAAAATACAAGGACCAAATTGAAACCTACATCAAATTATAAGATTAGATTGGCCTTTTTTATTTATAGTTTAATCAAAGATTTGAGATTAAATCTTTTGTATACCTAATATTTTCAGCTACATCATGGAGATTGTTTTAAATTTCGCGCAGGAACACACGAAGTATAAGGCAATTGTGGATGGTAAAAAAATTTGTCCAGATTGTCTTCCAACCGCAACCATGGATATGAAAGAGTGCAGACGCATTCTCAAAAGCACGTTCAATTTTTTCGAGAAAATTGATTTGAAGCTAGAATTGAAGGATGCTCATGTTTTTCTTGTTGACAAAGATGAAATGCTGAGAAAAATGAGCCGTGCAAGCTGCTTATCCACTTGCTTCGGTGATTTCCTACTTGTAAGTTATTTGGTGCTCTTTTTTATTAAAACAAAAAATATACTAGCCGATCAAAATAAATAAATAAATATACTACCAGTTTTCCCTGAAATGCAGGAAGGAGAGATAATCGTATGTGACTAGAATAAATTAGATCAACATCTCATTCAGCCTTCATAAGTACTAATGTCACACTCTAGAGCAACAACTTAGATCTCCAATTGTTAATTTTGTCGATTATTTTTTCCATCGGCAAATTTTTTTATATTAAACTTTGGAAGAAAAACAAAAATTTAAAAGGATCTTGGGCACACCAGCAAAAAGCCACATGAGAACTAACCGAAAAGAAGGCAAGAAGCCAACTTAAAAAACAGAACAATCTCCTAGCAACCCAAACAACCTCCGAGCAACCCAAACAACCAGCACAAAACACCCTAAAACCAAACAAAAACCTAGGAAACAAAGCCACAAGAAGCAAACCAAAACAAAACAACAAACCGAAAGGAACATAGAAAACCAGGAAGATAAACCCGAAAACCACCAAAACCCAGAATTAGAATTCCAATGAAAAAGAAACATCCTCCTCCTCCAAGGGATCGAAATCCTCCAATTTATCTAAGGCATTACTTTTGTCGATTACACAAAGAAAGTACGTATGAAGCTAAATACTAACGGGTGATGTTAATGCCAAAATCGTTTTTATTTGTGCCAAAAATGTAGTGTTTAAAAACCTTGTACCATGTGCAAGGTACAAGCCTTTTGTGCACTACAGTTTTAGCACAAACAAAAACGGTTTTGGCATTATACTTCTAGCCCATTTGCCTCTACCAAGCTAGAGACTACAATAACCCAACACTGCTATATACCAGAGCATAAAAACGCCAAATTGTCTTTTCACCCATTTGAAACAAAGACTTCTTCTTCTTTTCTTTTCTTTTTTTATCAACAGTGGAAGATTTTTCAATGGCAGAAAAATACAGATTAATATGTATTACATGAAACTGGAAACACTCAAGTCGGTGAAGAGATTTGAACAAAGTCCACAATTGCTATAACACCAACGGCCTAACTAATAACCTCATTAAAGGAAAGAAACCAACCCAATAAATAGAAAGGGAATAACACCCACATGTAGGTGCAGAGATTGACCAAAAAACAAAAACAAAAACATATTAATTGGACTTTTTTGTTGCTGTGCAGGATAGTATTCCCCATCATGGGCTCTTCTTAACGACTAAACGTGTGAATTCCGTAAGAGCTTTCCTCAATATTCCTCTGTATTAGAATTCTGGACTTCAGTTGGTATCATTTTTTTTTTTATATAACCGGTCCTTGTTCTTGATGAGAGAATTCTGTGAAAACAAATTCTTTGATTTACATCTTTTGATAAATAAAAATAATAATTACATCTAAAATGCCAGGTTATTACAGTGGATTCTTTATATCTCCTTGATAACAGGTCACAAAATGTTCCCGAGTAGGAAACAAATTCGAAGTTTCAAAAAAGGTCATGCAAGTCCCTGGGGCTGGAGAGTGGTTTTGTGTCCCACGCGATGGGAATGGGAAGGCAATTCTAATTCATTATGGTATGGCTAGGTAAATTCCTTTCCAAATGATTTTCTCATCTTTTGTTTCTAATATTATTGTGATTCTTTCTGTTGTTGTTCGAAAGATATATCCATCACAAATTCTCAAATTGGAGAATTCAAAGTTTCATTTGACGTACTGTATGTTAAATTATATATGCAGAATAAAAACACAAACAACTATGGCGCATGAGTTGATGCACTTGTGGATATCGAAACAAGGTGATTTCTTAATTCTCATTCAAAAAGAAAATGAAAATGCTATCTTCTTACCATATTCAAAAAGCGTATCCAAAATCGAAGGAGAAGACAAGTGTGAATATAATTTTCTTTACTTATTCAAGCAGTTCTTCTTACTCCTAATTTATTAGGTTTTAACTCTGTACATTTTGAATTGTTGATAGGTTTGGCTTCGCATCTAAGTAGAAAAATCGAAGAAGGATTGTGTCACCTAATATCTCAAATGTGGTTGGAGCAGTACGTTGCTGAAAGTCCGTTTATGCAAAAATTAAAAGAGTTGTTGATGATAAGAAATGAACGACGTGATGGATTTCAAGAGGCCAAACAAGCCGTTAGCAAGAACGGCCTGAAGGCCACACTAAATTACCTTTCCAAGTGGCACAACTTTCCACCATCCACATGATTGGGGATTGTTAGTAGATTACTGGGGACATAAATTAGAAATTTTTATTTTTATTTTAGTCTTACAAGCACTCCATAAAAATTGAAATCATTATCTTAGCATAATCAAGTAAGTTAAGTACTTGGGTCAAGTGCCCCGATTTTATAGTTTTTGATTGACAAAGTTGTCTTAGCATGCTTCCCCATTAGTTGAACAAGTGAGGAAGTTTTTTATTTAAGTTTTTTATTCAAAGGATGTGGTGGGGATTTTCCGTATGGATTCCTTCCTCTATGCGTACTCCTTCTTCTCCTGATAGATCCTACACCAGAGAGCACTAGTTAGTGTCACTTAGGCCTCTTGCCCAAGGACACTCCGACGATCAAGGTAGTATCGAGAAGGAGACAGTACACAGAGTAATGGATCTGAGATTGTGTGTGTCCCTCTAGGGTTTATCCCTTGATATTTATAGGTCTCTATGTACTTACTCTCCAAGTCTTGTGACGTCACCCATGACGTCCTCGGTCACGTGACACGTCCTATAACATGGCGCCACGTGGTCACCTAGAGGCTTTTAGAAGCCCCTTTTCCAATGCCAGGTGGCCTTCGGCGCGTGCTCTTCGTAACCGCCTTTATGACCCATTCTGGTTAGCTCATGGGTCGGGCTTTACCGCCCACCTGGACACTACCTAACCCGAATGGCCCACTCCTTGATCCGGAGTTAATCCATCAAACCCTACGGCCCTAACGAGGATCATGTCGCACCGACGGTAGTGTTATCCTGCGGCCCTAACGGGGCCTATGACCCATGGTCTTTGATACATACGGCCTTATATGGGATCCGGCCCATAAGTATTAACGACCGAATAACGATACATTCGGCCCCCCACAAAGGAGGTGGTGGAACCAATAACATTGGGATCTTCAAACATTTTAAGAGAATTTTAAAGCTTTTTATTTAAGCTTTACACACACGTTTTTCCCACTAACCAATTATGTTACGACCACTGAACAAACTTGGTTGACAAACATAGTTTATGCGCCGCTAATGTAGCGGCTTGTACACACACACATACATATATCTATGAAGAATGCACGAGCTAACATGAAAGTGAATTTGTGGCAAATAGTGAGACTTTTGGCATCCAAAGGCAGTTGGATATTGATAGTAAATTTCAATTAACAATTGCCACTAGCAATTGTTTGGTAGTGGATTTTTGGTTTGGGCTTGGCATTTAGGTGTTTTAGGTGTTTAGTTTTGGCCTGTACTCCACTCCTAAGTGTTTCGGCCCCATAAATTTGTGTGAGAGGGATGAGCATTTGAATTATCAAAAACCAGTCTCGCCCATTTTCTCCATTTTAGATAACAACCCTTTGACCTCTCTCTGCATCCTCCACCACCACAATTAGACCCCTACCTGATTGACCTCCCAGGGACGACAAATCAAATGTCGAAGAATTGGAGCGCAGGGGCGTGTTGCGCAACTATGTGTTGTGCAATCCTAACTGTTCAAATGTGTTATTAATGGTTTGGATTTTTTTTGGAACTATTCATGCAAATTGTAAACTATTCTCGTGAATAGTTTAAAACAATCAGGACTACTGATTTCCAAAATGGAAGATCAGGATTGCACAACACGCTACGAGCACAGCCCCAGATCTCAAAGAATTATGTACAATCGAATCCAATTGAGATGCCCCTTTTGTGCTACACAAAGCATCTTCGAGTGAGATTTCAACAGTATATCCATAAAATTCAAGTGACTGCGTTTCTGCCGGGCCACTTAGCCAAAAATCCAAAACATTTGACATTTTTAAAGGGAAGGATAAGGAACTTTTGAAATCGAACATAAAAACAAAAAATATTTGACATTTTTAAATGGAGGGACAAGGAACTTTTGCAATCGAACATAAAGACAAAAAAAAATTAGTAAAATGTTACTAATTTTTAAAAGTTCTAATTTCGAACATAAAATTTAAAAAATCATCACCCAATCTCCGGCCGACCACCATCCCACCTCCAGCCGACCACTTCCGGCGACCAAAAAAATTAGTGAGATGTCACTAATTTTTAAAAATTCTAATTTCGAACATAAAATTAGAAAAATCACCACCCAACCTCTGGCCGACCACCACCCCACCTCTTGGCCTCGACCACTTTTGGTGACCAAAAAAATTAGTGAGATGTTACTAATTTTTAAAAATTCTTATTTAGAACATATAATTAAAAAAATCACCACCCCACATCCGGCCGACCACCACCCCACCTCTAGCCAACCACTTCCAGGGACCAAAAAAATTAGTAAGATGCCACTAATTTTTAAAAATTTTAATTTCAAACATAAAATCCAGAAAAATCACCACCCAATCTCCGGCTGGCCACCACCCCACCTCTTGGCCAACCACTTCTGGCAACTAAAAAAATTAGTGAGATGTCACTAATTTTAAAAAATTCTTATTTCAAACATATAATTCAAAAAAATCACCACTCCACATCCGGCTGACCACCACCCCACCTCTGGTCGTCCATTTCCGGTGACAAAAAAAATTAGTGAGATCTCACTAATTTTTAAAAATTCTAATTTCGAACATAAAATTCAAAAAAATCACCACCCCACATCCGGCGGACCACCACCCCACCTCTTGGCCGACCACTTCTGGCAACCAAAAAAAATTAAAGGGTATTTAAACATAATTTAGCATAACAAACTGGCAAACAGTTATCGTACAATGCAGCTTAGGATGATGCACAATCCTAATGACCAAACAAGAAAATCTCGAAATTTATCGAACATTAAGTGGGCATACCCTTGCTGATGCCTATAGACAAGACCACAATAACGACCCTCAATGGTATAAATCTTTCGCGCCTTCATAATCATTTTGATTCAAGTCTTAGACGTACCTCTAGTAATAATTTATGAAAATGGTTGAGGCTCTATAAATACTGCCACGTTCCAGTGCTGTCTGAGTTCAATTTTCCAATGCAATTGGTTCCACCACAATATTGGACTCGACTTGATCATCGACTACAGCCACATCTTCGTTGTTGGTCTGAGTATAGCTTGGCTCAGCATTAGGTGCAATTTCCTTGTCTTTATGTTTGATTGCAAATGTTCCTTGTCCTTTCCTTTAAATAGGCAAAATATTGTGTCTTTAGGTTTGATTGCAAATGTTAGTCTTTATGTTTGATTGCAAATGTTCCTTGTCCTTCACTTTAAATAGGCAAAATATTATGTATTTATGACTAATTATTCCATCTTATATTTTGATACATTATTTTCTTTTTGAGCTTCTAAATGATCGTTCATACCACAGGTCCACACGTTAATGCCATGTGATGGATGCCGAAATGCTAGTGCAAACCCCTATATTAGGATTTGAAGGGAGCCATTGGGTAGAGTTTCACTCAGCCCATTTAAATTTTAGCCCGGCCTGGGTTCTTTCCCACGGCCCATTGGATGGGGTTTCACACGGCCCATTTAGATTAATATTGCATGCTCTTGTTACCCATTAGCACAGGATATAACCAAAAATATCACAACAAATCCATAAATTCAAAAGACAAAAAAAAGAAATTCCTGTTGGCTTTGTCAATTTACTCAGAAGAACGAGTTTGGGTCTTTATACACTGTAATTTGTCTATAATTGTTCAATTCCTTGTTTTAGTATATTTTTTTAGAAGGATGGAGCAAGGGTGAGCAACATAAGTTCCCTAAACATGATAATAGGAATTTGCGGTGGATCTAGTGCATTATTAATTGGGAAATTCTTAAACAAATTGGGAGTTCCCGTAATGCACCACAGGGAGTAAGATGCCGTGCTGGGCTCAACCAAAATTTGATCATCATGATGTACGCGAACTAATCATTTTGTACATGTTGTTGAACACTATACACATACAGTTTTGTGAAAAACGGCTCGGATTAAGCCCTTCCCGGTATTTTTTTTTGAAGATTTCACGCGTGGACCCTTGAAAACACCTTCTGAACACATTGGACGGCTCGGATTTTCCAAAAATAATTTGCAATACAAAAAAAGCCATGTTTTTCTTATTTCCGGGAGGTGTGGACTAGAAAATCCACCTATATATATATATTGGAAAGGCCCCATTGTTAAAACTCGCTTAGGCTTAGTTTTTCATTTGCTAAAATCTAACATTTGATAAAATTAAGTGTTAATTTTAACAAACGAGGAAAGATTTCTTAAAATGAACACTTGATTTATCAAATGTTAGATTTTGGCAAATGAAAAACTAAGCCTTAGAGACCCGAAAATCTCAGGGCTAGGCCTGGCCGTGAGACCGGAGAAAAACACTCGATCAAGGTGATACCGAAGGCGTTTGTCTGAATATGGGAAAAAATGAATTCGAGATGCGTCTGACAAATGAGCAGCAAGCCACCCTCCGATATGAACCTCTTTAGTGTAGGTTGACAAATGAGAGCAAGCCAACACTTGATTTCTCTCTCAATCTCTCTCTCTCCCTCTCTCTCTCTTTTCGGTAAAAGCAAGGAAGAGGAGTGATGGGAGTTATTAGTCACATGGGTGGACAGGTCCTAATTGTGTGTGGGTTAGCAGGATTATACATACATGTATAGCTATGATATAGATGACAAAAAAATAAAATAAAATAAAATAACTAATAAGTTAGTCTAAGTAAGTAATAAACTAGATCAAAAGTGATTTTAGTGTAGGTTGAAATAAGTCAACATATATTACAAGGTATAATTTTTCTAATCGAAAGAAATTAAACTAATAAGTAGTTTTAAAAAAAATGTCACAATTTTTTTATTTAATAATTTGGGATATTACAACATTGCTACTTTTTACTCCGTCTCACTACAACAAAAGAGGGTATTTCCCTCATTTCCTTTCCCACATTCCAATAAACCCTGTTAAAAGTCAACTTTTACTCTGGCTGGGAGAAAAAACTATAGTGAAGGTGTGGTGCTAGATCAAAGTTTGCCGGGAAAAAAAAAATCCAGCCGTTGTTAAGCGCCAAAAAAATACCGGAAAGTATTTCTGGCGTAAGTATCCCTAACAACGGTAGCGCTAGAGAGTGGGGTTGGATTCCCCTCCACTCTCTCTCAACTAGGGATTGGGGGAGACCTTGTTTGTGCCCAAAGGGCGACAGGGCGTGCCGTCCCTTCATACGACACTGTTTCAGGCTCAAAAGTGATTTACCACCGTTTCTGACTTGGACCGCGTTTGGGCACCAAAAAATGGAAAGGTCTCTCTCCCCAAAAATTCTAAGCATCCATACATCTGCAAATCATTCGACCTAACTCAGCCTCCTCTGACTCTGGGAAATTCAAGGCATATCAAGAAATGGGTTTTGGACCAGAACAACGTTGAGATTAAGAGAATTGAGCACTTTTGGCATATCAAGAAATGGGTTTTGGAGACCCCAATTCGGTCCATTACACGTACTTCACTAAAAGGTCCAATATGTGATTCATTAATCAAAATCAAGTCCTGCTATAGTGCTATTGTACTGTATTGGAAAATTATCGAAAAAAAGAAGAAGTGTGATTTTCTTAATTTGTTCATCGTTTATATATTTGTTGTTTCCAAAACGCAATTTTTCTTCCGAATATTTTCATTCTTCGATTAAAAAGAACGCTACTTTTGCTGTTGGCCCGGTGTGAAACTAAAAACTACACTAATACTGACAAAAACCAGAAAAAATAATTCTACGGACAGACTCATTTGGGCATGAAGTTGAATTTCTTTCCAATTGCTCTGTATATGTTTACTCTGTCATGTTTTTAGTAGTTTCCAACTTTAAAAAGAAAAGATTGGCCTCCCAAATCTATAAATAGTTCATTTGAAAATAATTTTTTCACCAAAAAATGTATTATAGACTATTTTCAGCACCACAAAAACGAGACTTAGAATTCATGGATAGTAAAATATTCATGTAATGCTCAACTAAAAGGGAAAGAAAAAATAAAACCAGAACCATAAAAGTTAAGGGGCCGTTTGGTAACGTTTTTGTTTCTAAAAAATTAAAAGTAGAATTGTGTTTATTGTTTATAAAAACAAAAACAAAAAACATGTTTGGTAATAAAAATTTGACCCTATTTGAAAACAAGGCAAATCACCTTTTTTGTGTTTTGAAATTTTTCAAAAATTTTGAAAACGTTTTTAATAAACACAAAACATAAATAAATTACCAAACACATTTTTGTTTTTAGTTTTGAAAAAATTGAAAACAAAAACGAAAAACAGAAAAAAAAAAAAAAAAAATGTTACCAAACGCCCCCTAATTGAATAATGGTTCTAGAATAAATGGATAATTTTTTGCTTATGGAGTTATCTTTATTTTTACTTTGAAACCATTTCTACAATTGAAATAATTAAAATATCACTTTCACGAGTTACTAAGGACATAGGTAATAATGTAATGTTCACAGTTCACCTAAAAGTGAACATCGGACCCAAATTATTAAGGTTGTGTTTGGTTTAGAGTTTAGTTTAGTTTTGATGATGTAAGCAAGGGTAATAAGTGGAGAGACATAGAGAGAGAAATGAGGGAAATGATGATGTCATCAAAACCAAAACTAAAACAAAACTACAAACCGAATAGGGCCTTCAAGTTGTGCACCACAGCTCTATAGGTCACTTATGTCTTGCAATGTCCCCAAATTCTCACTTTCTGCCACCTCAACCCAGTCAACTTCCACCAAATTAGCGAATCAGAAATGCTACACGAACAGCTCAATGGGGTCCCTCACTTGCCAAGTTGGATTTGAAAAGGGAATAAACTAAAGACAAAAAGCTTTTCCAAAAAAAAAAAAAAAAAAAAATGAAACATCCTCTGAAAGTTCGACCTTTATTTCCTTGTTTATTTTTATTCTACACCCTTTCCTGTTGTCTTATTCGATTTAAGGAAATGTAGACCTTTAACCTTAACCCCAATATTGAAAAATTTGAAGCCAAGTTGGCTCTGTCATATTATTATTTTCTGGTGGTTTTTGCAACAAAACTAATGGATGAAAAAGCACAAATTACAACCACTTGGTCCACTCCTATCACTCAACACCCAGTATTACGTGTGACCAACATACTTATGCATAAATTAATAACCATAATACTCCCGCCGAAAATGATATGAGTACACTACCACGTATACTCCAAATACACACCATCACATTCCGATCGAATCCAAAACGATTTGGGGATTTTCTTGGGTTTCCTGGACACATTTTGGGCCAATCTTTTGAGAAGGGGAGCAATAAGTCAAGGTACACACATCCTTGAATCACTGTTCGTCAAAAACATTCTTGGATCATACCCTTACACCCTATGCGTGTTACACAACTGTTTAAGACAAGACACAGTTCAAAATTACATGTACACAAAAATACCAAGCACCATTCTTGACTTTCTCTCCCTCTCTCTTCTTCACTTTCTCTCTCCTCCACCACTCCACTTTTCTCTCACTAGTTCTCTTCTTTTTAGTTTTTAGAAAAAGATTTATAACTTTTATTTTTTATATCCGATGTCGGAAATAATATATACATTCAACAGCTGCTCGAGGACATCTATCAAACAAAATCAATATTAAATGTACAATTATGCATAAAAAATAATTTTTTAGTATAGTCTCTTTTTTTCCGCTAGCTTCAAACTCATGAATTTAATTTGATTTGAGCTCATAAATATCATTGTGTTTGAGCTTGTAAATTTCACTGGGTTTGAACTTGTGATTTTCACTAGTTTTGAGCTCATGGATATCACTTAAATTGAGCTTGTCAATTTGATTGGGTTTGAGCCCGCGAATTTCATTGAGTTTGATAGTTTACACCAAAAACATCGACTTTGTTCACTTCACATTTCCAAAAAAATTTCCAAAAAGATTCTTTCCCCATCTCTCATCTCTCTAATCATTAATCATATTTCTCTCTCTACTCATACCTCTTTATCTAATCATTATTCTCATTTCTCTCTCTATCTCTCTCCAATTATTACACATCTCTCTAATTATTTCTTTTTCCAAAAACTCATCCAAACACTATCTCAAAAATATTTATCCAAATGTTCTTCTCAAAACTCTCAACCAAACACAGCGATCACTTTTTTACTACACATAAATTTCATATTCAATATTATTCTTATTTGATAGATGTCGTCGAGTAGCCTTGAAAAATATAATAATTTTTAAATATTAGATATGAAAAATAAAAGTTATTGGCATTTTAATTTCTAAAAAATCAAAATGAGAGAAAAGTGTGTGTTTGTAGCGGAAACGGGGATGCTCCTTTTCTCCACCTCATTTTCTCTTAACTGACGTCGTTTGCTTATTTTCTTGGTACACCCCTGAAGCTTCTAAAGGCTTTGTTTGGAGAGTTAATTTCTCAAAGTGCTCAGACTCTAAATCCAATGCCTAAACCCTAAACACAAAGTGCCTAAAATAACTATATATACTCTACCCCAAAGAGTCGAAATCTCTAAAATTGAACACCAAAATTAACTTTGAAACAGAACCCTTGGAATGTCTGGAGGTACCAAGAAAATGAACAAAAAGAGAGTGAAAAGAAGCACCCCCATTTCCGCTACGAGCACCACTGTTACCTTTGGGGTGGAACACACATTTTTTAAGGCGCGTCCCATGTTTATCTACTGTTGTGTTCAATAGCAATTGATTTGACACTTTGACGGGCCCATTGGGATACATCGGCATTATGGGACCCACGTGATAAACGAATCTCCGTATCTTGTTATGAGAAATGTACTTATTTGTGGATGAGCCACAAACAGGATATTTGCGTGGAACAAATTCGGGTTGTGGATGACTGGATTCGGAGATTCAACGGCTTCGATTAATGCGCGGGTTTTGTTTTTTGTTTTTTTAATCCGACATGCTTTCAATGACAAGAGAGAGAGAGAGAGCGCATTGATCCTAGCCATTGAATCTCGGAATCCATGACCCGGATTTATTTGGCACAAATACTCTATTCACGGCTCATCCGTAAATAAATATTTCTCCTAATCTGAGCAGTTGGATCTCGGAATCAGAGCCCGGATTTAATCGACGCAAAAATCATATTCACGGCTTATTCGTGAATAAGTATTCCACCTATAGTGTATACATATGCAGTCTGAAAAATGTGTTTTTATAGTATACAAGTGTACATATGCGCTCTCACAAAAAAAATATGTGTTCTTTTTATCTGTCTCTAAAAATGTTTGCGCTTGAGAAATGCATTTGCTCATTTTTTTTTTTTTTTTCTTGACTTTTCCTCAGACACTGTGTCTCTTGATGTTTCGAGATCGGAACAATCTATACCGTACACGTGACCAATAAGCGTCTGATCAAAATTTTCGATCAATTCCCGAGTAGGAAACTAAACGAAGAACCAATCAAGCTCTTATAGATATTTAACTAAACTCATTTTTCGGAAGGATCCGTAAGATAACAATATAATCAAATTTAAATGCTTTGATTTTTTGTGTGGAACTTCAAAGAAGGTACCATACATCCCAGTGTACACCAAGCGGTAGTCAGACTTGTACGTAAATTGGTCCAAATTAATTTATCAAAGCCTGTTTCGCAAAACTAACTTATTACGCTTTACGTTACGATAAGTCATTCTCTCTCAATACATCACTCAAACTTATCCAATAAGCCAATTGAAACAATTAAAGTACTCCCCCGTCCCAAAATAATAGTTCATTTTGGAACTGCGTGTCATTTTCAATGGCTTATATCTTTTAGTTTATAATAATTTTATGATTTAGAAAATTTTGTATAATAAAATTAATTAAGATATATCAAACAAGATCCATAATGCATATTTTTTTAGGTTCACATTAAAATATATAAACCGTTGAACATGGCACACAGTCCCAACTATCATTTGGGGACAGAGGGAGCAACAAATTAAATCCCAGGGAGTGTTCCACTAATAAAAAACTGTTTTTTCCAAACACCGAGATAGGTCATAATTCCTTCCACATCCATTTGACACACTTACGCATAATGCGTTAGGATGAGATAGCCCCAAGAGTTGTTAATTGGCAAGGAGATCGAACCTCAGACCCCAAAGAAGTCGCAAACCCGTAAGTCCTAGGCTAAAACCACTTGGTGAATCCCTTGGGGTTAACTTTTATGTGTTTTAATGTGTTTTTGAATGATTTTCCTAAGTAGTACACTGTTCGGGGAAATAGTCATGCCCCAAAAAAAACTCCTACTGCCACCCCACCGTCTATATATATGGTTGGGAAATTCGTGTTTTTCTCCCACCCCTGACCCCACCGTCTCTCTCTCTCTCTCTGTGTGATTACTCGAGTCGCGAACGAAAATTCGTTTTTCTCCCAACCGACCGTCTCTCTCTCTCTAAAATGAAGAACGATTTGGAACTCGCGTTACTGGTTACCGCCGGAGCCGTCTGCGCAGGGTTGGCAGCGGCCGCCGTCAGCCGCTGCCTTCGCCGCCGTCAGGTGCCGCCTTCGCCGGCGCCTTCTCCGGCGCCTTCTCCGGCGACTTCGCCTGCGTCGTCGACCGCCAGCTCTCCGGCGCACTCCGAGGAGGGTATTGTCGAGGTGGTCGTTGTGCCACCGCCGCCGCCGGCTTTCTTTCAGGTTGTCTTGCCACCGGCGGTCGTGGAGCCACCGGCGGCGGTTCCGGGCGCCGCCGCCGGTCTTGCCACGATATTCACCAATGTCGTGGCTTTCTTTGCTGATCTTAGCTCAGAAATCGTCCGCAGAGGATGAATGGTAAGTGTTTTTTGGTACTCTGTTTTTCCGGAGACCTCCATCTCCGGCAACCCTCTCTCTCTCTCTCTCTCCGGGGTGATGAAATCACTAGCAAATAGCATTAACGTGGTATCCCAATGCCAGACTGTGCGATCTATTTGCTTGACCTCTTGATGAGCTGTTCTTACATGTATTGTTGATGTGAAAAAAATCTAAGACTAAAGGACTGTGAAACACAAAAGTCCATGTTTGGGTTGGTCTATGACGATGAGTATCGATCGGACATTCAAAAAGATAACGAATCACTCTCTTTATTTTAAAGCTAACCTGCTACTTAATGAGGGTTTATAGAGCATTTCCGGTAGAATGAGGCACAAGTACAAGAGGTCTTGCATGCTTTCCATTGGCTTAACTAGGTTGTTTGTACAGAAATCAGAACCTGTACTACTCCTTTTTGATCCGTAGTTGCAAGCGTTTTGATTAGACAATAGTTTTTGTGCCTTGCTTTATAAGGCTCCGTTTGGGTGCCTCTTTTTTGATTTTTTGGTTTCTCTTTTTTGGTTTATGGGTGTTTGGCAGTCAAGGGGAGAAAGAGTTTTCCCAAAAACTGTTTCTCCATTTTCGGAAATAGAGAAAAGAAAGCAAAAAGAGGTTCATACCTCCTTTTCAACTTCTACTTATGGATTTCTCTCATCTCTCTCTCTCAAAATGCATTCTGCACATTTCTCCCAAACACTCATCCCAGATTCAAAAGTCATTCTGGCCATAATCCAATAAATCAAAAAGCCAAAAAATTAAAAATGAAAAGCTGAAAAGTAGGCTCCTAAACACTCTCTAAGTGTTGCTGCTTGCGGTGAGCTCCTGTATTAGACTATTTTATGCTCTTTTGGGGATATTTTGGCCTTATGTTCATATGTTCATATGTTTTTTGTCAAGAGTCAGGCACTTTCTACAGTACAGCTTGAATTCTCTGTTTGATTGCCGAGAAAATTGAGGAGATGGAAATAATTTAAAGTTCTGAAAGTTTGTTCGTGACGCGATTTTTTTTTTTTTTTTTTTACGTTATATGCAATCAGAAGTTCGAGATTCTCCTCTGTTTTTTCCCCTAGGCTTTGAATGCCAAGTGCTAGCCTTTGTTTCTGACGTTGTTTTGATGCTTCAGCTTATGATGCTTCACCTTATGATGCTTCAGCTTGGGAAGGGCCATTGAATGAGGATGGTTTGTTTCTGACGTTGTTTTGTATACCTTTGGCATTTACTTAGTTTGGTTTGTTTTCTCGTTGTTATCAGTATGATCATTTGTAGATAGACCTGGTATGCTTGTGGCATCGACTTATTTGTTATTCAAAGTTTCTGTTTGCTGCCTGACATCTTTTATGGACAATTATTGAGTATTTACGAAATTAATGGATACTGGTTCTCATTTCCTATTGTGAATGGAATGATGGAAAATTTCTTGGTTAGATTAATTATTTGTTAATGGTTGCATTAGTGGAAAATGATCAGTGATCCGAGAATTGATTGCCAAATTCAAAATAAAAAATAGGAGTAAAAATTATGATGCCTCTTTTAATCACGTTTTTTGAGTGTGATGGCAAAGACATTTAATCATGTTTTTTGAGGAAAAATGAGATCTAAAACAATAAAAGAACATGCTAAACAATTTTCTATCTCAGTTATGACTATAAACGATCATACTTTTTTGCTGTGATCTTTACTTACATATAACCACGTTTTTTTTTTTTACTTATAAAAACCGAGATAAAAAAAACCCCAAAAAGAACGCAGGGAAGTAGTTTTCATCTCGCTTTTACCGGAAACAATCACACTTTTTTGCCATGATTGATCTTCTTTTTCCATCACGCTTATAAGCGTGATAGAAAATGCCCAAGTTACAATCACACCCGGAGCCATCACGCTTTCGTGGGCGTGATGGAAAGTGAAACATCACGCTTAAAAAGCGTGCACTTTGTTCACTTCACATTTCCAAAAAAATTTCCAAAAAGATTCTTTCTTTATCTCTCATCTCTCTAATCATTAATCACTTTTCTCTCTCTACTCATACCCTTTTTTCCAATCATTATTCTCATTTCTCTCTCTATCTCTCTCCAATTATTACACTTCTCTCTAATTATTACTTTTTCCAAAAACTCATCCAAACACTATCTCAAAAATATTTCTCAAAATATTTTTCTCAAAACTCTCAACCAAACAAAGTGGTTCTTTGAATCGGATCGTGCTAATCATGAAACACTATTACTAAGGTTGCATTTTGATTTTGAATCTTGTAGTGGTGAGCTCATATATTTTGGAGATATTTTTTTTTATGTTAATGTAATAATTGAATTTCTTAATGCTGAGACTAATCCCTACAATTCCTTCCACATCCATTTGACACACTTACGCATAATGCGGCTAGGCAATCTTAATCCGGCTATGAAGGCTTGCTATCATCACCACTATGGGTGGTTGTATATAGGAGTAACAATTTACCATGCACAATTATTAAAGAATCAGTGTGCTTAATATCTTCTATGCCATAAAATATCCTTGTTTTTATCTCTTGTTCCAAGTAATATCATTTTGCTCTACCTATTATTAATGTTTTCAAAAGGAAATACAATTCAAGCATACACTACTTGCGTCTGTATCGGGCATTGTATTAGGCACATGCTCTTGTGCGTCACATGCTGACGCGTCACTAATCCTTCCTATATATAAAACGTGAGTGTCATGAACAGGATTTCGTCCTCTAACTATCACTCCCAATTAAACAGTTTTTATTCTCGATAGGTACCTTCAAACTTGACCCTCACTAGTTACTTTTGAGCCCATTTCAATTAATAAACAAGCTTCATTTAATATTCTCAAGCCCATTTCAAGTAAAATTTGATTTATCAAACCTGTCCAAATATTTCTTTTATTTTTCTAAAGCATAGGACTCAAAATATAAATTTATCACGCATAACTACTACAAATTAGAGTTCAGAGCTATAATAATTGTAATAATATGAAAACAAAGTAATATAATCCATTTTGATAATTTTTTTGCCCGTATTTCAATTTTTTTCATATTTGTTAGTTTTGCGGCGATTTTTGTGGATTATTGATTAGTCTCAATTAGAATAATCCATAACATAAAATAAAAAACATGATTTTTGTGGATTATTGATTAGTCGCGATTTTTGTGGATTATTGTTTTGGCCCAAATGTAACTTCCTCCGTCCCAAAATAGATGTCCAAAATCACTATCCAATATTTCATTATACTTTGTAAAGAATTAGCTCAATCGAATATCAGTAAATCCTCCGTCGATTTGTCTAGGTGTTTTTTTTTTTTTTTTTAAACCAAAAACTGGATAAATGATTTGAGGGAAAATAGAGATAATAATTTAAAATAGGGGTTAATGATTAGAGAGAGATAAAGAGAAAAATGTGAATAATATTAAAAAATAAAAGTAATGATTGGATAATAATTTAGAAAATCGGGATCTTAAAAACCCAAACGAACAAGGCCGCTCATGACTTTTTGGAAGTTACTACTCCCTCCGTCCCAATTTAATTGCTCTCTATGTTTATGCATGTCTTTTTAAAGCTCTTGTAGTTTTCATTCTCTAATGTAGTATTTTATATTCAATATAGATCTTATGTGATAGATCTCAATTAGTTCTATTAGACAAAATTTTAAAAAACTTTGAAAATATTACAAATAAAAAGATATAGAAGCTTAAAAATGACACGGATATTTGTAGAAAACAATTAAAATGGGACATTACTAGTATTTATTAGTGCAAAAGAATATTATAGGTCAAAGAACAGAGGAGGAGTGTAGAAGTGCCTTATTACTCTCTCACAAGAATAACATGATATCTCATCATCATGCCATAATGATACTGTAGATAGGTAATAGGTTCCTTTTTTCTTCCTTAGCGGAGATGCTAACAAAATATAGGTGATTTCAATGACCACATTTCAATAGCAAACCCTTGTATTTGAGTAGGATTAATGAAATAAACGCTGGGAAAGCTTTTGCAGGCGTTTATTCTAGCGTTTTTGCAAATGCTAGTGCTACCGATGTTAGGAATACTTACGCCAGAAATACTTTCCGGTATTTTTTTCAGCGCTTAACAATGGTTGGATTTTTTTTTCCCGACAAACTTTGATTTGGCACCGCACCTTCACTGTAGTTTTTTCTCTCAGCCAGAGCAAAATTTGACTTTTAGCGGGGTTTATTGGAAATGCGGGAAAGAAAATGAGAGAAAAACCCTCTTTTGTTGCAGTGAGATGGAGTAAAAAGTAGCAATGTTGTCGGCCCTGTTCGTTTCCCAGTTTAATTTTAGTTTTAGTTTTGATGACATCATCATTTTTCTCATCTCTCTCCACTCATTACACCTTATGGCGTCATCAAAACTAAACTAAACTATTTAACCAAACACAACCGTAATATCCCAAATTTTTAAATAAAAAATTTATGACATTTTTTTTTAAAATTACTTATTAGTTTAATTTCCTTCTATTAGACAAATTATACCTCGTACGTTGACTTATTTCAACTAAATCATTTTCGGGAATCGATCTAGTTTATTACGTACTTATTTATTTATTTATGTCATCTATATCATAGCGATATTGATGATGTGACTGATAACTCCCCATCCCTATTCTTCCTCACTTTGACCGAATAGAGAGTGAGAGAGAGAGAGATGTAGAGAACTGATCAAAAAAAGAAAGAGATGTAGAGAGACAACGATGTAAGCAAAAAAAGATTTGTTATGGCATATAGTAAATATTGATTTCCTTTTCATTTTGCAGAACCAACATAAAAAAAAGAAAAGAAAAGAACAAAGATGGTAATTATGTCCTCATTTTGTCCCAGTAGTAATATGATTATCGCTGTTTGCTTCATTTTAATATACCATTTTTATGTTAGTTTGTATAAGGGTAAAAATGAAAATTGATACCTTAAATCCAATATTATCCAATGTAAAACAGACATGTTAGATAACAATCTAACATTTCAATCTGATGTAAAACAAACAGGCAAATTCCTAATCCTACCTCATTACCAATCCCAATCCTAATCTCACTTTATTACCAATCCCCTCATACCTATAACTGTTATCAAACGTGCCCTAAGAGTAAAAAAAATTAAACAGAAAAGAAAAAGGGCAACTAAAAGTTTGATGTAAATTCAAAATGATTTACAATTTCCAAGGAATAACTCATGTTAAAGCAAGTCATTTTGTGAAAATATCTCATAAGTGCGCGAAATGTCACTATGAAACAATTTTGGAACAAACCAAACAGAGCAAATACTACAATTGAACATAATAGGTTGACTAAAATTTTATTAAATAACCATGAGAACATTGAAGTTGGATGAAGAGAGCAAATATTGACCAGCTTTCAGCCAATTTCTGAACATATTATATAGTGGAATACTAGCCAGAGGGTTGCGCACCAACCTGGGCCCATCATTTGTGCTGAATTTTTGTGATCTGAATATTGTCATTCAGATAAAAGGTATATAAACAAAATTAAAGAGGGACGCGAAAAAAAAATTCAATTTATGTAACCCCAATTGTAGTGAGTTACATAAGACTTATAAAATGTTATATTCAGTGGCGGAGCCAAAAAATTTCGTACAGAGCGGCACCTTATCACAATAAATAAAAAAATTCACAGTAAAATGTAGGAATAAAGAAGTTCCAAGAACAAAAGTTCAAACATTCTTCATTAGGCACAAAAGTTTGTAGGATAATATTTTGAAACACTTCTTAATATAAGCAAAAAAAAAAAAAAAAACTAAATATTTGTTGGTAATTTTATTTACAATGGACCCCGACAAGTTTTCATTTTTCAAAAGTTTTGCATAATTGTTTGGTTACTAATACCATATAAACATCTTGCTCCAAGTATATTGTCAATGCCAGCTCAAAAACTCTAGATAAGCTCATTTTTTGGAGAAATCATAAAATTATGATAGCTCATTTAACTATTTGATTCTTAATCTTTGTGACAAAAAAAATTAAATCAATTGTAATAAGGATCACTAAGATTGTTTTCAATTATTTTTTTGTTTCAAAATTAGTGAGACCGAGATCAATATAAGTACTCTTTTTCTTGTCCCATGTGGAAAAAACAAAGAAAGAATGAAAAGAAAAGAAAATGGTAAAATTCATCAAAAATGAAAAGCAACAGCCACCACGAAAGCCTCGAACCCAGATGATTTGGGAAAAGGGCATGCGCTCATGCCACTGGGACAACTGACCACTTGCTATAAAATGACAAAATTATAATTGGCTGTGTTTGGTTGAGAGTTTTGAGAAGAATTTTTGAGAAATATTTTTGAGATAGTGTTTGGATGAGTTTTTGGAAAAAGTAATAGTAATTAGAGAGAGGTGTAATAATTGGAGAGAAATAGAGAGAGAAATGAGAATAATGATTGGAGATAGGGGTATGAGTAGAGAGAGAAATGTGATTAATGATTAGAGAGATGAGAGATAGGGAAAGAATCTTTTTAGAAATTTTTTTGGAAATGTGAAGTGAACAAAGTGATATATGTAGTAAACTTCAAACGAGTTGTAAAAAAAAAAAAAAAATAGCAGCAGGTGATCAAAATCCAGTGCGGTCATGCCCCCCCTCTCCCTAAGCTGGCTCTGCCCCTGGTTATATTCCCTCCATCCCAAAAAGAATGTCCTAAAATACTATTCAACTTCTCATAAATTATCTGTATTCTTTTATTTATAATAATTTGTACATTCAATATGGATCTTGTTTGATTGATCTTACTTATTTTTATTAAACAAAGTTTTTAAATAATAAAAATTATTATAAATTACCAAATAAAGAATTTTTTTAGAGGAGTGAATAATGTTTTTGGACATTGTTTTTGGAACGGAGGGGGAGTACTTCAAAGATAATGGAAAAGCGATATATCAATAAAACTAATAAGCCAAACTCCAAACTGGAAAAAAATAAAATAAAAAAAGGGGTACCATTTCATAAAAAAACGCCAACTTCTTATTGTCAAACCTGTGGCCACGAATAGAGGTGGTAAATGGGTGGATTGGGTTGGGTTTGTGTGGTTGATATGGATTATGGGTTGAATATGAACCAATAATAGGAGGGTCGGATATAGGTGGGTCGAATATGGACCTAGCTAAACCCAACCCCACCCAACCCAACTCAACTTCTTTTTTTTTTTAAATTTAGAATTGAAATTTTTTATAGAGTTTCCGTTTATCGACACCTTCAAAAATTGGATTGGCCTATCAATTGTCCTTTATCCCCTCTTTTCACTCTCACATTCTCAATTTCGTTACAGATCAATCAAATTCATGATTTCTCTTTTTGCCACTCCTGGTTCTTAAAAAATTAAATTAAAAAAAATTAATTTTGTGTGTATATATATATATATATTTATAGGCAAATTTTCTTATCCAAACCTCCCGAGAATAAGAAAAAATTGATTTTTTTTGTGTTGCAAATTATTTTTGGAAAATCCGAGCCGTCCAATGTGTTCAAAAGGTGTTTTCAAGGGTCCACGCAAGAAATCTTCAAAAAAAAAATACCGGGAAGGGCTTGATCCAAGCAGTTTTCGCAAAAAGTTTAAATTTTTTGCGAAAACTGCTTGGATCAAGCCCTTTCCGGTATTTTTTTTTTGAAGATTTCTTGCATAGACCCTTGAAAACACCTTCTGAACACATTGGACGGCTCGGATCATCAAAAAAAATTTTGGATCATGGAGGTCCGGAAACGGGAATCCCGGATTAGAAGGACTCCCTATATATATATTATGTATCCAAATCTGGCATCATAGGCAGTGTGCAGTCCAGTGGGAAGCTTCAGTCCTTGTAGGCAGGGGGTCGCATGTTTGACTCTTGCCCTTCTACTTTTTGCACCACAAAAAATTACAAGATTTTCATCAATTAAGGCCACTGTGATATGAACCCTGGACCTCTAGGAAAGGATTTCTTACCTCTTGCCACTCGATCATCAACAATGATTGGGAGAAGACATTCTCTAATAATATTATATATTCTGACCCTATTATGGTAATAACAACTCCCCGAATATTTATTTTTCTAAATTTTAATTTTCTCTCTTCTTTTTACAAGACTAATGTTGTTTACACTATGGATGATTAACCCATGAAGACAAAGTGTTTTTTTTTTTGGGTATTATGTATAGTCAATCTAAGGACACGCGTGTGTACTTCTTTTTGACATGAAATATATTAACTTAGCAAATTTCCCTTCCAAATGAATGACTATAATTTCCCTTCCAAATATATTAACTTAGCAAATTTCCCTTCCAAATGAAATATGTATAGTCAATCTAAGGACACGCGTGTGTACTTCTTTTTGACATGAAATATATTAACTTAGCAAATTTCCCTTCCAAATGAATGACTATAATTAACGGATAATGAGATACTGCTCTATTATTCTTTACCCTTACACTTATTTTATTGCTTATGTGGGCATTTATCTTATGAACGGATGTGAAAACACCAATAACAAAATAAGAAGGTATCTTAAAGAACAAGGTGCAAGTATCTCATAAAGAATTGTCATGTTTTCATTGCCATTGGGGTGATACTTTGTTCATTCACAGCTTGCCAATTTTGAGTTAACTTTTGTCACTATGCTTAATCCTACTGGAAGCCTCTCATACATCACTTAGGCTTTTGTGCCAAAATTGATTGATGTCTTGAGCCTTGGGTAGTTGGGTTGATTTTTAAACTTATTTTACTTTTGTTTTGATATTGAAATTCATGCTTCAAATGAAAGTAGTAAAAAAATTATACCAAATAAACAACATTTTAAACTTACCAACTTAAACCTTTCTATTTTTCTACCATTCTCGATCCTCTCAACTGTCATCATGTCACATCTTTGTTTACTTCTCCTCGTTGTATAGTCCTGTTGAATTTTCTCAATCAAAACCCGTAATTTTTGTTTTTTTGAAATAGAAAACTTCATTAATATTCGAATAAGAAAGTACAGCCATACACATATAAAGGAGACAAAATGACCCACAAAACAAATGATAAAAATGACCCAAACAATGCAAACGACACAACAATACAAAAAGACTGAAAACCTTATTGAAATTTTAAGCCTACCGATTCAGCAAACCACGCTATCAACACCCAACACGCAATCCTCAACACTTGCAAAACAAATGTGAGGAACATGAGATAAATGTAAGTCCAGAAAACACGGCGTTGAGAGATACGATAAATATGAGGGTAGCCGATTCCCATAGTAGTTCTAGCCTTCAAGGGCACATCTGAAAAACTCGAAAGTTCAAAAGGCAAAGTGAGAATTGTCTAATAGGAGGTAGTAATACTGCTATTTTACCCAATTTCTCTCTCAGCATTAACCTATTTATGTTTTTTTTTAAAACTTTATTAAATAAAATGCGTGTTTCTGAATTTTATTCCCAAAGTACGTGAAAACGTGTTTGGAAAACATGCTTTCTGGAAAACATGTTTGTGTTTCAAGTTTTTACCGTGGGTTAAGACGAATTAACCAAAAAATTAACTGTAATCCTAAACCGACGTCAAAACGTTTTTCGGAAACACGCTTTCTGAAAACGTGTTTTTTTTTTCAGTGGTTTTTTTCCTGTGGAACACATGCGCGGCTCTTTCTGCTGCCACCCATCTCCTCCGCACTGCACCGCCATCACTCCCCATCGCCACCTTCCACTACCCATCCCCCATCTACGCATACAGAATAACATATATCTCTATACGCACACAACAAACCTTCAAATATTCATACAATCACCAGCAGAAAACAACACTTTGATGATACGACCCAGCTATACTCTTCCTTGCCACGTCATCAAGCACTCTGCCAGCTGGCACAAGCATTGGTTGCCACGTCATCAAGCACTCTTCATTTCTTGTTTTCTGCAGTTTATAAGGGAATAGATATTGTACGTAGAATTCATTCTGAAAAATATTGAAAGTGTAACCAAGAGGACGAGAGTTCCCCTTTGGCAAAGTGGACGAGAGTTCCATTTTTCTATCCAATACAATTGTTTCTTCTTCGTCTGATTTACTCCATTTTCTCTCTCAAGTCATATCTACTGTAATTCTTGTTTGTTCTCATTTCCATTTCCACGAGAATTGCGGTGATTGTAACATTGGTATCAGAGCTATCCTTCCTGGACTGTGAAGATCACTGCGCACCATGGTTACTCGTGAAGATGTCTGGGAAATCAAGGCATTACTTTCGAAGATACTTGAAAAATGCGACGAAGTTCAAGAGAAATTCAGGGCGAGTCTTGATTACCTTGAATCATCCGTTGAGGAAACGGGTTTCGAAGATCCAGGGATCAATAATGAAAATCAAGAATATAATTTGCAGTTGGGTTCTGAGGAAGCTACGAACGCAGAGCCCGACGATTCGGCGCGAAACAGAGAGTGCTCGGAGAGACTGGTGATAACGAAACCTTCCGTCAGTAAGATAATCGATTGCGAAGACGCAGACATGGAAAATGGGGTTGCAAATGAAAATTTGCAAATGGAGTGCGCACAATCTATAGATGTGGAGTCTAGCTACTGGGCGAATAGCAAAGATTGCTCGGACAAGGTTGTGGTTTCGAAGAATCACTCCATCTCAAACAGCCACCATTCTCTATTGCCACCATTCTCTATTATTCCGAGTTATTCAGTCAAATGTATACCTTCTCACTGGAGTTACAAGGCAACAATGACAGGTATTTGGGATCCAGGTGGAATAATTCTTGAAGCAAAACTCTTATTTTTTGGCTCCAATAATCCTTTGAGCTTGTTCTCTAGTGTTTCAATTCTTGAAAGTACCACGTGTGTTGAAAGGGTTATGAATTACATGTCTGATGAATTGGTTCATTGGGATTGTGTAAGCAAGGTGTTTGATAAAACTACTGATACACATTGGCTGTCTCAAATGGTGATTGCTTTTGTCATAGATGATGGTATTAAGATTGTATGGGTTGTGTTTGATAAAATGCCACAACAGGATCCTATGACATGGAACGAAACGATTGAGGGATACACAAACTACGAAAAATTGAAGAATGCATTATATTGGGGTCACAAAAGGGTGGTGGAGGCTATTTGTGACATTATATTGGTTTTGTTTGTTCATTCACGTACCTGTTCTTACCATGACAGAATCATACAGGAATCAAAGATTCGTTGCCACTTTCACATTGATATCAGTGTCGGATGTTTTTAATTTGATTTCTTTTTGATGCAATTGATTGGTTTCCAAGTCCTTCGCAACCGACATAGGGTGGTTATGCAATTGATAGTCCTTCGCAACAATGTTTTTTACGATTCAAAGTTTGAGATCCAGAAAATGAGTTCAGGGAACAATGTGTATGAACATGCATTTGACGAACTTCTTGAACTGAGGCAACGGAGCACGGTCGGGGAATATCGGACGCAATTTCTTGTACTAGCCAATAGAATTGAAGGATTGTTGGAAATTCTTTTGATAAGCTGCTTCGTATGCGGGCTTGAAGAGGAAATTAGAGCAGGTCTGCAACTGTTTCAACCTTATACTTTGGAACAAGCCATGGGTTTGGCAATGTTGCAAGAAATGATCATGAAAGTAACTATCAAAGAAGATTTTGGTGGCTCATCTGCTCCGTTTGTTCATCAGATTGACCGACCAACCGGAACCCCATGCGATGGTAAGTTTTTTATCAAGAACTTCAGCACTTCTTTTTCCGCTATAAGATTTAAGGAAATTTTTTGCAAGTTTGGGACTTTACATTCATGCAAAGTGACTCAGGAGCAAGGGAAGAAGGGCAAGTGTTTTGGGTTGGTACAGGATTCATCAATATTGGCTTGCAATGCTATTCTTGGTACTGTCCTTGAAAGGAAAAAATTACGAGTATATAAATTTGTCAAGAAAAGTGAGAGGGAGAATGCTAATGAGGAGACAAAATTCACCAATTTGTGTGTGAAAAATCTTGGTGGAGACATGACGGAGGATATCCTTCATAAGAAATTTTCTGCATTTGGCAAGGTCTGGAATGTTTTGATCACAAGAGACGCCGAGGGAAAAGCTAAGGGCTTGGGATCTGTCAACTTTATATTGCATGACGAGGCTAAGAAGGCCATGGAAACTTTGAATGGTGCATTGCTAGGAACCCATACACTGCTTTTTGGAAGGGCTTATAAAAATACTAACATCAGAGAAGCTAAGAAAGTAATCCAGGAGCAAGATCAGAAGCTAGTTGTCAAAAATAAAAATGTTGCTGCTGCTTTAAAGGCACAAGCAGCAATGTTAACCTCTGTTGAATCACCAATCGTGAAGTTCCAATATCAAGAACCCGAGACCGTGGTTGAGGATCAAGATGTTGAAATGCAGTGCTCAGAATGCAATAGAACATGGTTGTGGTGTTTGCTTAGTCATGACTGTTATAATCAACATTGGTGCAGCTGCAGAACTGACTACTACCATTTTGTTTACCCGTTTCTTTTTCAACCTTGAGGACAAGGTTGTTTGAAGGGGGATGGAATGATACGACCCAGCTATACTCTTCCTTGCCACGTCATCAAGCACTCTGCCAGCTGGCACAAGCATTGGTTGCCACGTCATCAAGCACTCTTCATTTCTTGTTTTCTGCAGTTTATAAGGGAATAGATATTGTACGTAGAATTCATTCTGAAAAATATTGAAAGTGTAACCAAGAGGACGAGAGTTCCCCTTTGGCAAAGTGGACGAGAGTTCCATTTTTCTATCCAATACAATTGTTTCTTCTTCGTCTGATTTACTCCATTTTCTCTCTCAAGTCATATCTACTGTAATTCTTGTTTGTTCTCATTTCCATTTCCACGAGAATTGCGGTGATTGTAACATAATCTTTGATATCAATGATTGTTCATCACTGAACCAAACCCTCGCAAAACCCACAAAATTTCTCGCTCCGATCTAGAATAACAATGACGATACACTCCGCCGTCATCCAAAAGCTCCTGAGCACAAACGCCCACTTGGGTAAGCGAGTGGCCGCCCACCACTTCAAGATCTACACCTACGGTGTCTGCGACGAAATCGTCGACCAGATGACCAAGCGAATAGGCTGCGGCGCCGACTCCTCGTGGAATCTCGGCGGATTCTTAACCAACAGCGGCAGCCCCAAGAAATTCAGGCAAGTATGAACCGCCAAGGGCGGATGAGCCCGGGCCACTTCCCTAATCAAGTTTCAAGTTTTCTTTGAAGTTATAGTAGTATTTTGTGAATTGTTGAAATTGTGTAGTTCAAGTTCAAGTTTCTTTACAGCCATAGTACTATTTTGTGAACTGTTTGAAATTTTGTTGGTCAAGTTTCAAGTTTTCTTTACAGATATGGTAGTATTTTGTAAAATGTGTGAAATTATATAGGTAAAAGTTAACAAGTTTTCTTTACAGTTGTAGTAGTAGTTTGTAAAATGTTTGATATTATATAGGTTTGTCCACCCAATGTTTTCTCTTACAATCTAATGCCCGCCCATCTAAATTCTATGAAAAATGAATTTTACATTGTTAAGGCGTGTGGAACAAAAAATTGGATTCTCTGTCTTGTTCGAAAATCTAACACCTGCCCATCTAGATCCAATGACAAATGAATTTTTAAATTATGAAGGCTCCTCGAACATGAAATTGGATTCTAATTTTTATATGGAGATGTAAGATTAGCTTCTATTTTTTTTTCTTTTAGAATAGATATGTATGTGGAACATTGTCTCAGTAAATGTTTTTGAATTGCAATTTGTATTGGCATAGTTGATATGGTCTTCCATATGTTCAAAAGAAGTTTATAATGCTCGCCCTCCGGTCGCTCTGATCCTGCATCCATTCTGAATTCAGGTAACAGAATAAGAAGCTCCATCTGGGATCCACTCAGCCACCAGACTGTGTTGTGATTATGGACACAGAGAGGAAATCTTCGGTTATTTTTGAGGCTGAGAAGCTGCAGATTCCAATCGTGGGGTTGGTGAATTCGAACACACCGTGGGATGTTTATAAGAGGATTACGTATCCGATCCCCGCAAATGATTCAGTGAAGTTTGTGTATTTGTTTTGTAATTTGATTACCAAGACTTTTCTGGTGGAGCAGAAGAAGGTTGAGGAAAGGGGCACTAAACTATTGAGGCTTACTTTTCTGGTGGAGCAGAAGAAGGTTGAGGAAAGGGGCACCAAGCTATTGAGGCTTACGAAAACTGAAAATGGGTACTTCGCCATTGTTATTGTTATTGTTTTAGTCCATTAGTATATATTGTGTATGTCATTGGCTGTTATATTAACGTGGATTATGATTTGGGAGTGTTAAGCTACTACGCGGCATCATATGCATCAATGCATGCTTGTAGCATTTGGAACTGCTATTGTCATTCCTGTATAAAGATAAGTATCCGAAAACTGAAATTTGCACTACATGACTGCCGGTCTTGTTTTTTTGGGTCATAGTTCTTCAATTCTCAGGAGTTATATGAGTTTTTTCCCTTCATTATTTACATATACAGTGTTCTGATCAGTTTCAGTATATAACATTGGCAGATTCTAACCACTGCCCAACAGTTAATAGTTATCAGCGATGCATGCGTAATAAATGTAGCACTTTCTGTAAAAGTGTCTTGAAACAAGTGAAATGGGCATTGGCACCTTAACAAGAGCCCGATGGGCAGCGGTCAGCAGATAGGGTTGTGTTAATGTTAAGTATTGTGTTAGTTTTGCTGTTTCTGCCCAGGGTAAAAACTCTTAATGAGTTGGGCCTCGGTTCAACCTAACCCTGGGCTTTTTCTAACGTCTGGATCCAGCCAGGAGTCCACTCAAGTAGGGGAACGATGTAAGATTGCTCTGGGATGATGTTAACTAGGCCGAACACCACCATCGTAAAGACCTTATTGCATTGGTTTGATCGCTATATTAAGCCCCTGAAAGAAAGATGGCCTCCCCCACCAACTTTTACTTTTGTTCTCCACTATTGAAATTGTTGCAGATATCCTTTCTAGGCTAACCTTGTATACTGTACTGAATTTACATCTTACTGAGCTTTCAAATATTTGCAACTTTTTGTTTACAGGATTTTTATTTCAGTTGTAGTGTTTTCGAAATTGTTTGGAGACATTCTAAGCTTAATTTTTTCCCTCGAGTTTCTGCTGAAATAAATTCCCATTTTGTGTTTCATGTCGATGAAATGGGCACTGCAGAGACTGAGAGGAATCCGAAAATTTAAAGCAAAGCATGATGAGCAGTTCGAAGGATGAAGACTTGGTTATTCCTTATGAAAGCTTAGCTCTCACATCAGATGGTAATGATTTGCTCTGGTTTTTCTTAAAGCATTGCTTTTTGTTCATGAATCTGCTATCTTGGCCTCGCCTCTAGATTGATTCTTTGTGTATTACTTTAGTGCTTTTATGATGAGGCTTTCTACGATATTATCAGTGCAGATCTTGTTGAAACCAAGCAGCTTTTGGACAAGCTTGCTGTGATAAAGCTCAATGGTGCTTTGGGGACAAAAATGGGTTTTAGTGGACCCAGGTATATACATATACCAAGCTTCCCTGGATATGTCGATTGTTTAAGCAAAAAGAATGGAGCCTCTGTTGTATTACTGATGTTTTCTAGGCATCAAAAGCTCATGTTTTCATTGTTTTACTTCTAGTTGTCAATTGTAGGTTTGCCATCGTAGTTTGCAACGGCGTCACATATCTGGACTTGATTATTAATCAAATTGAGGTTGGCTTTTGGTCTTTCTTATTGCATACTGTTTTTCAAATATGCATTGGCTTGTAAAAACCATTGGTTATTTGCAGTCTATCAATTCTAAGCATGGATGCAATGTTCCCTTGATTTTGATGAACACAATCAGAACACATGATGGCACCATGAAGGTGACTGATTTTCCCATCAGCATTTTGAGTTCTTGACTTCAGATATTTGTAGAACCTAATTGTTGTAACTATTAAAAGAAGGCAGTGGAGAAATTTTCCCAGAAAAATGTTTACATTCTTCCACTCTGCCAGGTTTGTAATTTAACAGAAGTTTTGTTTGTTTACATGTTTGTATTTCACTGTTTCTAGATTTTGAACTGAAACTTTACTTAAACAACCTATTTTGCTTTATATAGAGCCGAAGTCACCAAGTCAGAAGAGGAAAGGGCAGCGACGATGAATTGTATGTCGCTCTTTGCATTTTGATGTTTTCTATCTATTCCTGAGCATAGCACTTAATTTCGTCGTGAACTTGAGAGGGACTTGGTGAGAAGTAATTGAATTGTAATGAAATTTGATGTTGTCTTTCCCTATGGTTTGCAAGTGCTGCAATGAACTTACCTTTGAAAGATCATTGTGTTCCTCCTAAAACCATTTTGAGAGGATGGACTAAATGTAGTGGCTTAGGAGCAATCGTACCATTCTTGAATGATTGCTAGTAAATGTACTTTCTTTTGCTCCTATCTTTTTTCTCACTTTGCTCCTATCGCTTGAGATCCCATGAGAGTGCTCCCATTCCCTTCTCCTTTTCCGACCAGTTGCCTCTTTTCTATTTATTTTGGAATATAGATAAATTATGTCTTACTAAATTAAATCACCTTTGGGTTAGTTTTGGATGATTAATCTCTTCTTGTATGATTCCACTTGGCATATAGATTTGCACTGTCTCATTTGCTCTCCTTATTTACTTTCATGCATATATGAAGGGATCTTTTTTATCACCGTGAGCTGTTCCTTTCATTTAAGAGCAGTGGTACACTAGAGTCATTATTATTGCAGGTAAACATTTTATGCTGTTTGTGATCCAATCTTGCCATTTCACTTCTTACTCTTCTCAATGGGAATGAAAATGACTTCAAAGTATGTTCATTTTTTTTAATGGGATTCACATGTAACAAATTTTCTTCGACTTGTTTTTCAGGGTAAGGAGTATATCCTTGTGGTGAAGTATGATAACCTGGGAGCACTAATTGACTCAAGTATCCTCGTTGACTTTTATGGGAGTATTGTTACTGTTGCTGAGAGAATGTTGTTTTTAAAAGAATATATAAGGTGATGAGTGAATCATCTTTGTTATTGTGCTCCTTAATTGGATGTTTCAGAAATTTTAAATCATCTGATACAGAACAGGATCCAATACTGTGCAGAGGTACCATAGAATTTTTTTTTTTTTAATCGGCGAAGTTCAATAGACTTTGTTGCTACTAATTTGCCTCTGACTGCAAAATTGTTTTCAGTTGATAATTCTCGACTTTACGGACAATACATTTTAATGTAAATAGATTTTTGCTTGATTAGAGATGAATGATGATCAAACAACTAGAAAAAGAACATTGATTCCTCCCCGCTCATTAGAGGAAACGTTTGGAAAGGCTGCCATCTGGACAGACTATTTGGAATTTTCTGAAAGCACATAATGGCCTTCACACCTATCACGGGAAAAAAAAAGGGGATCCATTATGGCTTGAATCAAACAGTTAGAAAGGCTGTCATTTGGGCAAACTACGGTTCTAATTTGAAGTTTGCTCATCTTACATTTCTAGTTTATTTGTATTTTGGCCTGAATCTACACATGCTGACAGATCAAATTCCTTCTAAACATTGGCCAGATTTATAAACTGGGATATGTAGTTCTCTTTGTTGATAGTAAGGACAATGGGGTTAAAGGGTGGTCAAGTAGTCTCTGACACTTGGTGACTTAATTTTTCTTTGATCCTTGGCTGATGTTGTTCTTGTCATTGTATGAATGCAGCTCTCAGAATTTGTACAGATGCCTGGCAAACATGTAAGACAGGATTCAGTTGCTCCCAACCAAGGTATCAACGCTAAGCCTTGTTTTCATAGTTCTTCTCTGGATATTACTTGTCCTTCGCTACTCGGGGGAAGACAAACTCTCGAAAGCATGTGGATAGGATTCATACTGTCACATCTTAACCTAGACAGTAGTGATGTACTGTTGGACTTAACCAACTGTCCAGTTCCCTTCTGTTTCTAATATACATATTTGTGGCATAATTAGTTCTCTTATCCCAAAAGGCTTTTAATGATTTTTAATTCCCCGAAGCTATTCATTATTTCATAAAAAATCTGACCGTTTCTAGTTTAGGACAAGTGTCCATTTGTTGTGGGTGCAATATGTCCAATGCATGTTCATTGATATGGTAACTTAATGGAAATCTTAGAATTAAGATCATACATGCATGACTGGTAACATAATTCTGATACTAGCTTTACCAGTGAGGCATAATGAAGGAATCATATACTCATAAGTCGTTACTAAATCTTCGATCTGAGTTACAGTATTTAGTCGTGATTTGATTTTCAGAGTTGCCTCTTTGACATCTTATGTGTTTCTTTGAAGGGCAAAGTCAAAATCACTGCAAAACCTGGGGTAAAATTAGAAATACCAGATGGAGTAGTACTTGAAAATAAGGTAAACACATTCGCTTCTTTTACCAGATTCCATTTATCTCTTTTGTAATTTCTTTTGTAGTTTGTACCCAGATTTCCTCGAATTTTGTCCTAATTAACTTCATTTGTCTTTTCAAATTACAGAAGATTTCTGACCCCAGTGACATGTAAATTTTTGCTGCGACATGATTCGTTGTAACCATGATGCTTGTACTGCATCTAGGGTGTACACCTTTGATCCTGTTTTACCTTACAAATTTTGTTTCTAATTATTTAGCATATTCTTTTTGTATCGAAGAAGAACAATAGTCTTGGGAGACCGATGAAATTAGTTTTCTTGATGTGCCAATTCACTTCAAGTTCAAAGGCTACTGCTGTTTGGGGAAGTGAAAAATTATCCCCCTTTCTGTTGATCAAAGTAAATTTAGCTTCTACGATTCATGTCGCCTTCTGGTTCTTTGCCCTCGAAGAATGGCAAAATTTGGGTCATGATTTTGTGAATCGTTCCTTTAGCCTCTGCTTGGTAAGGAAAGCCATTTGAATATGTCATTGAGCTTTCTCACCTTTTTGTCTGTACAATTAGTTTCATAACTACAACTGAACACGGATTTCAGTCTAGTTTTTTCTGCAAATCACCCAGTGCAAAAGGGGCTGTAGGAGTGAAGAGGTTAGTATAATACCGTTACAACACACATGCCATAGGAAAAGAAAAAAGCAAAATGAAGTCTAGAAAACATATTTGGTCACTTACATTATATGTGACCGCTACCAAACAAATCTGAGTCGTCCATTGTTGAGCACGGACGGTCCAGATTGGGACAACATGGATACTGTCCCTTTAGGGACAGCTCCCACCATCCCCCAATTCGACTCAAAAACTAGAAATGTTTCTACAAACCATGCCAAATGTTTCAGACAAAATTTCCGTTTTTTTGTGCATGAAAATGGGGTAAAAACCAGTTTCAGAAAACTGTTTAGTAAATATAATCCCAGCTTACCTTTCGCAGATATAATACTCCTAAAGCACTTCGAAAAGTGAACCAAACGTTGTGCTATCAAGACTCGTTGTATTTTTAGAACTAGTATTTCACAATGATATGATGCCAGCTTACCTTTCGCAGATATAATACTCCTAAAGCACTTCGAAAAGTGAACCAAATAGGTAAGAAGTAATTGGTTAGTAGGGTTAGAAGAGTTGAACAGTAAAGACTAGATGAACTTGGAGCAAGCAATCAACCACTAGTCAGCCACTTGGGCTGCCTTGCAATTTTCGATTCATATTAGTATTTTCAAGTACACAAAAGACAATTTTGGTCTTTTTGGTCTATGGTTATAAAATCATTTAGAACTAGTATTTCACAATGATATGATGCCATTTGTAAACGAAAACGAGAGTATGAAAGTATCTCTCAAAACATCTTGGGTACGGGAATTGAGATTGGAAGCAGAAAGTTCAATAATAAAAAAAATTGTGAAACATACTAAACAAAAACGATAGAAACACAAGTATCCGGACACAAGACCAAACAAAACTCCTTCCATATAAATAGGTTCCAATTCTATACACATTGATTACATGGGATTCACGTCTATGTACAGGGTTGTGTTCGATGTTGTGTCCGAACGATTATATCCCTATAATCTCTAGAGTCCATGTAGCTACGTGGACTAGATGAACTTGGAGCAAGCAATCAACCACTTGAGCTTCCTTGCAATTTTCGATTCATATTGGTATTTTCAAGTACACAAAAGATAATTATGGTCTTTTTGGTCTAATGATTATAAAATCATTTAGAACTAATATTTCATAATCATACGATGCCGTTTGTAAGTGTAAACGAGAATATGAAAGTATCTCTCGAAACATCTTGAGTACGGGAATTGGGAATTGAGAGTAGGAGCAGAAAGTTCAGTAATAAATTTTTTTGTGAAACATACTAAACATAAACAAAAACGTAGAAACACAAGCATCCGGACACAACACTCAACACAACTCCTCACCTACAAGTAAATTCCAATCCTATACATATTTATTACTCGGAATCCAAATCTATACAGGGAGTTGTGTTCGGCATTGTGTCCCAACGATTATAGGCTTTGTTCGGTTTGAATTTTGAAAGAGATTTTTGAGTAATGAATAGAGAAAAATAGAAAGAAAATTTTATTTGGAACAGTGCAAGATGAGTTTTGAGATACAAACCAAACAAAGTGTATGTTCCCATAATCTCTAGAGTCCTTTTGAAAAAATTGTGGTCCAAGAGTGCAGTAGATCCTACCCGGATCGTACCCGAACCCCCAAACCCACTGGCTAGTGTGGATAAGAAAGAAAGAAAACGCCATATCCTCTCCTACTGCTGCTGCTCGTGTTCTTGGTTGCACTGAAAAATGGCCACCGTTTCACTACCCTCCATACGATCATCCTCTATCTTCGCCCCTTCTCGCATAGCAATCCTCCCCACCACCAAATTCCAAACAAAACCCACAAAATTTTTCCCAATTCGAATGTCAATGGAGGCCGGAATCGGCGTAATGGGTACCAAACTAGGCATGATGACTGTCTTCGAGCCAAACGGCGTCGTCGTTCCCGTCACCGTAGTGGGTTTTCGCGAGGGGAACATTGTGACCCAGGTCAAGACCGAAGCCACTGACGGGTACAATGCGGTTCAAGTCGGGTACAGGAGGGTTAGGGATAGAAAGTTAACTAAGCCTGAAATGGGTCACTTGAAGAAGTCCGGTGTGATCCCGTTGCGCCATTTGCAGGTAGGGCTGACAAACGATTAGTTAAAAGCTCGTTAAAATCGATTTGTTATTACGTGAACAAATAATGCTTGAACAGTTTTAATCTCGTTAACCTTTTTAAGCTTTAAAACCAAGATCGAACAAGCTATTACTGAGCTCGTTTGGCTCATGATATATGCGGAATTGATACTACTCGAGTCGAGTTTGGCTCGATTAAAGCTAGTTGGGGATCGCTTCTCTCACGAACAAGCTATGCTTGAATTAAACTTGAAGCTCGTTAAGTTTTCAAATTAAGCTCAAACAACCAACTGCTCAGTTCGTTTGGCTCCTTTTATCACCCCTATTTGCAGGAGTTTAGGTTGCTGGACGTTGATGGGTTTGAGCCCAACCAGAGGCTGGCTGTGGAGGAGTTGTTCAAGGAAGGGGATTTGGTTGATGTGTCTGGAACCACTATTGGGAAAGGGATGCAAGGTCTGCTTTGCCATCTCTTCTGTTTGTATGCTGTGTGTTTGTGTGTATCTACAGTAATGTGTTTTTATATGCTACTAGTACATTGAATGTTCAAATCGTAGCCCTTATGTCTGCCATCCCCAGCCCTTCACACATATTTTAGTGAGTTTGCATAGAAGATATAATAAAAACTTTATTTTGTAGGAAAGCAGAAACACTCCAACGAAAAGATTCAAATCTAATCATAAAGTTTAAGTAAAAACTTCATCAATGGCTAGAAATCTTCAAGTAGCCTTCAGAAAATTTCGAATAGAAAAATGGGTTTCCCTATTGATTAAAAAAACACTGAAGTCACTCTGATTGGAGTTTGACGAGGAGTGGACTGTTTTTTTTGTGGCAGTTTTTCAGTGTTAGTCAAGACTTGTGTAAGGGCTGGAGTTGCCCATAGTTGATTTGTCATCGGTTATGTAGTGAAATTACTACTGGTTAAAACCCAAAATTTATACCCTCTGGCTCTGTTTTGGGTGCCCTCAGCTTTTAGATTGTGTTGTGTAATATCTCAAACGGTTGTAACATTTGTATAGATAAAGACATGTAATGTAATGTAACTTTTCGTGCGTTGAAACCTAGCCTGTGGTTTAGGGGCTCTGAAAAGAGCACTTGGTTGCTGTTTCTGGGAGCTCCACTGGTGAGGGGCCAAAGACCGGTCCTCTTCCTTTTCCATGCTTGTGTTTTTGTTGGGATATGTTGTTTTTGAATGTGGTTATTTTCATGTCTATGCTTACGGAACAAGCATTTTGCAAGGGGCTACATTACATGGACTAGGGTGTAAGTGTCGGGTGCAGTTTCGTGTCCAATTGTAGGATTTTCTAATTCCCATATGTCATAACTAAATACATGGGTATGTAGGAATGTCCTTCTGCACATGCATTTAGAAGAGGCCATGGAACATAGGCAAAGGTTCCAAGGTCGGCTCCTCTTCCTTTGACTGTTTCTATGCTTGTAAGTTTCCATCACTCCTCCAAGAGTCATGGGAAGGGAACTTGGTTGATGTTTCTGAAACCACCATTGGAAAGGTGTTCCAAGGTCCACCTTTTCTTTATTTCTACCTGCTTTACGTATGGGTATGTGACTATTTGCATATACGTTGATGTGTTTTTGTATGTATGATTAAGGCTGAGTTTCCACTTTGGTATTTTCGATATTTTCGGTATTCTTGGACTACAAGTTGTCAAATCAATTGATGTAAGTGGAGAGAATGATTTGTTGATTTGACAATTTGTAATCCAAGGATATCAAAGATACCAAAAATACCTTGGTGGAAATTTAGCCCGAGTAGTGAAAATTTTGCAATGGTTAATGCTCAGTTCATAGTATCTGGCTCTATTTTGATTGCCTTCACCTTCTTGATTTATTGTTATATGGTAAGGCATAGATTCGGACTGTTCCTAGATTACGAGTCGTTGAGCCCAACCAGAGGTTAGTAGTTGAGGAGCTCTTTTAATGGGATTTGGTTGATATTTCCGAGGTCATTTTCCCCTTTCTTTCATCTTTTGTATACATGTATCACTGTTTTTGTACATATTTATGTACATTTCTCTGTCTCTGGAACTGTCATTTGACATGGAGTTTCAAGGTCCGGTCCTCTTCCTTGCAATGTTCCTATGCTTCAGAAGCAAGTTTCCATCTCTCTGGGTCTGGACTCGTCAATCCTCTAACAGTTGTGCCTTGTTGGAGGTGGAGTGATGACTTGGACTTATTTGCTCTCGTGTCTTTCTTCCGTGTCAACTGTCACGTTATTTACTTGGTGGGGAAACCAAACTCGTAGCACTTTCAGCTTACTGTATATAATTGAGTATACTTTTATGCTCTGGTTCTTCGAACTAGAATCTAATTGTACTGATAGCTCCTCTTGTATTTACCCTTATTTAACGGTGGTTTGATTTCAGGTGGTATCAAAAGACATCATTTCAGGAGAGGCCCTATGACTCATGGATCTCATAGTCATAGAGAGCCTGGATCCATTGGTGCTGGAACAACGCCTGGACGTGTTTTCCCAGGTAAAAAGATGCCTGGGAGAATGGGAGGAACCAAGAGAAAGATTAGAAAGCTAAGAATTGTCAAAATTGATCCGGAACTACGAATTGTGATGATCAATGGGGCCGTCCCTGGTAAGCCAGGAAATCTTCTCCGTATAGCACCAGCAAAGATTGTTGGAAAGAACATCCCTAAAAGTTAGTTCTTGCGTTGTATGTCTCTGCCTTTTGCACTGTTTTGATCAACATAACTATGAAAGTTTGCACAGATGCTTATCTGATGGTACTTTTTCCCCGGTAGTACTTGCTGAATTCGAGATAGTAAAATTCATTGCAAGTTGAGATAAGAGATGGATAAGGCCATTCATTCCCTTTGCACTTTTGTGATGCGTTTGTATCAGCTGTTGTCTGAAGTTCATGAACATCTATCTAACCATGGCCAAATCAGAATCAGGATTTGTTTGCTGTTTCTCTAGATGTGTACATAATTAGCAAGGAAATTATTCAACTCCACCGAAAATCTCCATTTTTGGAAATTCCAAACTGGACCCTCTAAGGACTTCTGAAAAGAGAATTCTAAAGATTTGGTGACTGGTAACTTGTTGCAGTTTGGGCTTTATTTCGAGATTTCCAACTAATGTACACAAATTCAATGTTTATTCATACGACGACACTGAAAATAGGTTGCACGACATGCCTAATGCAGAAGCAGCAACTGCTACTCAGAAGAGCTTGTAAAATAATTATACAGAAGGAAGAAGAGAACAAGTAGAAGCAAAGATCCCAATCCGACCCGTTCAGCATCATAATCAGAGTTCTCACTTTGCTGATCGGAATCCCTTTGCCGATTTTTGGAATCAGAGAAAATGTTGAGTCTTGGATAGAAAACAGTCAGAAAGTGTATTAGCCCCAGCAATATGATTGTATGAAAGAGTGTTATTGTGGGACCATCTCCTTCCTCTTCCTCCTCTTCTTCCTCCTCCTCTTCTTCCTCTTCTTCTTCTTCTTCTTCTTCCTCCTCTTCTTCTCCTCCTCCTCCCCCTAGCATAGGTAGTAGAAGTTCAGCTACGGACGTCATAAAATTGCCCGAGACGATGTAACCGAGGACCGCCACCATCAAAAGAGGAATCCATGGTGATGGCCCTTGGCTTCTCGTCATCTGATTCATCTGTGTTTTACATCTTTGAGATTAAAGGGGTGAGTGATATATAAAAGGGATGTTTGTTGGAGGTGGGAATGACTAAAAACCACATGGCTACTAAATTTGGAGATAAAAATGGTACTTGTTGATCCATAGAGAGAAATTCAAGGGCTACTGAAAAAAAAAAAAAAAAAAAAAAGGGATGGTCCCATGCATGAGATTCCATGTAGACAAATTAGGAAGTGTACAATTTTACCCTCGTATAAAAATAAAAAAAAGGCTATTTTCGTCGTTTGAATTTTTGAGAGAGAACCCTTATTTTATACAAAGGTGATTTTTCGTGATTTGGACGTCTCACCCAATAGAGATGGATTAATCGAGGTGTGATCTCAAAATTATTACAATAATTTTACGAATGTATGGTCTATGATTTTTTAGCCAGAGGAGAAAAAATCCATTAACAACCAAACAAATCCTAGTTTTTTTTTTTGGGTAAATAAACAAAAATCCTGGTTACAACCTACAAAAAACGAAAAAAGAAAAATAAAAAGAAAATACAGAAAAATAAAAAGGTACCGAAAAAACAAGAAGAAAGATCACCGGAGCTGGAGCCGGAGTTGTCACGCCGTTGCCGCCGCCGATGTTAGGAGTCCGGATCTGGAAACCCCAGATCCGGCTCCCCTTGTCCAAAAATCGTGTTTCGGCCATCCATAGGAAGAGTAGAGAAGCTCGAACACCATGGGAGTTGCCGGAAACCATGGGGCAAGTAATAGAGGAGAGGAGACGAGTGAGGAAGGAGGTGGAAGGACTGCGGCTGCGGTGGGGGAGGGGGAGGGGGAGGGGGGGCGGCCGCTAGAGTTTGGCCTAGGGAGAAGCTTTTCCCATACACCATCCCCTGCTCTCTCTCTCTCTAAAACTTTCTCTCTGCCGCTTATGATGTAGGGTCTATGATTTAAATATAGGAAAACATGTTACTTGCATGGGTTGCTTACAACGAAGGTCGAAACATTCTCAGGGCAATGTTTTTGTTCGCCATGGAGAAGTACAGTAATGTTGAGAAGGACAACAAAAAGAAAGAAAAAAAAAATTATGCCACCAAAGATGGAAAAACAAAAACTTATGCCACTGGGGAGTTATGTTCGATCGTTACTTTCAAGGCTTTCGAATTATTCGAGATGTGCGCAAACTGACTGAGACATTCAGTTATAAAAAAACAAAGAAACAAGAACTTATGATGATATATAAATCCACGCTTCAGTATTATATACAATCAAGTTTAAAAAAACATGGATCAGAGTACATAGAAACATCACATGTCAACATCATGAAACCAAACGTTTGTCTAGGAGCTAAAATCCATACAAAATTATAGGAACGATGCAAGGTATCATACCGAAGCACCACAAAACTATGAGCCGAGGTCCAGTTGATCCCATATATTTAAGCTCGGGCTCAATTAGTATTTGAGAAATTATGCTCGATTCGAGTATTAAACGAGTCGAACCCATGCATACCATTCAAACTTATCTACTCGAGTCGATCCACGGTTAATTAAAGCTTTGCAAGTTTACTAAACGAACAGAGCCGAGCCTTGAGCTGCTCGTGAATAGCTCCGTTCGTTTGCGACCCTAAAATGCACAAATAATGCTCTGATAACAAGATTTTTACCCTGTTTTGCTTTACATAGATTTTTACACTGGAACCCGGCCACATGAATATTACAAAAATTTTGGTTGAAAGAAGTTAAGAGCTGTTTGCTGTTTCTCTAGATGTGTACATGATTAGCAAGGAAATAACTCCAGTGAAAATCTCCATTTTTGAAATTTCAAACTGAACATCTAAAAACTTCTCAAAAGAGAACTCTAAAGATTTGATGACTGATTGACTGGTAATCTGTTGCAGTTCAACCAACAAATATATCTATAACTTACGCAAATAAATTCGTACTAAAAATAAAGGTTATTAGTTCAATGTTTACACATACGACGACTATCAAAATAGGTTACACCCCGTTTCTAAGAACAGCTCACAAAAACACGTGACATGCGACGGTCTATAAAAATAAGTTGTACCCATGCCTATTATACAAGCTACAGCCTCTACTAAGAATAGCTCACAGAACATATGACAACTACCCTGGCCCGGACATCCGGTTATCAACAAAAAAAAGAAAGTTGCACCCCATGCCTATTGTACAAACTACAGCTGCTACTAAGAACAGCTCAAAAAATGTGATGCAGAATGAAGAAGAGCACAATTAGGAGTAAAGATCCCAATCCAAACCCTTCAGCATCATAACCAGATCTCTCACTTCGCCATTTGGAAGCAGAGAAAATGCTCAGTGTTGGAGAGAAAACAGTGAGAAAGTGTATTAGCAACAGCAATATGATTGTATGGAAGATTGATATTGTGGTACCATCTCCGTCTCCGTCGTCTTCTTCGTCTTCTCCTGGTAGAAGCAGAGATAGTACAATTTCAGCCACTGATATCATCGTACCGCCGAAGATGACGTAACTGAGGACTCCCACCATCAAAAGAGGAATCCATGGTGATGGCCCTTGGCTTCTCATCATCTGTGTTTTACTCACAGTACTCTTTCTCTTTGAGTTAGAGAGGTGAGTGTTTTATAAAAGGGGTGGTGGTTGGAGGTGGGAATAAATAAAACAACATGACAAATAAATTTGGACAGACATGGTACTAATAAATGAAGGACGGTCTCGTGCATGTTTATGTCACCATAGAAATTAGATGTGCAGCAATTTTACCTGTGCGCCTGCGTGGGGGAGTGGGAGCGCGAGCTCTAGCGTGAAAGCTGTCTTTGAATCAAATCTTGAACTATTACAGTCCGCGAGAGTGAGGATTGAAAGCGCGAGCAGAGTGTGAGAATTGAGAGTAGGAGCGCATGGTATTTTGAAGGATTATGTGACTAACGACGGGATCAAAGGTGTGCACACCTTATATTCTACAAAGGTGATTTTTGTGATTTGGACCACTCACCCAATGACGATGGCTTATTACAACATAATTCCACTGGTGAAGGGTTTTATAGTTGAAATATACGAACACAAATTACTTGCATGAGTTGTTTACAACGAAGGCTGAAACATTCCCATATTTTGTTTTGTCCACTATGTAGTAATGTTGAGAATGATATTAAAAAAAAAAAATGCCACCAAAAACGAAAACTTAGAAGTTATGATGATATGTATATCCACATTTTAATATACAATCGACATCAGTTCAAGCCTATATAAACGAGCCGAACTTATCTGCACAACCCGAGCTACGGCTCACTTGAGCTACTTGCGAACAGCTTGATTCGTTTGTAACCCAACATAGAATGCACTAATAATGCTCTGGTTACAATATTTTTACCTTGTTTTGCTTGGGATCTCATTTCACATATAGATTTATACACAGGAATGAGGAACCCACATGAATCTTACCAATGTCTAACTGGGTACAGCTGAGATGATAAACAAATCATGAAGAAAAACAACATTTTTCGTTGAGAAAGTTGGGAGTTCTTTGTTGTTTCTCTAGATGCTTAAATGATTAGCAAGGAAATTACTCAACTCCGATGAAAATCTCCATTTTGGAAATTTCAAATTGAACCCTCTAAAAACTTCTAAGAAGAGAACGCTAAGATTTGGTTTCTGGTAACTTGTTGCAATCTGAGCGTTGTTTCAAGATTTCCTTAGTCATTTATACAAATCTATAACTTATATATTTGCACAAATTCTTACTGAAAATAAAGCATGTAGCTCAATGTTTGTACGGCGGCTATGAAAATAAGTTGCATCCCATGCCTGTCGTACAAGCAGCAGCAGCTTACGCCGGCTTAAGCTATCTTTTTTGGATATTTCCCAAAATAATTGGGTAAAAGTCATAATTTTATCCAATTTTGATTCCTCTCATCGAGACAAACCTATTATTATCAAAAGTTTGACACAACTAACTGCAAAAAAAAAAATTTAAAAATTGAATAAAGACAAAACTACAAAATCCTTAAGTCAATTGCACTGGAACGGGCTCTAAGAACAGCTCACGAAACATACAACGACTACGAGAATAAGTTGCACCCCATGCCTATTGTACAAGCTGCAGCTGCTACTAAGAACAGCTCATGAAACATACGACGACAATGGAAATAAGTTGTACCCCATGCCTATTGTACAAGCTGCTGCTACTTGGAACAGCTCATGAAACATACGACAACTATGAAAATACTAAGTTGCACCCCATGCCCTATTGTACAAGCTGGAGCTGCTCCTAAGAACAACTCAGAAAATGTATAACAGAACGAAGAAGAGAGCAAGTAGAAGTAAAGATCCCAATCCAAACCCATCAGCATCATAACCAGAGCTCTCACTTCGCAGATTGAAAGCAGAAAAAACGCTCAGTTTTGGAGAGAAAACAGCAAGAAAGTGTACTAGCAGTAGCAACAGCAATATGATTAGAAGAAACATTGACATTGTGGCACCATCTTCATCTCCATCTCCGTTTCCACCTTCATCTTCATCTTCATCCCCTGGTTGAAGGAAAGGTAGAACAACTTCAGCTATGGACATCATCGAATTGCCGAAGGCGACGAAGCTGAGGACTCCCACCATCAAAAGAGGAATCCATGGTGATGGCCCTTGGCCTCTCATCATCTCTGTGTTTTTCACTCTCTGTGAGTGAGGTGAGTGATATATAAAAGGGATGTTGTTTTGGAGGTGGGAATAAAGAAAGATTTAGCAAAACAACATGACAAATAAATTTGGACGTACATGGCCCGTGCAGGATTTCGTCACTAGGGAGTTTTCAGGATTCCAACTTGTAAATCCAACCCTTAAGTGATGTAGACAGGTGTATGAAGATTTTCAACTTAATAAAATTGGTTCTGGTTTAGGGTTTCCTGAAAAGATATTGAGAGAGGCCGTAGAGAAAAGTTGCAATACATTTTCACATAAGTTTTGAATTTATGTGAATGGTTATAACACCCTTTAGATTGGAATGTGTTTATTTGAAAAGGATGTGATTATATTTGTTAAGAAGAGATGTGAAACATGGGATGCCTACAAGAGGGATAACCCTTTCTACGAGAGGCATGGCTCTTCATAAAATGATACCTCGAAGAGGCATTGTGTCCATTAATTAATTGTCTTCAAAAGATATGAGCCTTCCTAATTAGTGTCTTTAGATGACACGATCATTCCTAATGTGTGTCTACTAAAGACATAGCCTTTCACGCAATGGTGCATATAATTCTATAAATACGCCTTTTATAAAGTTATTCTTTACACCAAAAATTCCACAGTGGATTGCTTTCTCTCTCTCTCTCTCCACACTATCTTCCTAGAATTTTAGGCATACTAATATTTTGTTAGAACATCTGCTCTTGGTTCTTTTACGTTTGCTGAGTGGATATTTTGTCTGTTTTCATTTGTGCAAACACATATATAAAGAACTTTGAGTTCAGGTTTCGTTGTATGTTGAAGGCGGATTTGCTGTAACACGGTTCTAACCATTTCGTGGGGACAAATATTGTCTTTAGAAAAGTGACTCAATAACGTGCGCCTCAAAGTGATTTTTTGCATTCCAGATTTTGAAGTAGAGACAATGCTATTTTACAATTCTAGAAGGCCGGATTTACAACAATAGGATCCAAGGCACAAAATAAGTGTCCGTGTGCATGAGCCTAAGGGCGAGCTATAGCGTGATAGCGACGTTGAATCTAGGGATGGCAATTCAACCCGCCCCGCTCCGAACCCATCCTACCCCGCCCCGATAGGGTAGGGTTTTTTACGATTTTTTTGGGTAACGGGTAGGGGCAGGGGGTGATTTTGAAAAACCCGCTAGGGTTAGGGTAGGGGCAAGGGTATGGTCACCCGCCCCAATATTACCCGCCCCGACATACATATATGTATAACTATATTTATATACTCTTATATGTATATATCAAATTATATTTTCTCACTTATATGCATTAAATTTTATTTATATTCTTATAATTTTATTTTGGTTAAGTTGTAAAAGTTATTTTGTGAACTTTTATCATTTGTACAAACTAATTGGAGTTTAAAATATACTTAACTAATATGTGAAAAAAAATAGGGGCGGGGCGGGTAAACCCGATACCCAGATAGGGGCGGGGGTACCCATAAATTACCCGGTTGGGTAGGGGCGGGTTAGGTGTGGGTTAGGGAATTTTAGGGTCGGGGCAGGGATCATCAAAACCCACCCCAACCCACCCCGTTGCCATCCCTAGTTGAATCAAATCTCAAACCATTATAATCCGTGAAAGCAAGAATCGAGGCTGAGTTTCCATTAAATTTTTCGTCTTTAACACAATGGTAAAAGCCCATTTGTTTCAACTAAAAATAACATTTAGTCCATTTAGTCAGTAGAAAAATATGCCCAAAATACCGAAAATGTATTGCAAGAATAGGATCGATAGCAAGAGCGCATGATAGTTTGAAGAGTTACTATGTGACTAATAAAAAGGTGTGCATATTATATCTTATATCCTACGAATGTGATTTTCCGTGATTAGGACTTCTCACCAATAACGATGGCTTAATCCACGTCTGATCTCCAGATTATTACATAACTCTACTGGGGAAGGGTTATGTATTTTTAATATATAGGAAAACAATTTACTTGCTTGAGTTGTTTACAATGAAGGCCGAAACATTCTCAAGGTATTGTATTTGTCCACAAGGGGTGTAGTAACGTTGAGAATGACATCAAAAAATTTATGCCTCAAAGATGGAAAAATCAAATCAAAACTTATGATGATCGATATATGTATCTACGATGCGTAAAAAGAGAAGGAACGATGCGTATGTGGTATCATGCCGATGCAACATAAAACTAGGTCGCAAATGAGCCGAGCTCAGCTCGGCTCATATAGTGCTCAAGCTTGATTATTATTTGAGAAATCAACCCCGGTTCAAGCGTATAAACAAGCCAAACTTACCTACATGAGCCCATCTAAGGCTAACTCACGACAAGCTCGATTCGTTAGCAGCCCAACATAAAAAAAATGCACTGGTAACGATATTTTTAACCTTATTTGCATAAAATCTCATTTGATCCATGGATTTCTACAATGGATCCCACATGAATCATACTAATGTGTAACAGGTGGCTGGGGTCAATCCAGTAACATCCCCATATAATCAACAACAAAAAAATCCACCACCTCTGAAACACAATTGACCGAGAAGATAATCCAAAGGGATCCGGTTCTCTGACAATCAAACCTGTAAACAGTTTTCTTAAGAACCAACACAGAAATCCAAAAGGGTAATCTCAATCCTCCATTGGATTTACCAAAACAAAAGGGCACAGAATAAATACAGAATTTCTCATCACGGCGGTCAACACTTTACAACTAAATTAGATAACCTGTACTATAGCATTGGGCCACAAAATTACAACACTAGGTTGCCGAAAAGGACACGATCCAGCATCTTGTCTGCTCATGTTGTAGGGCTGTAGCGGAGATGTTGCTCATAGAAGTTGATCAACTGCCATCACAAGAAAATCGATTACAATAATAATAGTACTCAAGGTAATGCCGATGGCCACAATTGAAGAGTCAGTAGCGTACATTACATTAGGCCATGCTTGAATGCCAAGTGAAAAAGGGGACATTAGGCAACACAGGAGGAACAAATCCCAGACGATTAAGTAGTATGGTTTTTGTTTAAGTAGCAAACGTATATAATTCGCAAGTTTACTGCACCACCGACCTACACAACATTACTCATTCTCTAAGCGGGATTCCATAACTCACTTTTATGATTACTGGTGTTGAGTTTTTTTGTTTTTGGTTTAAAAAAAAAAATGGTTCAAAAAGTTCAACAGATCTCGTTTCCATGGGGTTGAAAAATTAGAGATGTTTGCCTTTATAGCATTTGTAGGATACTTGTATCTCCAACATTACGAAACTAGGCAAAGACGCAAAGTTAGGGCAACTAGACGCAGTAGCAGTAGGTCCTTGGGGTTTTCCATCCAATCTCACGCCCTCCATCCGAAGGAAAAAATTTATGGTGTTAGAAGTAATTACCAGATGTGGATCGTGAGCCTTGAGAAATTTATTGTCCACCATCACTTCTTTCCCATCAGACCTATCCAAAGGCAATCACCAATTATAAATTTCAGCAAGCAGAATAAACTTCTGAGGTACAATAATCCTGGCTAAAAGTAATGTAGCTGACAATTAATCTTATGAACCAAAGTGATCCAAATGTACTTCGAATGGAACTTTGCACATAGGGATGCCACCAACCAGTGTGGATGGATATTACAATATGCACAGGTCGTATTCAAGAAACCAACATGCAGTAAACACAATCACATCAATGAAAATAAAATGATAGCTAGTGATAGATAAATGTTCGTAACTGTTAGAGTTTGTCCCACATTGGTTTTTTATATCTTGTAACAAGTTGAATGGTAATATAAATAAGAGTTGTTTGTGTTACGGTTAATTAACACCATTAACACTTCTCTCTCTTCTCTCTAAACAACATGGTATCAAAGCTAGGCTTTTGGAGGATTTTGGACAAAACTCTCTTGGTTATTGCCCCGTTGTTTGTGCCATAAATGCACCATGTTTCGTTATGATCCCAATGTTGTGGATCCGTTGTTTACCTCTCCATGTGCGGGTTAAGGATCGCACGTGTGGGGAAGTGTTAGAGTTTGTCCCACATTGGTTAATTGTAACCTCCAAAGAGATTATATGAGCCTAGGCGGCCTCTCCACTCATTACCAATTGGTTTTGAGATGGATGCTTTAACAGTAACCAACCGATCTCAAAATCAAAGCCTTGTGTCCCAACATATTAAGTATGGCAGTACGCTATAAGAATCCTTACTGTCGCTTTTACTCTATTATCTGTAAAGTGAAAATTATCACGTGTTGGCAATGCTGCAAATGAAATGAGCCGTTCGTAAACTGCTCGAGGCTCTACTCCGAAAAGGCACGTTCAAGTTCGATTCGGGTACTAAACAAAATGAACTTGAGCCTCAGTTTTAGGCTTGTTTAACAAATGAGCCGAAACTGAACCTGGCGGTATTCGGCTCCACTAGGCTCACAAACCTAGAGTAGATATATATGTATCTTATAAGAATCACATATAATCTTGAATATGTATAAACTTTACTTTTAAATGTACATAATGAAAATTTAATAACTTGCACATGAATAAACTTTTAAAAGTTCTAAAAACTTAAATTTTAATATGTTTTTATAATTTTATATCTGTATGAACATATTTATGTACAAAATAAAACTGTTATTTGAAGTTCTAGACCTGTATGAAAGCATAAATATCTAATATTTTTTACTCGTTAAGGCTAGTGAACAAGTTCAACTTAAACCTAGGCAAACTTGGCTCGTCAAATTTTCATTGACCTTGAGCTCGGCTCGAGTTTGCTTAAAAACATGACGAACGAATCCGAACATTCTAACATTCAGCTCGATTCGGATCGTTTGCAGCACTAACTGTCGCGATGTTTCTAATTAGAACTTGATCCGAGGTTCAACGCATTCAAGAGAAAAACATAAGATTCTGTGTTTAAGGCGATTATGGATCTCCATGGAAATCTGTTTCACATCTATGCTACCTTCTCACGATTAACCATTGCACTTTACCACAACTTGTTTTTTGAATATATGATTTAATGCAAGTATTTAGTAACATATGTATCATCACAATCAACCACAATTGGTAGTAAAAAAGCAGTCTAAGTATGATAACAAACGTTTTATAAGGTAAAATCGTTATCATTTGGAAGCAGAATATCAATACCTTCAACTGATGGAAGAGAAGATCGTAAGATCTACATTTTTAAGGTTCGTGTTGATTTCCATTGAAATCTTTCTCATGTCTTTCGTTTATTTTCACGATTCTTGTCTTAAATTGGTAAGAGTGACAATGTTCAAGTTTGGGATGATGATTGTGTTAGAACTTGTCCCACATTAGTTAATTATAATCTCAATAACTACTATACGAGCCTAGGCTGCCTCTCCACCCATTGCCAATTGATTTTGAGTTGGATGCTTTAACAGTTTGTATGGAAGACCATTCTTTTGAGTAGTTGTTTCCTCGTTTCTACTAGTTGGTTGGCTCTCATAAATCATAATATTTCCTTCTCTCTATGGCTCGTTCTCATGAGAATCTAATTTCTCAAATTTAAATTTTACAATAATTTAATCTATTTGTGACACAAATGAGTTGACCGTTTTTGATAAAAGTTTGCAATAAATGTTGAAAATAGAACTCCAACGAAAGGTTAATTAGAGTGGAACTCCTCAAGACTCTTGTTTCTAGTCATTTTTAAGACAAGTGATGCTTTTTTCAAAGTACGGCCATTTATTGCAAACATTTATCAAATGCTCGTCTTTTAGAAACCTAGCAGTCAAAAGTACAACAAAAAAATAGAACAGTCTACCCAAAGGGGAAAAGAAAGATGAGGAAATGAAAGCAACATGAACACAATGGTTTTCCGCCAAAAACTGGGCCTCCAAGATTATAACTTTTCTCCGTGGCCTGTAAATGGAGATCTAAGGAACGCCATCTTCCCTAAACCTATACAATCTATGCTTCCAAGAACAATGAAAACTATGTTGAAGGACATATCCCTGAGACTCCGACAATGTCAAATGAGGAGAATTTTCACAAAGAAAAAGATGAAGACTAGAATTCTAAATCACATACTTGCATGAAGAGCATCTCAGAATGGATAATTCATGCAAAAGCTATATTTTTTGACCATCTGATGTGCGACTTACAAGGTTCCATATCTTCTCTCCAAGGCATTGGCTCCAATTTGGTCTAGAAATGAAGCTCAATACCATTCAACAGATTAGGAGTTCATACCAACTTTATTTGTGCTCTCAGATCTTAACTCATTCCGCAATCCATTTGGGAATCAAATAGTTCAGACATCCTGGACTGTGAGATAAACTGATGTTTTGTAAACTAGTTCCTGAACATAATTGAAAGGAAGCCGTTCCTGAATATAAAAGGAACTCAAACATTTTTGGGGTTCCTAATCAATGAAACATTAGGTGATCGCTAATGATATCTCCCAAACACCTCTCCCAAGAGGCAAATGCATTGGGAGATATCAGTATTCCAAATAGATAGCCAGCAAAATTCAAAGTGGAATAAGATGGAGCATATATTGTTTCTGGATAAGCCCATTGACATACAATGAATCTAATCCGAAACTCCCCACAACTATAGTATCTACTCATCAAAGTTGTATAAAACAAAGAGAAGGATAATTAAATGGTTAAAAACATGGAATGAAAGCTAGATTTGATCACAAACCTCACAGCCATGAAGGTTACGCACACATCACGAACATTGTTTATCACGGAAGATGAATAGCTTATAGGCTTTACGATCTCGGTGATGGTAGGCATACTTCTTAAGCTCTCAAAATTACTCTTCCGATCCAAACCATTCCCTACAAAATCAGGATTTTCATTCCCTTGCCATCCATCTCTACCACAAGGGCCATTAATAGTTCTTGCCATGCCATTTTGTGCCTCATTCGGTTCACTAGGTGCTGATTCCTGTTTAAACCTCTTGACAGAACCAGACTTCCTTCTTTTAGCTCCAGTGCAGCGTCCAGGTGGAACCTGATCCATACAATCAACTTTTGACTGCCCATTAACAGGACCATCTCCTTCAAAACCATAGGGTTCTTGGTAATTTACTGCACACTTATCTACACGTTCCCCATTCACAGCCACTGTTCCTCTAAGTTCATCTACACTTTCCTCATTGGCAGTCATTGTTCCTCTAAGTTCACCAATCTTTAAATTCAACTCATTTTCCTGTTTTCTTTCTTCGTTTAGTGAGGAAACTGCTCCAAACCCATTTTCCTTAGCTTGCTTCATTTCAACATTGTTGACACCCCCGAAATATTTCACCCCCTCATTTGTCTCATTTTTCCTTGAAGACTCAACATCACTGACACCCCCAAAATATCTGTTCCCATCATTTGCAGGGCTTGAGTCATTAAGAGGACCCATGGGCACTGGTTTGTCAATAATCCTAACTTTGATAGATGGTACATTATAGGTAGCTGCCGCAGGAGAAGTTTGCTGCTTCTTCTTGGGCTGAGTGTGGGTACCCCCATATTTCCGCTTTCGTCTTCGTGTAGACCTATGTTTCCCTGATCCCAAGCTTCAACCAGAGCAAGGAAACAAAGAAATTGATCTCAAACAAGGATATTACAAGTATATGAATTCTCATCAATTTACTAAGCAAGAAATAATAGCCAACTCAATGATAAATCATGACCTAAAGGGGGGAAATAGGGGGAACCTCTCTTCAAATGCATCAATGATATCAGAACAAGAGAGAAGATTCTCTAAGGGCTCCCAGGTGTTAGCAGTCTCTGGCCAGCCACGCCTTCAACAGATGTAAACATCTATAGTCATTAGAATCACCAATTGAAAATACACTAAACATATTAATTATTAAGTAATGCAAGCAAGTATTCTACGCAATCTCTAATCCTTGCTCTTGTTTATCACCAAATTAAATCATAAATTTGGTAAAGAGCTTGATTGGATTTGAATATCTCCAATGGAACTTCATCAAATCTTTTGAACAATTTAAACTTATCTCAAAAACCCACTCTATCATTTTGTACGAAATAATCGAATTCACCATCCATACTAACATTTCATCAAATCTTATCATCAATTCCAAGCTTATCCCCAAAAGCATCTTTCACGAAATGTGGTAAAAAAATAAAATAAAATAAAATAAAAACATAAAACTTATCTTCCATCGTTTGGTCAAAATTAGGTCCTTCCTACACTTTGGCAAAAGGATTGAAGCTCATCAGACATCATAGTCCTTTTCCTCGTGAAATTTAGAATTTTTGAAACATTTTATGAAAGACTGGAGAATCCCTAAAAACATACGTATCCATACAAATACACCTAAACATAAAAGTTAGGGCACGCACCATTTGATGAGATACTGAACTTCGCCCTTTTTTGCAGCATTCCACAGACAAAACAACAAACAAAATCAGGTTAAAGAGAATGCAGAAACATACACCATCAACAAATCATTGCCTAAAACACAAATCATTGCCTAAAACACAAATCGACGACACAAAAGGAAAGAAAAACACAAATACCTTTGGAAGGAGAGAAAGGGCGAGATAAAAAAAGGAGGGGGGGGGGGGGGGGGGGGGGGGGCGAGAGCCAATCAATTTTTGTACATTTCTCTCCATTTCTCCAATAAATTTTTGTACTTTTCTCTCCATTTTTCATCCAAATATTCAATCCAAATAAGTGATTCCGCGAGAAACTCTAACCCTTTGTTTTTCTTTTCTTTTGTTACCAAATCCCTCAATCCAAAGGGGAGTGCAGAATGTTGGTGTTCATGTGTTGAGTGTGTTTTTTTAATTACTCCAACGGTCCGGGCAGCATATGCCTCGACAATAATCGTACCATCCGGCCAGCTTACGCACACCTGGACAGTACTCGGACCAATCCACCGTCTAAAGCCAGATGTATGTACTGGTCCAAGAGTAGTTGTGCGTGCGTGCGTGTGTGTGTGTGTGTGTGTGTGTGAGAGAGAGAGAGAGAGAGGAGAGAGAGACCTTGCGAATCCTTTTCTTACGCACGGCTTCGATCTCGTAAAAGCCTTCAGCGAGCTTGGGACGCTCGTCGGCCTCCTCAGCCTCTTCTGCACCGTCGTCTTCGATTTGTAGGGCGCCAAATTCGCCGTCGTAACCCTTCTCTCTCTCCTCATCTCCTTCCTCATCTCTCTCCTCCACACCCTCCTCACCTGCCTCTTCGCCGCCTTTTCCCTCTACTTCCTCCTCTTCCCGTTGCTTCTGATCATCCCCTCCCTCCACCACCGGCTCCGGCGCCTCCGTGGCGTCTGCTTCTCCTCCTACACCTTCGTCTGCGACCGAAATCGGTACCGGCGGCGGAAAGGCGTCAATGGGAGTACTTTCTTCGCCGATTTTCTTCTTCGCTGCCTTCATCTGTCTCTCTCTCCTCCCTGTCTGTCTCTCTCTCTCTCTCTCTCCCTCTCCTCTCTGTCTAGAGCTGTACGAAAGACTGGTGTACGACTGTGGTTCTGGAATTTTAATACTTAACGAATTTTATTTCACTCTAGGAAAATTTCATTAAAAAGTTCCCCTTTTTTGAATTATTTTTGTTTTTATTAAAAAAAATTGCATTTGTTAATTTAGGGTAAATATTTTATGAATTATTGATTCAGGGAGAAATATAACATATAAAAATTTATGACCAAAACTGTCAAAAAGTTCACTAAATACCAAAAAATCTAAAACAAACAATAACGTTTGGATTTTTTTTTTCTGTTTTTTAATTTTTCTCAGTTTTGGTTCATGTATTTTTAAATATTGTGATTTCTCTTACCACGACAAATCAATAGTCTATGAAAAAGTGATGCAAAATTAAATTTTCGCGGTACAAGATGAATAAATAATTCAATAATAAAATCAGGCAAAATCAACCCTAAGTAGTGTAATAGAGATAGATAAGAGATACAACGAGTAAACCTAGACTAGATTTTCAAAATCATATGCACGAACCACTTAATAAAACCTGAAACAAAATCTGAAGATGGCAATAGTCGAGACATATTAAGTAAAGATTTAACAAAATGGGTAGCCAAAATTATTGAATATGAGCACAAATAAAAATTCGAGGCACGATGTTAAAGAGGTTTAATTTATCTTATTTCATCTATGTTATGTTATGCATTGATAAAGACATAAAGTATTTATAATTTTCGATGAGAGACATTGCATATTGAAGAGGATAGAAATACGTCCGCATTCATATAATTAATTAAATACTAAAAATTATGGGCTTGACTCTATCTATAAAGGGGCCGGGGAAATTGTGAAGTCAATGAAAACTCCAAAGAAAATTTAACGATTATGATGATTCCAACATGGTCAATATCAAATACACCTTTTATGATAATTTTTTACCTATTATGAAATTTATGAATAAAGACTACTCTCATACTCATATACACTACAATTTGTCTATTTAGTGAGAGCATCTCCACTCTTAGACCAAATATTTCATCAAATTTAAATTTGAGTAAAAATCACCAAAAAACCCACTCCACTCCTTCACCAAATCATTCACCAAATTTGCTCAAAATTTTCCCCAAATTTGCTCAACACCAAATCCTTCACCAAACTTGCAATCCCTCTTTTTGTTCAAATCAGTGTACTATTTGCTCTTGTTTCATTGTTTCGGCAGATGAGGAAGGTGAGGAAGATGAGAAATTTGTTCACTGTTTTCACTGGAGGCAAAATGAAAAAAAAAACTGTTTTTGACAAAAATTTTAACTAGAATTTGGTAAAAATGGTGGTTTTCCCATTGGAAGGGTTGGTATCAAATCAAGTTTTTGACCAAATTTTTCCTCAAATTTGAGTAAAAATTTGGTCCAAGAGTGGAGATGCTCTGAGAGGTGAAGACCGTCGAATGTCACGAAGCTATTTGTTTTAGTGTCAACATTGATGTTTATAAAAATATTTTAAGCAATTATAAAGAATTATTCCGAACTTGTGAGTCAAAACATAAGTTGTAAAACAGCACTTCTACATTTTCAGAATCTATACACAGAAAGTGCCAAAAATTTGAAATTCAATGGTTCCGGGCACTTTCTGGATACCCATTCTAGGTACCTAAACTTTCTGTTAACCATGCCGTCTATTAGGATTTTTCACAAATGTGACAAGTCATACACATGCCTTAGAGGTCGAGACAGATGAGACATGCCTTCACGATTGTATAAAAGGCTGAGGGATATTTTCTACAGTAGGATGTTTTAAGACACTTTTATACACTGCCCCATTTAGTCACAGCATAAAATTAAATTACCTTTATTTATTTTCTTAATATGCACATCCACATATAGTACGAGATTTAAGTGGGACAATTACTCCTAAAACCTCTATACTAGAATTAATTTCCTTTGTGTTAAAAAAAAGGAGCTAATTTCCTTGAATTCCCTTCACATAATCTCCGAAATTATAGTAAATATCCTCACAATGTGCAACAATATTTTGCAATATTTTGCTCATTTATTTCCTTGAGGTGGTACCTCTTCTATTTAATCCAAAATTGTCTTGTGAAATGGGGAGGGGGATTGCTTAATTTGCTTTGTTGGAGTTAATTGTGAATTTGTGATGAATAAGTTTTACGACGATTATTATCGAAACTCTCTGACAGTTTGAGTCATTTCTTTTCAAGTTACTATTTTTGACTTGATATAGTACTAATATTTTGTCAAAATTTGATAAAGTTGCTCCGATTGTGGCAAAGCCATTTTTTTACTTTCATTCACGATGGCCGTTGGATCACTTAGCCATTTTTTTACTCTCGTTCACGATGTCCGTTGGATCGTTTAGCCATTTTTTTTTACTTCATTCACGATGGCCGTTAGATCACTTAGTCTTTTTTTTTTAGCTTTGACTAGAGAAATGCCTTACCACTGGAGATGCTTTAAGGTGTTGCTCGAGTCTGAGTGTGCCAGGAAGCAAGGAATTATTCCTCCAATTGTGAGCAAAAGCTCCCGAGGTTAGTGGAGGGTTACCCTTGTGTTAATTTCAGGATCTTGAATGATACAGTAATAGTGTATGCAAGCTAGTCCGAACACTTAATTATAAAAATGTTAAATAAAGGGCATGTAACGGCTCGCTGGTTGAGCGCTCTAGCACCAACGATGAACGGGACCAAGAGATCTGACAAAGCTATGTAACATAAAAATAAATCAGCCAAGGAGCAATCCACCTGAGCAAGTATGCCATCCCCATGGCCAAGGTTCTATAAAAGCAAACTGTGACGCAACTAGGGCTGCAAACGAACCGAGTTGCTGGCGAGCAACTTGTGGCTCGGCTCGGCTTGATAAGTAAACGAGCCGAGCTCGAGCTCGATTTTTAGACTCGTTTAGTTAACAAGCTCGCTAAAGCTCGGTTCGATTGTATAGACTCAGCTCGTTTAAGGAGACTCGTTAAGTAAACTACCCTTGCTCAGCTCATTCAGGGCTCGGCTCATTTATGACCGAGCCGAGTTCGAGCTCGATTTTTGGCTCGTTTACTTAACGAGCCGAGCTCGAACACTATAAAGCTCGGCTCAGCTCGTAGACACAACTGTGAACTTGAAGGGCGGAGTGGCTATGGCAGTGGTGATCCTCAAAGATCATCATGGTAAAACTCTGGATGGTGATGTCAAAAAGGCTTTTGTGAAGTCGGTTATGCTGGCAGCCATTAGGTTTGCTTGTGCAATGGCTAGAGAAAAGGGGATTATAAACGTTTTGTTTGAATCAGATTCAGATAGAGGGAAGCGCAAGGGCTACAAATGAGTCGAGCCGAGCTTTGTAGTGTTTGAGCTCGGCTCATTTGCTTAACGATTCCAAAACTCGAGCTCGAGCTCGGATTGGTCGTAAACAAGCCGAGCACTTAACGATCGAGCCAGACTAATTTACTTAACGAGCCGAGCCTATAAAACGAGCCGAGCTTTTGCGAGCTGAGTTCGGCTCGTTTCGTCAACGAGCCCAAAACTCGAGCTTGAGATTGGCTCGATTAGTAAACGAGTCGAGGCTTAACAAGCCGAGCTGCGAGCATCCCTAAATGCACCCGCATAAGCAATGGTGAACGAAGCGAAAGCAAGAATTGTCCAATATGCGTTCCGTTCAGTTTGCCATCAACTTTCAGGGGCAGCCAAAGTGGCAATGCAGTTTCATGAATTCTTTTGTCCAAATTGGAGCCACAAAAGTAGAAGGTCCATATCATCCAAGAACTCGGTTAGAAACGATTCTCTCTCCTAACTACGCAAATTAAAATACCCAGGTTTCAAAATGAGATTGCTTTCCATAAAAAATTAAAATAAAATAAAAAAAGTTTTTCTGATGGGAAAACAAAAAGGAAGAAATGATACTAAAAAAAGAAATGATGCTTATAACTTACTACAAGTTACAACCTTTCTGACCCTCAAGTAAATCTAGTTGGTTCCTCAAAGCTGAAGTTTTATCTGGTTTCTTGATCTGTTAATGTGCACACGTAGACGCGTACTGCTGCAAATGCTTGGCTCTCCGTTTGCTTCTCAATTTTCGGAGTGCACACATCTCGATTTGCCTTATTCTCTCTCTACTCACACCCAATGCTTCCCCAATCTCTTGCAATGTCCTCATTCTTCCATCCCCCAGTCCAAACCTCATTCGGATCACGATCTTCTCATTCCACCTGAGCGTGTCCAGTACCTTTTCCAGGTCCTTCAACATTAACTGCTTGATCAAAAGGTCTTCCGGTGATTCTTCGTCAGGATCTGAAATCACGTCCTGTGACACAAAAGACGACTGAGAAGTTTGAACAGAAATGGAAACTGTTGGAGAGTTTATTCGAATAGGGAAATATACAGACCAACGGATTGAGATCTTGGTTGAGTCCGGTCTTTTGGTCTAGCGATATTGGAGTTTTAGGAGCTAGTAATACAGCTTCGATCCTCTTCATTGAGAGCCCTGTGGCCTCAGCAACTTGTTCCTTGTTTGGTTTTCTTCCAGTATCGCAATATAGCTCCTTGCTGGCCGCCTTTACTTTATAAGCCGACTCGACTATGTGAGACTGTGGGAATCAACATGCAGAATCAAAAGGTGAAAAAACAAGTTTCAAAGTAACTCCATTTTTCTGCATCTTCGTTTCATCATGGCATCTATTTGGGTCACATAGGAGAGGAAATCCACAGTTCCGAGAAACAAACTAATAACCCAGCAATCAATGTTTTGTTTTACGTGCCGAAATGCGGTACACTTTCTTCACATTAAGAAAATATTCGTAGGGATAGAACACACGTTCCAAAATATGGTACACTTTGTTACCACATGGGAGTTCTGGGAGCATATAATTTTCTTAAAGGATTTCCTAAGGCCAACAATAGATATAATGAACTAATCCAACTAAAATCTAGGGAAATGGGAAATTTGGGAGGAAATTCCGACGAAAGGGCCACAAAGATCACAGAGATGTGTTTTCACGTGATTGACTAGGAAAATGGACTGTATTTCATGGTCAATGTCTATTATTCCAATGAAAGTAGCTCTACAAGTACATTAAATTGGAATAGCATAGATCTCTACTAGTCTATCACATAATGCCACCTTACACAACATGTGGGGTACAACTTTTGTCGTTCGCGCTCCCCTTCCACATTCCTAAGTAAACTGCTTACCAGGTAACATAGATTAAGTTGGAATACATATGTGAACTTACAGGTAAGCGAATCGTTCTGGTCTGCTCATTAAGAGACTTCCGAACTGCTTGCTTAATCCACCAGTGAGCATAGGTTGAGAACTTGAACCCCTTTGAAGCATCAAACTTTTCTACACTTTTCACTAGGCCTTTACAACCTTCCTAATATCCAATAGGTAAACGTTCAGTCATTACATCCTCAAAAACCAGCAGACTACAGGCAAAAGTTAATGCATTATGATCGCTTTTAATGTACAGAAAATTTTCCAATCATGTGACTGCATACCAGAACAAGATCTTGGATATCCATCCCGGCTCCGCTAAAATTTTTTGCAATCGAAACGACAAGCCGTATGTTGCTTTTAATCATTTTATTCTTGCATTGGGTGCCGTATTTTAGACGCTTGTTTAGGATTTTCTGATCGACACCTGCTGCATCAGCCCATTGCGCAAAGGTAGGCTGACCTCCACAATGTTCAGCAAGTTGCTCTCGGAGCTTTTGTAATTTCAGCAGGTCCTGCATTTTAGCCAAAATAGAGATACCGTAAATCAAATAAGGAAAACTGTATAAAAAACAAAACAAACTGTAGGAAAGGTCAGCGCGTCGGGTGACAGGGCAGTTGACCAGCCTATAATAACTGGCCACGTGGTTCGTAAAGTCTCAACGGACACATCATAAGTCAACAGTTAATGATGGCTAAGGCAAATCCCCACCGCGAAGGTGATGACCTCACGGAAGAACACGACAGAATTGCAAATACCCTAAGCAAGGGATGCCCTGTGCAAGGGAAGCACCATCTACTAGAAGTTCACCCCTCGCGACGTCTTTGGCGAAGGGAATAGGCGCGACGGGAAGGAGTGAATGCTTACGCGAAAACACGAATTGAGCTCGCGATTGCACCTGACCAAAAGGCAGGGGTAGGGAAGTCGATACGAGTCTCGAGCAAGGTTTTGGCGCGAGCCAAAGGGCTCGCGACCATGCCCAGCATAGCGGGACTAGGGGAGATACAAGTGGCTTGGTGGTTTTAAAGGATCGCCGCGAGGGAATGGCGCGCACTGAATTAGCCCAAGGGATCTTCCTAACGGCCAGTGACGTCGCCCGGGTATACGGAAAGAGCACGTGTCACCATATTATTGGGGAAATGTCTACAACCCAATGATTGGGTGCAGATCCCTATAAATATGGGGCATTCCTTCACAAATGAGAGAGATTGATTCATCTCTAAGGCACGGAAATCCTAGAGAAAGAAAGTGACTCAGAGCTCTAGAACTAAGAACATTGTTCTTGCTAGTCCTCGCGAGCCTGCTTTCCCTTCTAGGATTGTGATTTAAGGATGACGATGACCTAAAACGTGAATGGATTGAACACTGCTGCCTTCTCTCTCTGTATATCTGGCTTAATCCTTCACCCCTACACACACTCTCTTATTCTTTGTTTGACCATTAGTTATTGTTTGCCTCTCCAAGTTAATTTTATTTGACTAACGAAGAACCTCTCCTACACATACTACACAATAAGTTCTGAGAGGAGGAAAAATGAAAGCACAGAGAGAAGCAAAAGTTCCTTTTAACCCTCCAAAGGCTGAGGAGGAACTCCATTGGAAAGCTACATGACATAATACCAGCGTGATGTCACTAGGGTACATTCTCCCAAAAAAAGTAGTAGGATGCTGCCTAACTAGGACGCTGTGGAGAAACTTAACCAAAGGCAAAGCTCCCCCACCTAAAAGCCCAAGAGCCGAAGCAAACAAAAGCAGATTAGTCATTCAGCATAGGATTATACTTTCCATCCACAGGATGACAGGAATCCAAAGCGTCAACCAGACAAAAATTTGTCAACCATTAGCATTAACCAATAACCATGAAGTAGATTGGTCTACAAAACCATTTGACTACCAATTCCGGAGGAACGCACGTTTTGATGCTTGTCTTTACATGCTTGGGGTGAGACATAAAGTATCCAAACTTGCCATTTGCAGAACAATTAATTCTGTCTGTTATACTGGATTTTTCAGGGAAAAAGGAAAAGGGAAAGGAAATTACAGGAGAGAAAAAAAAAACAAAAGCAACCAAATTTGTTTCTTTTTTGGTTGGGTAAGGGAAAACAGGGAAACCAATGTCCCAAAGAACCATATTCAGTACATTTCCCCAACTTGATGTGTCCATTTTTTCCGTTGATATTCCAATATCCCAAAGAACCATAAAACTGTTAGTTTCAGACTATGAATACATCAAAGTTGAGAAGCTGTATCAGAGCCTGGCCCCACTGTCGTTTCTCTGATTTGGTCATTAAAATTATGTAGGCATGTTTACAGCACTTTTAAAGATCCATAGATTTTGGAAATAGGAGAAAAAATGGCCCCGAAAAAAGCTCAATAAAGAAAAAGTATCCATGCAGCCGACTCCAATTGATTGACACTTACTGCTCAGTTTGGTTTGCAATGGTTCATAGATATTTCGGACACATCAAGTTGGGGAAATGTACGAAAACCTGAACTCATCAGCTTTTATCCAAAGTTGCAAAACTAGAAATTCATTGGTAATTACTAACAACAATTTCCTCCCCGTAGGAGAAATTACTTCCAACAATTGCAACCCGCATGTACCATATCATTATCTGGGAAGATAAACTAGAGATTAATTCAGTTATTTAGATTATAAGACTTTCAAACAAATAATTTCTCCAGTTTCCTCAATTTGTTTCTCCTTAGTCTTACCATCCTGGATATTATTCTTTTCACTTTGCATTGCAAATAGGAAATTTCCTTATTGCTTACGATTAGTTACCTGTAACTAGTAAGCTATTATACTTGTTAGACTAGATTTTATGAAATAAGAATCACACCTGGATTCCTTCTGACATCTTATGTTCTTCAGCAGCAGTGAGAAGCCTGGACCCACTTGTAATTCCTCTCAAGTAACGCAACGGATCAGTCAGACTCGTATCTTGTGAATAAGTACGTCTTTTTCGGCTTGTGGAACCAAAGTTGACAGAGTTGGCCAGAGTCTCCTCTGCTGCTTTCGCTCTTCGGGTTTTTCGTTCTGATTGACGCCTTGATCTCACAGCTACATCAGGGAATTCTGGGGGAAGAAGTTTAAGTTCCTCACTAATTGGAAAGAAATCGTCTTCCTTAATAATGGGGTATTGCAATGGAAAGTTCCCCCACAACTCAGTTGCAGCTGTTTTTAAATCTCCAGCTACACCAACTCGTCTTATTTCTGAAACCGTATTAGATTCAGATGTGACAACTGCAGCTTTACCACCTGCTGTTATTGAGCTTTTATGGCTGACCATCATCGCTGCTTCCTTTGCCACTCGGACAGCTGACTTTGCCAGAGCAACGGCTTCAGCAGAAGCAGCAGCAATAGTAGCCTCTTCACTTGTAAGAATAGTTTGTGTGGCCAAACTTGCTCCAAAGTTTACCTGCAACAGCAAACCCAAGCGTATAATTTAAGATAAAGATGCTGATTAATGAACAGAGACATGATAATTTGTAATAAATAAGGGTCAACAGAATGAGAGCAAAATAACATGGCATCTTGTAAACACCCCCCAATATAGTAACTTCAAGTTGATATGAGAAATTGAGAACTCAACCCATACCACAGTATGACCTAAAAATGAGCTTAAATGGGCCTGCACTAAAACAAATTAGGAGCACTCATTACCTACGTCATGCAAATTAATGCCTGAAGTCGGTAAAACATTTGCTTCACTAAAGTTCACAAAGAACATCATTACTTTTTTCTTAAAACTTCTAAAGATGAAGGAAAACAAAACCAGAAACATAGAAACCTCAATTTTGTTCAACGAAATAGTTGGAGGCTACAAAGTCACAGTCTGTCTAAGAATTACCAGTTTCATCATTCCATAGCTTTGATAGACCAGTTCGTACCTCTGTGGGTGGACCAACAGTGCCTACATATGTCCAAGGTCTGTCTGCAGCAGCTGGATTTGGTTTATCATCTAAATAGCGTAATAGCAGCTTTTCTACATCAATCGTGGTTGCAGTGGCTGTTGAGGTTGGTGGTGATGCAGTGGATAACAAGCATTGTGCCCGAAAATAGATTGACTCTTTACATTTTACTGCAAATTTCATGGAATAACAATGAATCCATCTCTCCACAGGCAACAGAAAAACAAGCAAAGCCTATAAGACTTATCCCACAGTCTACTCAAAGATATGGTTCTTTAGTTTCTCAATTAATACAAAATCTACGACTTCATATGCAACTATAGAAACTATGAATACAACTTTCAAGTGATAAATTTTACTGCTTGGCCACAAGTAATAAGGAAATCAATTGGCTATATTTAAAGCTGGTCCTTAAACGCAAGGCAGATATACTAACAAATTTGCTTTCAAGTTCCATGTGAATAACATGCATATTCAAAATAACAAGGAAAGCAAAGTATCGGATAATAGAAAAGGGTAACAAAATCAAAACTAAACATAGTCGTATACTACGTAAATGATGAGAACCAACTGGTCACAAGCCTAATCCAACAAAACAAACCAATGTTTTTCCTTTTCGCAATGAAAAAATTAGGCACGATCAAGCTAACACTTGGATCAATATTCAACAAAAGATCCAAAGGATTCCCTGAATGATTTAGCATACACGAATAACTAGGTAGTTTTGTAAGCACGTGCCAGCCAACCGAAATTCTTGGACACAAACCGCAAAAGTGATGGTCATGATTTAATCTGATTTTGTGAGTCCTTCATGAGATAAATCATGTACGCCAACATGATCAGTTTTGGCCTAATTCTTGGGTCTGAGTAGCACTGCTCTACAGCAAATCAACACCATAATAGTGTGAATTGATTTAGTTGAGGCAATATTCATGTCCATGTGCACGTCATGATAAATATTTTTACCAAAAACTACACCCACTGACATAGCCAATTGTTTTTGACGGTGGAAGTTAGTACTTATGGTTATGGGGATCCCGAAAAAACATCTACGTAACTGGTAACAGAATGTTTCTATTAAGTGCTGTTAAAATAGTTTGTAAGATTCAACACTTGAAATTTGTTTCTCTTTTCTTGTATCTGAAGGCAACCAAAAAACTGGGAAATTAAAGCTAAATAATCATCGCTCCACAAAGCCCCATGTAATAACAGCCTGTTTGGTTGCAATTGGGTGTCACTTCATAAATAACCCATAACTTGTTCAAACATCAAATTATAAACAAAACTAACAGCCCATTTGGCACGACTTGGTGAGAAATGATAACAAATGATAAGAAAAAGATTAATATCTCATGATTGGAATCCACATGAGGTGAGAAAAGAAGAGAAAAGAAAACTCCCTTATTTAATCAGTTTTGTTGCTCATAAAAATCCAGTGAGAATCGGTTAGAAACAACACATTTGATTGGTTATAGTTACTGAGACTCCCAATCTAACACAAAAATGAAGAAAAATTAGAGTCACCACAGCCTTATCTCTCATGCTTTCTTTCGTAACTCATTCTAACAAAAGTGAGAAGGCAAAATCTTTTTCTTTTCTCTTTTTCCTCCCCCATGTGAGAGAGCACAACCCTTTCTTTTATTTTCCCACCTACAACACGAAACGAACTCTAATTGAAAGCGAAACACATCTGCTAAGAGGGATATTAAACAAACAAATGTGAACGAAATTGACAATTGCCAATAAAAACAGGAGCTGTACCATCCCAATTCCAATCCTATTTCAAATGAAGGATAAACCCAGAAAACTGAAGCTTTACCATCCCAATTTTACTACCATTTTAAACCCAGAAAAATGAAGCTTTACCATTGGAATTCTAATCCCATTTTTAAATGAAAGATGAAACCCATAAAACCGAAGCTTCCCCATCCCAATTCTAATACCATTTAAACCCAGAAAAATGAAGCTTTATCATTCCAACTATAATACCATTTGATTCGAATTCAGACAAAAAGAATGCCTAATCAGTTGCACATTTACGAGAGATAGATAGAGTTACTTACAGAGTTGGATAGTTGGGTGGAAGTGGGTTTTGGGATGGAAAGAGAAAGTCTCCGGTAAGCACTTGAACTGCGGCAGCAGACACGACATCTTTTCAATTTGTATCTATTCATATACACAAGAAGTGTGAATATCTGTTATATGAGCATCAGAGCATGTCTGTATATCAATCTACAACAGTGCTTGTAGATGTGAGAGAGAGAGAGAGAGAGAGAGAGAGAGAGAGATGCAGAGAATGTGATAAAATAATGGATAAGGAGAAGATGGAGAGGAGAGAGATGCCCGAGGAGAAGAAGGAGAACAACGAGGCGGATGAGGCTTCTTATTGGTCCGGCCCATATCTTTTTTCTCCCCTTTGGGCTAAAACCCAATATTATTTTAAATGGTTGGGCACTTTGAAGTAGTTTGAACCGGGCTTGAATCCGATTGGGTTTTGTAAGAATAATCTGCAGGTATTAAAATTTTAAAATCAACTAAAATATTTGTTTTCCGTCTCTCCGAGAAAAATTAGAAAAGTGAAAATAATATGAAGTTAGGTTGAGTTTTCCGTTTGATTTTAGCAACCCAATTGCTAAAATCAAAGTTAATTTTAGCAAATGAGTTCACCAGGTGCTAAAATCAACCATGATTTTAACACCTGGTTGATTTTAACACCTGGTGAACTCATTTGTTAAAATCATGATTAATTTTAGCAATTGAGTTACTAAAATCATTTGAAAAAATCAGCCTTAAAACAATTCAGAATAAAAAAAGAATAAAAATTCTCTTTGAACCAATTTTATCTTTAGCATTATCTAGTTCTTGATTATAATTGTTTCTTTATAGGAATAGCGGTTTTCAGAGGCTTCTTAGATCCCAGGGTAGTCACTCGAACACCCTGAAAAAAAATAAAAATAGAAATACATGTACAAATTTATTTATTTATAAATTTTTGTCATTTTGAAGATCCTAACCAAAATGTTTGAACACCTTATCCAAAAAATTTGAACACTCAATTCCAATGACGGAACTCGCCATTAAGATTACCCGGTCTATGTGTGTGGTAGGGCAGATATACACCTAGGATTAGTCGAGATGCGCGCAAGCTAGCCGGACCACCTAATTATATAAAAAATGATTTTCAGATGACCGCGGTAGAATTTCTAAACACCCTCACAAAAATTCCTGAAGCCGCCACTGGCGATTTTATTAGTTCCTCAAGGCCCTCTTTATAGTCAAGAAAGCCTTTCACTTTGCTAACACACTAAAAAGTATCCTCCGGGTCTCTCTCTTTGTTTCAAGGAAACTCTACTAACCTTCAAAACAAGCCATCCAAGCAGGAAAAGGGCGAAAAATAAAAAACTACTAATAAATAATTTTTTTTAGAAAAAAAGGTGTACTTGTTGTGACACTATTCCTTGTCACTATCCTGGTACGGTAGCAAACCCAAGGCCAAAAAAACCCCGGTTTTCTGCCCAAAGATTCTCTCTCTCTCTCTCTCTCTCTCCCCCTCCTCAATCACTCCGGAGACACACTACCCCCTATAATAAATACTGTACTCCACAGTCGGTAAGTGTGTTCATCCATCCACCTCAAACAACAATCATACGGTCATACCCAAATTAGCTTTCTAGAGAGAGAGTGAGAGACTGTCTGCCGATGTCTTCGATTCAAGGTTTCGTCAAGGGTTGCAGGGCCCTAATGGCCGCCTCATCGAAGGCCGCCGTCGCTACCAAACCCTCCGCCGCCGCCGCCAAACCCAAGCCGCCGTCTTCGAAGAAACCTCCATTATCGTCGCCGGAGCCCCGCAAACTGACCCGACCCACCGGTATTCTCAAGATTACGCCGGTTTCGCCGGCGCTCCGCCAGTTCCTTGGTGCTCCGGAGGCCTCTCGCACCGACGCTGTTAAGAAGATCTGGGAGTACATCAAACTCCACAATCTTCAGGTCTATCTCTATTCGATCTGTATATGTTTATGGGTTTAGTAGGGACCTAAGTGGGTTGGGGAAAACCCTAAAAATCACGGAAAGGAAAAATAAACCTGCAGAAACTTTGGCGTAGAATAGAAGGGGGATAAATGTAGATAGGGAAGCACACAGACCTAGCAGTTCGCGAGCAGCTTGAGACTCGATTCATAAGTAAACTAGTCGAGCTTGAGCCCAAGTTTTTAAGATCGCTTAGTAAACAAGCCGAGCTCGATTATTTGGGCTCCAGCTAGATTCGTTTTGAACCAGCTGAGCTCAAACAAGCCACAGCTCTACTGGGCTTGGCTTGTTTCCAGCCCTAACTGCGGATAAATAGTTAAAAGAACATAAGTGGGACATTTAATAGGAAAGGAGAATGGAATAACATTTCCGCTGAAAGAATGTAACCCGATGTCATCTATTTATGTGTAGAGTGTTTGAAGGGTTTTCATGGAACTTAGTGGGTTGGGGGGAGAGCGAAGAAAATTGAGGGAGCGAGGAGAGAGAAACTAAGTACTAGAATCTTAGGTATAAGGCAGGTTAACCGCAGATAAAGGTTTAATGTTGTACTGGGAGAGTAATATAAAGCGATATGGAGTAACATTTTTACTATAAGAATGCTCCCCAAGTGGGATTGGATGATTATTACGGGAGATTTGGATGGATTAGTAGAAGGGATGCTGCCCCTTGTTGTAAAGGGGATGAGTGGAGTTATAGCACGGGGTGAGAGAACGTAGTGAACGAACTTCGCGCATGCACACGTGCGTGTAGAGAGCTCAAAATCTCCTCGCTTCCTAAAACGAAAAAGAACAGTTACCGAAGGACATAGACAGAGTCCCCCCTAGAAGTTGGGGGGGGGGGGGGGGGGGGGGGGGGGGTCCTCTACTGCCTTTGAGCCTTTCCTTTCAGGGACCTCGAGCTAGTACACCCACCCATTCCTGACCAAAGGAAGGAGTAGGATACGGGGTGGCCCAGACCAACAAAAGTTGAAAAAAAGGGTTTTGAAATCAACTTAATTTTGATTATATCGATATTTCTATGTATAAGAATCTTGAATTTTGAAAATCACATGGATGATTCGTCAAATAAATATCAGAGGGCTATTCGTGGCATTTTATTGCAGTGTGTGGAGTAGGGAGATGTAGTAGGACTAAGGAGTAGTAAGAGTGTGCATCAGAATTGTATTGAGATTGAAGAAAGGGGAAAGTGGTGCTATCTTGGAGTTCGCAATGTCATATGACTTTGTGATAGAAAATAAATGTTTTAAGGAGAGAGATGGGCTGTTTTAAAAATTTCTACAAATGCAATGAGTGTTGACTAATGACCAAATATATTTCTTTTAAGTAGAGATTATGAAGGAACATCTGGGAGACACTCTAACTTCATCGAACGGGGCTAATGTTAGTCATGCGTGACTAGGAGATGGGAGAGCAATCGGATTGTGGAATTTGAAAAGGGAAAATCTGCTTCAAATTTGGAAACTAACTCTTTGCAGTGTGAGTGGCAAGTTTCGTTAAAAAAAATTAACAAAAGACGCTCTTGGTGAACATAAAAGAATGGAAATTGGACATAGAGAAAAAAAGGGCGTTAGGCATGCGCCGCATGCCCGTGAACAAATTCACTGATTTTTGGGTGATTAGAGCGAATAAGGCGAGATTGAATATCCATAGCGAGTCTAAGTTTGTTTCAAGCTCAAGAAATACACTTTTCCCAGAGTTATATCCCCTAACACCTCTGTGCGTGTGTGTGTGTGTGTACCCTTCTCAAGTGACTTGTGGTCGAATAAAGAGGTTCAAGAATAGTTAAAATGAACGAGACAGAGCTTTGTGGAGAGTACATAGGGTTTTGATTTGGAAAAATAATGAAGTTAACTATTATTGATGGATTTCTTTTGGTGTTTGACCCCATGAAAAATTTGAGTTACTGAAATTGAATTCTTGCTGGTCAACCTTTTTCTTTGCACCTCTCTTGTTGAGCTTGAGCAAAGTTGTCAAACAAAACCTATGCCAGGCAGCCTTTCATCAAAGCTCTCTATTCTAATCAATGACACCCTATCTGGAAGCAATAGATTAAGTTGTCTCCACCTATGAAATCTGGTGCAAGGGGCATAAAATGACTCCTGCAATTTTATATCGTGTACATCCCATATTTTCTGTGTTAAACGTGTTGAATTGTATAGAAGGCATAAACATGCTCGAATTTCTCGTATGCTTGCTATCTAGTGCAGTATGTTTGGGTATCTGCTATGCCCTCCGCCTACATAATTTTTAAACATGTGGGTGTTTCTGTGTGTACAGATGCACACCATATTTTATTGTATTGTAGAACATGGATTATGTGTATACATCTATTCAGCAAATTGGTTTTTGTATTACCTTAAATGTCTGGTGATATCTAATTTATCTCATTTCTTGTCAAGGGATTAATACAGCTCACTACCTGGTGGTACGTTTAGTGTTGAATCATTCAATTGAATTTTCTATATTGACTTGACATGGGACAAATTGGAGACAGTTCACCCTTGATACATATCACGTGTACGTTGTGAGAATGCAATCAGATGTGTATAGGACATGAATGCTGTCAAAAGGTTCTGCATGTCATTATATTTTTGCTGACAAGAGTGGATTCTTTGTCTGCAGAACCCCGCGAATAAGAAGGAAATTTATTGTGATGACAAGCTGAAGACAATATTTGAAGGGAAGGATAAAGTGGGGTTTCTAGAGATTGGAAAGTTGCTATCCCGCCACTTTGTGAAGGCTAACTGACTGCTGATGAAGTCTGATTAACTTCTGGTACTTGAACATCTTGTAAAAAGTAGGTAGGAAGGGGGTAAAAACTAACTCTTCTTGGTGTTTGAATATCGGTCTGATGTTGACTCTATGCAAGATGTTTTGAATTTGTGAAGAAAGTGAATTTGTTTGAAAATGTTTGCTTGTAAGAATTTCAAGCTGTTTGATTTCTTTAATCATTAAAGCAGTGGACATCCGTGTTAATGTTGTGTTCTGGATGTTATCTACTGGAGTCTTGGGCTGAGATGTACAGTGTCTTTTAGAACAAGCGTCTATTGGCTTGTTGTTTGTGCAGCTTTTGCATCGCATACCTTTGAAATTGGCCGAGGTATGTTGCAATGAGCACTAAACTGAGTCACATGAAGAATGAGTGGGGTTATGTCTTCTTTCTGAACTGCTATGCATGGGGTGGTTATTCTATTTGATTTACAAGTTTACTTCCGAAATCCATGTTTTGGGGGATTTTTTCCCCTAGTCTTTTCTCGTCCTCGTCTTTTTTTTCTCCCCAGAAATACCATGCTAGTTACTTCTTCAGATTGTTTTTGGGCCAGATTATCTTACTAATAGTTTGCCACTCCGCACCCTGGACAGCATAATCTCGATATTTCACAAATTTCGAGACAAATGAGTGGTGGATTGTGCATTAGAATAGGTATTGTAGGGACAAAGATTCCGAGCCTTGACCATAGAATGTTGATTCTCACAACCCTAGAGTTAACTTTGGGTTTTGCTTTTGAAGTTGCCTCTGGCTCTGGTACGTAATTTTCATGTTCTTATTGCTCCGGTCCATTTGCAAACAAGTTGCAGTTTTCTTTTATCAAGTTTCTAGTAGTATTTCATAGCATATTGAGTTGCTATAACTAGGAAGTTGATGAAATCAGCATGTCTGGTTGGAAATCTGTAACTATAATTCAACCATCCTAAAATACAAAGTTTCACTCCATTTTAAAAGATTCACCTCTCCATCCCCCAGTTGATCCGGCTTCCTCTCCTACCTCATGGTTGAGGGGTTGAGACCCTCTCATTGCGAAGGGTAGATCTCCCCCATCATTTTTGGACTCCGGGGCCCAGATTTGGGGAAGCAGCTCTGGGTTTTGGCTCTTTGATCCGATTGACTTTGCCGACGAATTTTGGAGCTCTCCACCAATGATGATGGTGACGTCTGCAGCGGATCTAGTGTTGGTCCTTCAGCCCATGGCGGCTGGTCACACCACCCTCCTTCATGAGTGTCTGATGGATCCGTCCTTTTGATGCTATTTTTTGCAGCTCTTTTTTTTTTCTTTTTCTTTTTTCTATTTTGTATTCCGGACCTTTTGAGTTTGTTCTAATCATTTTGTTTGATCAAGGGATGATATGTTTTTGTTGGAAAAATAGACTCAGCATGCTGCTGCTTTTTTCTTTGTTTTTATGATCGGCTGACTCGTTACTGCTTAGTTTGTGTTTGCATTATGATGAATACATTTTATTAAGGGAACTTGACAAAACAAGATAAAGGAACAAAAGTGACCCCAGACCTGCAAATCCGCTTCTCGCCATACTAAGAAAACAAGGAAAATATCAAACTGAAAGGATAGAAATTAAAATGATTTGAACACTTATTCAACGCAAAATTGTATGTACAATGTGAATGGCTTGAATTAACCTAACTCAATTAAGGAGATGGTGTATCCATTGCTCTACAATGGCAGGAGAACCATACCAAGGTCTCGATGCATCGTCAGAGCCAACAGGAGAGTGGTATACTCCGTCGAAACTAATGTTTAGTGCACCTTCTAGATGGGCTGCTACTTCTGGCACGACTCCATCACCCCATACATCTGCCTGACCGCAAACCTGGCACATGATCATACACGAATCAGCACTTCGTGTAAGTTTGCCTAATAACTAGGCAAAAATAGAAGAAAATGATTTTAGTTTCTCGGACCATGTTTTGATAAGTAAGTAAACGACAGACGCGACAAAGGGAAATGGGTGAAATTTTCCTTTCCTTCATGTGTGCAATCTCAATATAATCGAAAATACAAGACAATTCAGATTCTTTCTCACCAAATCACACTAAAAGTGAAGTTCGCAACTTAGAAAGTTCGCTTTGTATTTTTTGCATTTTCACAATGTTGTGCACCAATTAATAAACTAAACGTCAAGGAGAGTCCTCTTTCCTAATGACTTCTCATGAAAATCAAACCAAACAAAACAAATGGAGCCGGTGCTACAAATTCCAGCTTAACCCAGATGACAACCCCCCAGAATAGTAAGGAAAAATTCACCTGCTTGTACCCCTGACCAATAAAGCGGGAGCGAAAGGTCGGGGAAACAGATGTTGTCGTGCTTGTAGCATTCAAAACTGCAACCTCGGAATTTGGTTCTTCAATGTCTACATGAACTCCAGAACCGGGATTCACATTTGAATCATCAAATAATCGAGCTCCTTGAATGTACCTGCATCATACAGAAATTGCTTAGATTCCAGAAAATATGAGGCCTTTTAAAGCATCAATCCATAAATTATTTTGGAACATAATTAACTATTTATATCCCTATATGTATGCATATATATACACACACGTTATATATCAGACGTATATTCTTTTGGCCAAATGGGATGCCACCATCCCAATTTCTACAGAGAATAAGATATCTAGTACTGGCTCAAGATGTCGCTGCTCTTCACACCATCTCAAGTTCTTCTATTGGAAAACTTATGGCATGTATCAAATAAGCTAGTAATGAGTAGTAATCCACAGAGCTTGGCCGTCAACAACGATGATAACCTAACAGGATTCATAAAGTTACCAATAAACAGCATTTTTTCTTGGAACAAGTTACATTAAATGAACATTATTGTTTTTTTAGGATTAAATGAACAGTATTAGACAGGGGGGAAGATTAGCAATTTTAGGAATTCGAAACAATATAACAAGTGGAAATTTTTTACCTCCCTGCTATACATACATATCTCAGTTCCGGAGTATAGACAGCTTTTGAGCAATTTTGCTCAACATAATTCAGGAGGCCCCTTGTTTGATCAATAACACCAGATGAACCTTTTGGAGGTGGCCTGAAAGGAGAAACACCGACGTGATATACAAGCTCTTAATGATAGGAGAGATATTCTAGCAAATACCACAAGCCATAAAGCTTTGAACAAGACCGACGAACATTTATAAGGGCTTCAAAAAGAGAAGGGCAACAATACTGGCAAATAAGATGATACATACAGGTGTGGGGTCCCTAGAGTCAATAACAATGAAATATGGGACAACCCAAATTCTTCCATGTAAACACGTGCTTGCCATCCTCCTGCTGAATGTCCGATTAAAGATAAAGTTCCACCTACAATAAAATTTGCTTGATTATCGTTTGTACGCAACCAAGTTATTTGCTTCAACGTGTATGTATAGTTTCGAGATTGCACAAAATTCAGGTTACATAAGTTAACCATGCCACTTCCACTTTTCAGGAAAATACAAAATTAAGGCCAAGGAAATTGATTTTCATTGGAAATCTTCCTAAACTTTACATTGAATCCCTTGATTTCCAAGTTATGGAGATTAGAGAAGTTGATGATATTTTGGACGCCAATAGAGAGATAATCACCCTACAACTATGGAATGACGAAGCTGTCAATTTTTTTTTTTGATAACTGGATGTCCGGACCAGCTTGTGCGCATTTCGACTAATTCCGGGTCCCTGAAGTGAACGACCGGACAAACCTCCAGCGGCCCCAAGGTTTGGAATGTTTTGCCTCGTGGGAATGGAACATGTGATCTCATGGAGGAGCACTTATTGCTTTCTTATAGCCACTTGGCCAAACCACTAGGAATCTATTTGATACACATTCATTCAGGGGTGCTACTTAAGAAATTAGAGCAGAGAATCTTGCACTGCATTAACCATTTAATGGAAAAGGCACTATGGTGATGGAGAGGTGAAAATCCACAGATTATGTATTACCCATCAAGTGAGATAGATATGACAGTTACAGTTGCTTTGTGGAACCAAAAAGGGATGAATAGCAGGTGAGGACATGCCTGTAGGGATTTACATCCCTCTTTGGGTGGATATATGCTGTATAAAACTACCCTCAATTCAACAAATCTTTGGTCTCATTTACTCTGTTGTATATGAATGTCTGGGCATAAGGATGCACATAAAGACGGAGAATTTGTTTGTTGGTCTAATGCACGTTAACAAAATCGGAAAATCTTTGTCTGCAGTAGTCCAACAGGAAAAGCCCTAGTGACTACCAAAAGGCCAACATCACAAAACACCCAATTCAAACCTCAAGGAGCACGGTATCCACTATTCATAAAGAATGGTAGCTCTAATAGTATAAGTAACAAAGACACTACCACAAGGAGAAGTAATTGAGGACCCTTGCAGCAACTACAATTTAGTGTGCTTACTGCACCCGGTGGGAGTCTACTGATGGTTTCACTTATACAAGCAAGTAAATGCCAAGATTTTCAACAAGGAAAGTTTTTCAGGAGTGTATTTGTTTTTGTCTACGACACTATGAGTTTGGCAGTCTGAACTTTAAAGAAAAGCAGCTCCAGTTAGAGGTCATAACAAACCTGCAGCCAGTTGCTTTGCTTCATTGACAGCTTCATCGATCCTCTTCAAATACCTGCCCACAAGAGTTTTGGCTTAGCAAGCACAAACTGTATTAGGCTGAACCGAGCAGTGTACTGGGCTGACAATATGGGCAGCCCACTTCGCTGGGCTCATTGGCTGAACGCACGTGGACCAAATTGACAGCCCAAACCCTTCACTAAAGCAGTAAAGCACATTATGCGGGAATCTAGTCCATGGAGCCACTACGGCTGGGATGGGCAGGAGCATGCCCGACCCATGAGGTGATTCAGCAGCCAGCTGGATTCTCCGTGATGTCCTGGTGTCACGTTCTGAGCACGTGTTAGGCCACGTGGACACTGAGGGTCATGCATGACGTCACTTACCTAAAATGGATACGGGTAATGTCACAGGCTTTTTAGGTCCGTACTTACTCCCCAAGTAAGTCCAGCTTGTGCCTAGCACGGACTTACTTGGGGAGTAAGTACATACCAAAAAAGCCTAAGGGATAAATCCCAAGGGGGTTTCTAGATCTCAGATCTGTACTCTTGCCTTTACCCTCTCCCAGTGTCTAACTTAGCTATCGAGTGCCCTCAGGCTAAACCCAGTCGGACGGCACTAATCAGTTCCTTGTTTTGCAGACTTGCGCAAGGAGGACGAAGGATTATCATTTGGATCCAACCAAGTAGAGGCGAACGAATCACCACCCCACTCAAAACATTACCCCAGAGCATAAATACGGCGAAGAGTAAGAGCACAATGAGTTACCAATCGAGAACAGGGCGAGGGCGTAAAGTCCCCCGCCAGTAATTTGGATCCACCAAACCAGCTGCATTCCTCAGCCAATCAATCCTTGAAACGTTAGCAACCACCGTGGGCACTCCATAACCATTCAGCGTGAGCTTTAACTTCTCATAATCACTTGTATTATTCCCTAATCCCTAAAATACATATTGGTTGGTAAGAGTCAGTAGTTTTGTAAACCAAATAAGAAGAATAAAAAGAGGCGTACAGACATGTAACCGACCCCAATTGAATAGGACTAAGGCCAATAAAAGTAAAAGTAAGGATTCATGTAGCCGACCCCAATTGAATAGGACTAAGGCTCGGTTCGGTTTGCTAAATTCCTCCGAGGCAGGCCCTTACGGGGCAAACTCCGAATATATGCAACCACCTACACCAGTATCAGATAGTAACCAGCAGCAGTTGATCACAAGACCTCAGTTTGCAAATTATATGCATATTGATGCATCAACACTGGGTAAAACCCTCATATTATTCTATCAATTTGTTAAGATAAGTACAAAATCATAAACTTCACGCTCCACAGCATTGTAGTTATTACCCAAATTGTAATCTTGGGTCCGTCCGTGTCAATAATAAACATGTGGGTATTACAAAAATGCAGATATAGGGAGCAAAAGGGAAAGAGTATATGAATTGCAAGTTGAAGAAATGCTTAACTGGGAGAATAACGGCAGGGCGATATTTAAGGGAGGTGAGTTGGGCAGACGAGGAAATGATTTCTTCTTGTTGAGACGTTGCAGAGCAGCGGCAGCAAAGGGATTTTCGTGGGAGTTTTGGTGGCTGAGAAAATGGTGGTGGTGGTGGCGGCGGCGGCAATGCCAAAGCTAAGGCCATTACTCCACCGCACCCCACCCCTCCCCGGAAGCCCACCACGGAAATCTTATACCGAATGAACTCAGTAGTAGTAGTAGCAGACTAGCTGTGGCAATGGTGTCCATCTATTCCATTTTGGTGGTTTTGTTTAATTTGTAGCCTTTCAGTTTTTTTTTTTTTTTTCTTTTCCCACAAGGGATAATTTTACTTGGCCACAGACACACCCAGTCTAAAATAGGGTGAGTTCTACATAATCTCAACTGTCAATAAATTGGATAAAAATCCATTGATACAAAGTGCATCAAATTGTTCATTTTGAGAGTTGATGCACTTTAATATTTTAATAATCAAATTGTTCATTTTGTACATTTTGCCATGAACATTATTCATGCTAAGAATTAAACTTGATCGAATATTGGCAACAATGCAAATTTTTAAAAAATGAATTGTTAAAATTCTTTCTATTTATTAATCGATTTGAATTAAGCACTTATTGATACATGATCAATTTGATACGATAGATTTACATGCCCGAAGCTACAAAATAAATGACTCAAATTATTAAAATGTATTATGGGACTCCACCTTATTTGGTGGTGTGTTTGAAATGTGCAATAGTGTCTACATAATCCGGATTATTGGCTTATTCGTTTTGTTTTTATTCAATTTTTTTTTTTTTTTTGCATTTGTTAATTTTGCGTCAAGATTTTGTGGTTTCTAGATTTACCTCGACAAGACAAATCTAACAAGTATAAATTTATGGTCAAACCAAATATTTTTTTGAATAAAGCCGAAAATACTTGGATTATTGGATTAATTTTGGCTTTATTCAAAAAAAATTGAGTTTTGACCATAATTTTATACTTATTAGATTCGTCTCGTCGAGATAAATCCAGAAACCACAAAATCTTGACGCAAAACTAACAAATGCAAAAAAAAAAAAAAAAAAGAATAAAAACAAAACGAATAATCCAATAATCCGGATTATGGATTATTTGCCAAAGGATCTAAAATCGCATTCTCCCCGATTATCTGAAATTACACAATTTCGGATCAGACACAATTTCTCTTGTTATCCCGTCAAATTCAAGAAATATGTTAAACAGAAGGTCAACTTAGATCCCAACATAGTTCTTTTACTATAATTTCAATGTTCAGGTTAGCTAACTTACGCATATCTCAATTAATTTAAAAAAATAATAATTCTACCGTTTAGTAGCGAGAACCTATTTAAAGCTGATCGAAAAAAGAAAAAAACACAAGAACCCATTTAAAGTTGGAGCCCTCTTAGTGTAAAGTTAAGAAAATACTTAGTCCTTACTACAATTGACCTCTTAATAAAATACTTAGTCTCTGTTTGTTTCGGTGTATAAAATATTTTTTTATAGAATAATTTAACCAAAAATGGTCTTTTAATTTTTATTTCCCGGTATTTGGTTAATGCTTAAAAATATATTCAAGAATAAAATATATTTTACCATAATCAACTCATAGATAAGTCACAATATAATCTTTAAAACAGAGGAAGAAATGTGAAACTTGATTGTCTTGAGAAAGCAACAAAGAGAGGAGAGTGAGGTCGAAACTCGAAACCATAGGTTTGGTGGAGCCCATTTAGGGTCCTTGATTTGTTCAATGTCAGGTATTATTTCTCCAATACAGAAATTGAAAAACAACTATTAGGCGTAGTTTTTCAAAAGATTTTAGCAATTCAGGTGCTAAAATCATGATGATTTTAGCAAATAAGTTCAGAAGATACTAAAATCATGATATTTTAAATTAAAAAATTAAGTGTTTTCGTGTATTATTTTTTGAATTTTTTTAGACCGAATTAAAATACACGAGGAGTACTTTAATTTGGTGCGAAAAAAATCGAAAAACGATACACAGAACCACTTCATTTTTCGATTTCAAAAAATTAATTTTAGCACCTGTTGAACTCATTTGCTAAAATCATGGTTGATTTTAGCAACTGAGTTGCTAAAATCTTTTGAAAAACTATGCATCGAATCATGGAAATCATATTTGTGCACGAATCATGGAAATCATTTGACTTGGAAAATATTTCATTCCCCCATTATACATTAGATAATCTAATTTAAAATATTTATCATACACAATATGGATTTTATTTGATAGATATCACTTAATTCTATTCAACAAAGATATTAAAACTACAAGACACATAATAAAACAAATATTGAATACGTAATTCTTTATAATGTCTAAACAGTGAAACATGGACAACTATCTTGGGATGAATGAAGTATTATTTATTGTAAATTTTAGCCAGGGGTAAGCTATTCTCTTAAGAAACACGTCTTTTCATAGAGTAATAATAATTATTATTATTGTTGTTGTTGTTATTTTTTAATAGCATTATGTAACGTACTTTTGTATTCTATTACTAGCATAAACGCTGTCTTACTTTTGACCGAATCCATAAGAATATAAAAACCATTTACATACCTTTCCCTATGGTTTTTTTCGTTGTATTCTTTTGATTCCTTGTAAAAACTTAGATCAAAAAGTTGAAAAAAATTCGTATAAACGGACAAAAATACCTAAATAAACAATCAGAGGATAAAAATTACACTCAATCTCTTAGGAATCGAGAGAAATTAACCAAGAAGTCCGTGCTAAAAAAGGCCCAAAGAAGTTTGGCCAAGGAGACCTTATTTATGTAGAAAAATTTAGACATGTACTCCCTCTATCTCAAATTGTTGGACTTACACGAAATGTTGTGTAAATTTGAGATAAAAGAAATTAAAGAATTCGTATGTGTATTTTTTACTACCATATTTAGAAACTCATAAAAGTAATTTAATTTGGTGTAAAGGTTTTCAAAAAAAGATACACAGAAGTAGTTTACCTTTTACAAAAAAATTGCACGCGACAATTTGGGACGGAAGGAGTGTAGAATTTGAAAATTTCACTAAATCAAACTAGAGATAATCTCTTTTACAGATGATCCGTAAAAAGGGGGTCTGCACCGAGCAAATCTCGCCATCTATCCCGATATCCAACAGCATGGATGCCGTGCAAAATTTTTATTTTTAATTTTGGTTTTAAACCCACAATGCTTTTAATGAGGAGAGAGAAAAAGAATGCAAGGCATCCGAGCTGTTGAATCTCGGGATGGACGGCAGAAATTTACTCGGTGCAAACACTCTTTTTACGGATCATTCTTAAAAAAGATTAGACCGCGTAAAGACTATGATGTTTCAATATAATATTTCCCGCGGCCCATCCTGGTTATAAGACGCAGTTGGAACTTGGAAGGTCAACTCCAAACACAACTAAGCAGAATTTGAAATCCCAATCCAATCGGTGAGTTCTCTCTCTCTCTCTCTCTCTCTCTCTCTCTCTCTCTTTGTGCACATGCATCATTTTATACTGATAGCGTATAAATGTGAAGATTAATTGATTTGGCTACCTATTTTGCCATAAACATGAGCTCGTATTAATGTAGAGTTGAATCAATGATCTTCTGTTGTTTCTATGGATGATTTTGGTTATACATCGGAATATACGTAATAAGTGTATGTAATCCCAAGGGTTGGCTTGGTGGTCAAAGTCTTGGATTTGCTCTCTTCTAGGTCTAAGGTTTGGAACGTACTAGGTGGTACGATGGTGTCAACACTTTTGGGACAAGTTCATACGGGGTTTGTCCATACTTTAAGCTCTCCGGCCGCTAGGAGATTGTGGAATTAGTCACCTAATGATTAGTTGAACACCTGAGTTATAAAAGACAATAGTATACCAATTTCCATCAACTTATCGGTCTTGTTTTGGAAAGTTGCATAGAATTTGTTTTGGAAAAGTTCCTTGATCGACTGTTTTAAGGAAAATTAAACCAACTCGGTTTTTCAACATCATTCTCACTTTTCCCTTTACGGAGGAGACGACACTTAAAATGATGACTGTTACCATGAGCTTTTATTTTTTACGTGATTTGAACTCTTTCTTCTTCTTTTTTTTGAACTTAAAGTGGTGAGAAATGGAGAACTATATATCTCGAGTTTCTACTTCTCCGCTTTCGTTAATTTGTAAATAGAGGAACTTAATGCCTAACTACTCTCTGTAGTGGAGAAATTGTGATGGAGTTCTATGCTTGTTCCCAACAAATTTAATATATAATGAACTTCGAAAGGGATAATTTTCTTATCATGAGAAGGCATTCATAGAGGAAAAAGAAGCATTAAGGCATTTTATGTGGAGACTGGCACATATTAGCCTGAACATTCTGACACCATAAGAAACTTTTGGCTCCAAAGAGAATTATTCCATATCCTTATGCATTCTGTTTACATTTTCAGTTCATCAATTTCAAGTTGAAGGAAAATGGATGGAAGATACTCTCCTCATGGATATCCTCCACCACAGGGATATCCCCCTCAGGGTTACCCACCGGCTAATTATCCTCCTCCTGGAGGATATCCACCAGCTGAATATCCTCCCCCAGGTGGATACCCACCACCAGCGTATCCTCCCCCAGGTGGCTACCCACCATCGCCATATCCGCCCCCAGGTGCATATCCACCCGCGTATCCTCCCACGGAGGCATATCCGCCAGCTTATCCTCCCCCAGGGGCATATCCGCCTCCTTATCCACCCCCAGGTGACTATCCACCAGCCCAACCTTATCCTTCTCCAAGGGAATATCCACCGGCAGGTTATCCTGGTCCATCTGCTCCACCTATTTCAGGTATGTTGTGAGGCACTTTTGAGTACGTTGACATAACTTTAAGCTGTCTTTAGGATATTTTTTCAAATAGAATTGTGAATACCCTACTCAGGAAGACCTTCTTGCTGCATGATTTTTGTTTCATTGTTGGTGCCTCACTTAAAGGCCCATGATGTTTTCTGGTAGAATTGTGATTACCCTACTCAGAAGGACCTTCTTGTTATATTATTGTCGTTTTATTGGTGATTCTTCTCTTGCAAAGGACCAATGGGGCTTTGATTCTTTGTTCTTGTGATATAGTGAGGGGATGGGACGAGTTGGCATTTGTAGTTCTTTGTTCTTGTGATATCTTAGTGTCCAATACATAAGAGATACCCTGCATATAAACAAGTGATTCCCCAACCGGAATAGAACTTTCTTTTATACACGAAGGAAGCTTCCTTGATGAGAATATGCCTCAGAATGAATATTTGGCGTTTTGTTTAACGTAATGGCGATGAATCTCTAGTTTGTACCTTCAGAACTAAAATGTGTTTTGTAGGCTGGATAGTAAACCATTGGTTCTTACTTTAGAGGCAGTAGTTCGAAAGGGTCTAGGGTTGTTGGACATCATGGAACACGATGCCCTTGACAAAGGTCAATGGAGAAATGGATTCATGTAGCCAACCCTAATTGATTGGGTCCTAAGGCTAGTTTTGGTTTGGTTCATATCATAACAAGAGTCTCCATATCGCACAGACTTCCAATTTTGGAGATCCTGTTGAAAAGCATCCTCTCAACTATTGGGATGAAGGGGAGTTCTACGACTTTTTGGGTACCGAACCTCATCCTAAGAGGAAGACTTCTGTTGCTTATTAAAACCTCCTAGGTGATAACATGCACTTGATACAATTCCAGAATGAATTTTGTGTTCTGGGTTCAAAAATAACCAATTAGACACACAATCCAATTTAAATTCTAGAATTGATCGATAATTTCTTGCAGGTGGTAACACCATCCACCTTAAACAAGTCAAATGACACCATCGTTAACTGCAAAATGGGTATTGGAAAGGCTTAGCACTCAGTAGCTGCCCCTTAGTGGACCTGTTAGTCACTTATGGAAACGATTAATATATTCCTTTTGCATACCTAACATGAATGCAGTTGTACCTTGAAAAGTACCAATAACTAATATTTTCCCAGAACAAGTGTGAGGTATGTTTTGCATGCCCATGCTTCATAGGCCATAGCATGCCCTGTGAGCGAAGTCCCACATCGCCTGGGTACCGAAGTAATATGAAGTATATAAGCGTGAGGGCACCCTCACTTCCTGAGCTAGCTTTTGGGGTTGAGTTCTATCTGAGACCGTGTAACAATGCTTCATAGGCCATAGCATATTATCATTGGTTTCATTCTCAGCCTTCTTCAAATCCACTCACTTCCTATGTAATATATATGTTAAAATTGCATCTCCATGAGGCGTTAGACAGGCTCAGAATACTCCACACTGCTTCTCTTCCTTCATTGGTTATGTAGTTTCTTATGTTAGCAACAGATAAAGGCCAACCTGGTATGGGAACACTGCAAGCTGGCAATAAAGGCCATGGACTTGGTATGGGAACACTGCTAGCTGGGGGTGCTGCTGCTGCGGCTCTTGCTTATGGGGCTCATCACATGTCCCATGGACACCACCAGTCCCACGGTCACCATCAGCATCATCATGGTCACCATCACCACGGTCACCATCACCATGGTAAGCACAAGCACGGCAACCACTGGAAATAATGATACTTCGGAAGGCCTAACAGAAAATTAACGAGGGTTTAAGAAAATGGAAGTGGTTCCCCTTTGCGGCTTTATTGTTCTACCGATTCTGGCGTGCCACTACACTATCATACCTTTTACCATCGTTTGTTTCCTGTTTGTACTGTTTAGGCTGGCACTGATTTTCCTCTTCCTTCCTTTCCTGCTTTTACTAGCTACACGATATAGTAACTTTCAGTGCCAACTGCCAAGCTTATGATATTGAAGATATTGGCGTGTACCGTTTCCTATGGAGTCCTTTTCTTATCTTTTGCTAATGCTACTACTCCTTTTCATTTCTATCATTGCTCTGCTGCTTGCAATCTTACTAGTGAAACACCTCACGATCGATTATGATATTTATTGTCTTGGTTTGCTGTCCCTTCGGGGACAACATGCATGTTAGGCTGATAACGGCCGTCCGTGGTCGGCCATGGACGGCTCAGATCTATTTGGCAGTAGATGGTTCAAATTTGTTTGAACAAGATCTGATCTGAGCCGTCCATAGCCGACCACGGACAGCCGTGATCGGCCCAACTTGCATGCTCACGCCCCCCGCTTCCGGGATCAGTACTCTTGGTAGAAAAGGCCTGGGATGAACACTATTTAAACAAAGTGAATAACTGATGGACCTGGTGTAACCATACAACGGGTGCAGGATAAATTGATATAATTTGTTGGAGTAACTTTGATTAACAATTAAGACAGAAATAACTTTGATTTACTAAAAAAAAAAAAAATTTATTAAAGGTGAATTTAACATACCAAACATTGCTTAGTTTTTGAGCGACTTTCCAGAAAATTTCTTTCAGTCTTTTTCCAGGACTTAAATTAGTTGTTTGTTGGCGACGATTATTTGACTCTCGAGCTAGGATTAACAAGTGGAGCCCATGCTAGAAGGGAGAAAATTTCAATCAATAACCACGTTTTGTCTATTCCTTAATTTAAAATAACCAAAGAACAATTCAATCATAAATATGTATGGTTCAGTACTCAAAACAATAGCATGGACGCATTGTGGAAGATTGATCATACCATTAGCCTAAATAAGCATAATGGAAAATCCATAATACACAGCTTCACAAGAAAACATTTCTGCCGTATCAGAATATACATAATGTATATACATTTCTTTGTCTAGGACTTTTGAACAAGTTGCCCAAATAATAAATGGCCCATCGAAACTCACTGTACAACGCCATTACAATATATACTTAAACTCAATGTTATTAATCTCGTCCCGTACTGGCCGATATGTACCGTACCAGAGCAAAAACGGTATATGCTTCACTATGTTCCGTTCCGCCCAATATACCGCTCTGTTCTAGCCGTTCCGGCCAGTTTCGGTCACCTCCCGGATCTCGTCCAATACAGAAAACGGAGGTTTCGGGTTTCTACCATGGCTCCTCTCAAGCTCTCAACAGGAAAAACGAAAGTGAAGAGAAGAGAAAGAAGGTCAATGCTGCCGGAATACACTTCATTGCCGCCTGAAATCCAAAATTTTCCTCCTTCAAAGGCATTTTTCGGTAGAGGCGAGCGATAGAGAGAGAGAGATTTGAATCTTGTTGTGAGTCTTCGATTTGTTTGCTGAAAGGGGAGAGAGAGAGAGAGATTGATAGAGTTTTTTTTTATTTAAAAAAAAAAACGTTTATCTACAAATAATACTATTATGGTACGCATGCCGGTATCCAGATACAAATCAGTACCAGTACGTGTTGTTCCAATCGAGAAAATGGTACGAAATTGATAACATTGCTTATACTAACAGTATTATGTCATTTGCATCGTACTGTGAGTTGGACTTTGGATTTGGAATCACCAACCACCCTAACTTACTAGTAACGGAATCCTAAATCCAAAAGATAAGGGTCTTGTTTGTTTAGTAGTTTTAGTTTAGTTTAATTTTAGAGATAGAGGGGAGAGAGAAATGAGGGTAATGATTACAAAATAAAACTAAAACTAAACTAAAATATTGTGAAACGAAAAAAATAGCGAAAGAATTTCTAACTTTGGGTCTTTGACTGGGTAATGCTAAAGTGCAGGGGGTTGACTGTGTTTTTCTATGGTTTGCCTTAAGAGGCAGATTTGAAGAAAGAGAAAAAGAACAGCATTGATGAAATCGAAGAAGACGAAGAAACCGTTTCTTCGATCTGTAACAGCTGAGGTTTCAAGCTGTCGGTTTTAAAGTTTTCTGAACTTGTTTTTCATCTTTTTGTCAAAGGAATCGGAATCGGAATCGGAATTGGAAGAAGCCGTTTATCTGCTTCTGGTGAGAATAAACAGAAATTAGAAGGGCTTTTTTTGTAATAATATTTTAGCTTACGTGACATAGGTTGAACCTGTGTCATGTCCAAAAAATGACGTCATTTAGTTCTAGGACGTCTTGGATATTGCAAAGACACTTTCTACCTATATCAGCGATATTGTAATGATCCGAAACATTCACTATTTAGATATTATCATAACACACATCATGTAGAAATATTGGATTAATCGAATAAATATTTGTACTTCATCTGAATGAATTTTTTATTTTTAAAATGGGCTTGGCTACATTGAATCAAACCCATCATCCCCTTGGGGATCAACTTGACGTCGTTTTGAGACAAAAATTTAGTTTTAAGTAATCTTGGGTACTTCAAGGACGTTTTCTATAAATACGGACCATATTTTGACGATCCGTGGCATTCATTTTGTAGATATTACCATGACACAAATGATGTAAAAATATCGTGTTAATCGGATACATATTTGTACTTCATCTGAATGGATTTTTGTTTCTTAAAATGGGCTTGGATGCATTGAATCAAATCCATCGTACTATTAACTTACAGTAATAATTTTTGGGTTAATGAGTTTACGGCCCTGCAAATCCAATGAAACCAAACCCTATACTATAAAATTTTCTCCAATTGATTGGCCATTTATGAAAGCTTTTACTTGATCAAACCAGTGTTCGCTCTCTCTCTCTCTCTCTCTACAATCATTATCTTAGATATGGCGATGCCTAGGCAGCCTAGCACTGGCGAAGAAGAAGAAGTGAACCAGATGGCAGCTGAGCTGAACAAAACCCTAAAGATGGGGAGAGATTACTGGCGAAGAAGAAAAGGGTTGATGTTCTGTTTGTGTTTGTATAGGTGATCTAGGCTTAGTTTTTCTTTATTTTTTTATTTCCTCCTGTAATTTCTACTAGGGTATGCCCCTTTGATTTTGTTTTGTTTTCTTGGTGTAATAAAATCTTTACTTACTCCCCCCAAAAAAATGGTTTTTTTTTTTTGTCATTCGTTAATCCTAATCTACTCCATCCTAGGGGATTTGGGGAGGGGGATGGGTGCTTACGGGAATCGAACCCTGCCCACATGCATGGGAGTATAAGGGAGGCACCAACTGCACTCCACTCCACTTGCAAAAAAAAAAAAAAAATGGTCATTGGAAAAGGAGAATAAGGTTACCCAATTGCAATGTGGTTGCCACAATAGCATCCCCTTTTTAAATCTATACATTTTATTTTAGATTATTTTTTTGATCGAATTTTATCTTGGATTATCATTCACTTTGCACTTATAATTAGTCATTCTTTTTATTCTTATCCTAAAGAAAAGCCCACGTTATTTTCACCTCTCTTGATTGAAAACCATTTAAAGCAGGTGAGACAAATTAAGCTATGATCCCTTTGTCTTTGAAGTATTTCTTTGTTCCCATAGTGTTTAAGAGGAGCGAGAAATATAATCTTCTTCTTTTTTCTGTTGGGGTTCAAAGAAAGAGTATTTTGATTCCATCGTATGGTTTATAGAACTTATTTATAGTTGTAACTTGTTATACAGAGGCACAACATTAATCATTATCTTTGACGTTCGAAGTATATAATTTGTGTCAAGAATTGTCCTATGCGGCTTTAAGGAAAACAATTTAATAGAAGCCATTTCATATAGCATAATCAAAGTAGTAGAATGATGCTATTAGCTTATGTCGATCGCTCACTAAACCGTTGTCTCATATATATATAAAGTGATGATACAGGATTAATTAAGGCTGATCTTTCGAGACCAGCAGTTGTTAGGATTTTTGCAACCCTGCAACACCCCTACGGATCTTGGAAACAATGAATCACAGAACAGAAAAAGAAGTAATCGTGCGTAATGAAAAACGGAAAAAGAAAGCGAGACACACATATACGTGGAAAACCTCAACGCGAGAAAAAACCACGAGAGCCACACCAGTCCACTATGAAATCGAAATCAAGAGTACAAGTCTTCTCGCAATCTCTCTGAGATCTGCGTTTTCTCTCGCCTCTCTCTCTGAAAACGTGTTACCCTAATTACACACTAACAGCAGAATAATTAGGTCGGGCCTATAGCCAAAATTACACACTGAGGTCCCTCATACCCCCGGTACTGCTGAAGATTGTCTGCACCCCAACAGCAGTTTATAATATAACATTGCGATGGATTTAGAGTTCCATGTTGTCTTCGTCACATTCATGTACAGAGAGTTATCTGTGTTCAGAAAATGGGGGTGGAGAAGAATAACCTTATTTGGATTCAGCAAATCAAACAAACAATGAAACAAAGAGATTTGCAGTAAAGGAATTGAAATTACATAGGTTGGCTGCTGTGTCCCACTTTTCCATCCATTAGTGGTTCGGAAAATTGCATTGTCCTACTTTTCCAAGTAGTACTAATCTAAACTGCAGCTAATAAATATGAAGGTTTTTACACAGAAATGAATATGTGCAGATAAGTGATTAAGTTCAGCTTCTTGCATAGACTTTCGGCCAGATCAAAACCTAATTTCCGACACTATTTTCTGCTCCACTAATGAATTTGAGTCATAAGTGTGCGGTGAGAAGAAACAACGGCAAATAACTGCAAAAATGATGTCTACGTAGTAAAATGTCGATGCCACTTGACAATATCGAGGTTGCAATTTTGAGTCGCCATGCATTCTAAGCCAATGGAGCTTTTTCTATAACATCTTTTGCATACGCTACCCTCATTACCTAACTATGAAATTGTTAAGAGGAAAGAAGAAAAAGAAGGGTGCTGGGGTCCTTAGCAGTGAAGAAAACTTGGAAGGTCCTTTCCTCCTTGTTTTCCCTATAGAACTAAGGCTAACTGTTGGACACGTCCCATTCTTCGGCATTACAATTCACAAGATTAGTACTATCAAAATAAACCTCAAACTCTTCATAAGATTAATACTGAATCTCCCAGTAACCTGAAGATAGCACAATAATGAGAGCAATTTTGTTCACCCTCTCCCAAAGAGGGTGAACGTTACCCCCTCCTACCTCTGTGCCAACATCAATGATCGGATCTGTTCATGTTGTTCAGAATGATTTTGTTCAACCACTTTCCGATGTCCGATTTAGCTGAATTTTTGCATGCCCTCCTAGAAAATTGTTCTGAACAACATGAACGGATTCGATCATCGGTGTCAGCACCAGAGGTAGGAGGGTAACGTTTGCCCTCTTTGGGATGGGGTGAACAAAATTGCTCTGGTAGAGAACAGTCCTCATTACATTGTTAGCCCTAAAAGGCTGCGAGATTTATAATACTGCCCACAAATTTCGTTGCATAGAAAACCCTTTAAATACTCAGCTCCAAGTATAGTTTTTTTTTTAAGGGTGCTGATTTTGGGGCTCCCTTTTTTTATGAAGGCACTCCAAAATCTAATGAAGTTACAAAACTACCCTTTTCAATATATGAAAATTACCGGAAGCACTCCACCCAAAAATTATCTCTTCATTTACATAGGCACTCCAAATGGAAAAATAAACCAAAACCATGGAAAGTGCTGGATTATGAAGTAAAACCATGGAATGATGCTGGGGAAAAAGAATTGTAATTTTGAGTTGTTGATCGAAATCGGTCACCCATTTACCAAAGCTCACCATTTATTTTTCACCCATTTTTGTTCCAATCGAAATCGGTCATTTACAGATATTGAATCTTCAAAAAACCTTCGACCTAGTGCGTTTCCTCCTCGATCCACCCGGTTATCGGTATTTTTATTATAATCCCTAGATTTTTTCGACTATTTTTTTGTTATAATCCCTAGATTTCGGATGTTCAACATTGGAATCTCTACCCAAATTCCCTTACCCATGTACAGTTCATTCATTTGAGAATGTTCTTTTAATTTAATTTTCTCTTAACTACTATAAAAACAGACAGTTATCCGTTTTTGCTAAATCATTGTTTCGGAAGAGAGAATGGGAAGGACTACCTACCAAGCCGCGATGAAAGAGAGCTCAGGGCGGGGTGGAGGTGTGGCGGTGTTTGGCAGCTAGCTTCGTCGACTTCTGTAGATGTGTATCAAGAGAGGAGGTAGAGAGGAGAATAGTAAAGGTTTTTTGTGGAGTGCCTTAAGTAAATCATAGAAGTTACAAAAGGGTAGTTTTGGAAAACCATTGTAGCCTGGAGTGCTTGCATCAAAATTGGGAGTGCGAATATCAATTTCCTTTTTTTAATCACCTTGTATTTGTAATTTTGTATGCAACACGCAGAAATTATAAGGAGAAGTTTACGAGTATTGTTTCTCAATCGAGTTCTTGTATGCAACACGCAGTATTTATAAGGGATCCTGACGGTTTGCCAATCGAAATCGGGGATCTTTTAGTGCGGAAATGTCCTACAGGGTTGTCATGCACGATCTGGACCATCCAAAATGCTTTCAACGGTATAGATTTCATGTATTATCTTACATATAGGATACTTATTTTACTTGTCCAATAATCCAGACCATTGAAAATACTTTGGACGGTCCGGATTGTACAGTACAACCCTGTAGGGCACTCCAGCCCTACATGATCCCCACTTCCTTGCCAACGTGACTTGGATTATTCACGGTGAAATTATATTTTCTTTTTTAATGCTATGAAAGGGAAAGTATAAGTAGATAAGTTATTTTATATACTGTGAAGATTAATTTATGGTCAAACCAAATATTTTTTGAATAAAGCCGAAAATACTTGGATTATTGGATTAATTTTGGCTTTATTAAAAAAAAATTGAGTTTTGACCATAATTTTATACTTATTAGATTCGTCTCGTCGAGATAAATCCAGAAACCACAAAATCTTGACGCAAAACTAACAAATGCAAAAAAAAAAAAAAAATTGAATAAAAACAAAACAAATAATCCAATAATCCGGATTATGGATTATTTGCCAAAGTATCAATGGATTTTTAACCAATTTATTGACAGTTGAGATTATGTAGACACTATTGCATATTTCAAACACACCACCAAATAAGGTGGAGTCCCATAATACATTTTAACAATTTGAGTCATTTATTTTGTAGCTTTGGGCATGTAAATCTATCGTATCAAATTGATCATGTATCAATAAGTGCTTAATTCAAATCGATTAATAAATAGAAAGAATTTTAACGATTCATTTTTTTTAAATTTGCAATAAATGACTCAAATTACATGCCCGAAGCTACAAAATAAATGACTCAAATTATTAAAATGTATTATGGGACTCCACCTTATTTGGTGGTGTGTTTGAAATGTGCAATAGTGTCTACATAATCTCAAGTCTCAACTGTCAATAAATTGGATAAAAATCCATTGATACTGCTAGCTTAATCTGAAATCGCATTCTCAACCCCCGATTATCTGAAATTACACAATTTCAGACACAATTTCTCTTGTTATCCCGTCAAATTCAAGAAATATGTTAAACAGAAGGTCAACTTAGAGCCCAACATAGTTCTTTTACTACAATTTCAATGTTCAGGTTAGCTTACTTACGCATATCTCAATTAATTTAAAAAAAATAATAATTCTACCATTTAGTAGCGAGAAACTATTTAAAGCCGATCGGAAAAAAAAAAAGAACCCATTTAAAGTCGGAGCCCTCTGAGTGTAAAGTTAAGAAAATACTTAGTCCTAACTACAATTGACCTCTTAATAAAATACTTAGTCTCCGTTTGTTTCGGTGTATAAAATATTTTTTTATAGAATAATTTAACCAAAAATGGTCTTTTAATTTTTATTTCCCGGTATTTGGTTGATGCTTAAAATATATATTCAATAATAATATATGTGAAACTTGATTGCCTTGAGAAAGCAACAAAGAAAGGAGAGAGAGGTCGAAACTTCGAAACCATAGGTTTGTGGAGCCCATTTATCTCTCTGCTTTAGGAGAAAATTTTGGATGCGGATTGGGCAGGGACACGTGGTGCCCGATACCTAATCCGAGCCGTCCAAACACGTTTTGGACGGCTCAGATCCGAGGGTGGCATTTTTATAATTTTTGGGTGCAAATTTACCCTATCAGATCTGAGCCGTCCGAAACGTGTTTGGACAGCTCGGATTGGGCGTCGGGCACCACGTGTCCCTACCCAATCCGCACCCAAAATTTCCTCCTGCTTTAGGGCCCTTGATTTGTTCAATGTCAGGTATTATTTCTCCAATACAGAAATTGAAAAACAACTTACGAGATGTCAGAAGAAAACATATTTGTGCACGAATCATGGAAATCATTTGACTTGGAAAATATTTCATTCCCCCATTATGCAACCAAACAATGGAAAACAGGTAAAATAATCTTCAGGAAAAATGTTTTACGTCGAATCAAACAAAACATTAGATAGTCTAATTTAAAATATTTCTCATACACAATATGAATTTTATTTGATAGATATCACTTACTTCTATTCAACAAAGATATTAAAACTACAAGAAACATAATAAAACAAAAATTGAATACGTAATTCTTTATAATGTCTAAACAGTGAAACATGGACAACTATCTTGGGATGGATGAAGTAATATTTATTGTAAATTTTAGCCAATGGGTAAGCTATTCTCTTAAGCAACACGTCTTTTCATAGAGTAATAAATTATTATTATTATTATTGTTGTTGTTGTTTAATTATTTTTTAATAGCATTATGTAACGTACTTTTGTATTCTATTACGAACCCTTCTATATGCATCGACCGGCGCCGGGGACCCACTTGTGGATCCTAAACGGAAAATGAAATGGGGTGATTTTGGATTAAGCACTTAGAGCCGTCCGATTGTCTCGATTCTCGCGTAGGGCCCCTCAAAAAACGATTTTAAGATGATCTTACCGTTCGGATTTTCCGTTTGAGACCCACAAGTAGGTCCCCGACGCCGGTCGGTGCACCACCGTCGGTCTCCTTATGTTTTCCGATTCTATTACTAGCATAACCGCTGTCTTACTTTTGACCGAATCCATAAGAATATAAAAACCATTTAGCATGTGGTCATGGAGTGGTTGGACATGGAGTGGTTGGACAACCTTTTTACATACCTTTCCCTAGGGGTTTTTTTGTTGTATTCTTTTGATTCCTTGTAAAAACTTAGATCAAAGTTGGAAAGAATTCGTATAAACGGACAAAAATACCTAAATAAACAATCAGAGGATAAAAATTACACTCAATCTCTTAGGAATCGAGAGAAATTAACCAAGAAGTCCGTGCTAAAAAAGGCCCAAAGAATTTTGGCCAAGGAGACCTTATTTATGTAGAAAAATTTAGACATGTACTCCCTCTATCTCAAATTGTTGGACTCATACGAAATGTTGTGTAAATTTGAGATTAAAAAAAATTTAAGAATTTGTATGCGTATTTTTTGGAATTTCCCTACCATATTAAAAAAACTCATAAAAGTAATTTAATTTGGTGTAAAGGTTTTCAAAAAAAGATACATAGAAGTAGTTTACCTTTTACAAAAAATTGCACGCGACAATTTGGGACGGAGGGAGAATAGAATTTGAAAATTTTACTAAATCAAACTAGAGATAATCTTTTTTATAGATGATCCGTAAAAATGGAGGTTTGCACCGAGCAAATTTCGTTGTCCATCCCGAGATCCAACGGCTCGGATGCCGTGCAAAATTTGTTTTTTTTGTTTTAAACCCAAGATGCTTTTAATGAGGAGCAAGAGAATGCACGGCATCGGAGCTGTTGAATCTCAAGATGGACGGCGGGGATTTGCTCGGTGCAAACTCTATTTTTACGGATCATCCTTAAACAAGATTAGACCGCGTAAGACTTTTTTAACTTATCTGATGTTTCAATATAATATTTCCCGTTGCCCACCGTCGTTCCGCCCCATGGTTATAAGACGCAGATGGAACTTGGAAGGTCCACTCCAAACACAACCAAGCAGAATTTGAAATCCCAATCCAATCGGTGAGTTCTCTCTCTCTCTCTCTCTCTCTCTCTCTCTCTCTGCACATGCATCATTTTATACTGATAGCGTATAAATGTGAAGATTAATTGATTTGGCTACCTATTTTGCCATAAACATGAGCTCGTATTAATGTAGAGTTGAATCAATGATCTTCTGTTGTTTCTATGGATGATTTTGGTTATACATCGGAATATACGTAATAAGTGTATGTAATCCCAAGGGTTGGCTTGGCGGTCAAAGTCTTGGACTTTGGATTTGCTCTCTTCTAGATCTCAGGTTTGAAACGTACTAGGTGGTGTGATGGTGTCAACACTTGTGGGACAAGTTCATACGGGGCTTTGTCCATTCTTTAAGCTCTCCGCTAGGAGATTGTCGAATTAGTCACCTAAGGATTAGTCGAACACCCGAGTTATAAAAGACAATGGTATACCAATTTCCATCAACTTATCAGTCTTGTTTTGGAAAGTTGCATAGAATTTGTTTTGGAAAAGTTCCTTGATCGACTGTTTTAAGGAAAATTAAACCAACTCGGTTTTCAACATCATTCTCACTTTTACCTTTACGGTGGAGACGACACTTAAAATGATGACTGTTACTATGAGCTTTTATTTTTAACGTGATTTGAACTCTTTCTTCTTCTTTTTTTTGAACTTAAAGTGGTGAGAAATGGAGAACTATATATCTCGAGTTTCTACTTCTCCGCTTTCGTTAATTTGTAAATAGAGGAACTTAATGCCTAACTACTCTCTGTAGTGGAGAAATTGTGATGGAGTTCTATGCTTGTTCCCAACAAATTTAATATATAATGAACTTCGAAAGGGATAATTTTCTTATCATGAGAAGGCATTCATAGAGGAAAAAGAAGCATGAAGGCATTTTACGTGGAGACTGGCATATATTATCTTGAACATTCTGACACCAGAAGAAACTTTTTTGGCTCCAAAGAGAATTATTCCATATCCTTATGCATTCTGTTTACATTTTCAGTTCATCAATTTCAAGTTGAAAGAAAATGGATGGAAGATACCCTCCTCATGGATATCCTCCACCACAGAGATATCCCCCTCAGGGTTACCCACTGGCTAATTATCCTCCTCCTGGGGGATACCCACCAGCTGAATATCCTCCCCCAGGTGGATACCCACCATCGCCATATCCTCCCCCAGGTGCATATCCACCCGCGTATCCTCCCTCGGAAGCATATCTGCCAGCTTATCCTCCCCCAGGGGCATATCCGCCTCCTTATCCACCCCCAGGTGACTATCCACCAGCCCAACCTTATCCTTCGCCAAGGGAATATCCACCGGCAGGTTATCCTAGTCCATCTGCTCCACCTATTTCAGGTATGTTGTGAGGCACTTTTGAGTACGTTGACACAACTTTTAGCTGTCTTTAGGATATTTTTTCAAGTAGAATTGTGAATACCCTACTCAGGAAGACCTTCTTGCTGCATGATTTTTGTTTCATTGCTGGTGCGTCACTTAAAGGCCCATGATGTTTTCCGGTAGAATTGTGATTACCCTACTCAGAAGGATCTTCTTGTTATATTATTGTCGTTTTATTGGTGATTCTTCTCTTGCAAAGGACCAATGGGGCTTTGATTCTTTGTTCTTGTGATATAGTGAGGGGATGGGATGAGTTGGCATTTGTAGTTCTTTGTTCTTGTGATATCTTAGTGTCCAATACATAAGAGATACCCTGCATATAAACAAGTGATTCCCCAGCCGGAATAGAACTTTCTTTTATACACGAAGGAAGCTTCCTTGATGAGAATATGCCTCAGAATGAAGATTTTGGCGTTTTGTTTAATGTAATGGCGATGAATCTCTAGTTTGTACCTTCAGAACTAAAATGTGTTTTGTAGGCTGGATAGTAAACCATTGGTTCTCACTTTAGAGGCGGTAGTTCGAAAGGGTCTAGGGTTGTTGGACATCATGGAACACGATGCCCTTGACAAAGGTCAATGGAGAAATGGATTCATGTAGCCAACCCTAATTGATTGGGTCCTAAGGCTAAGTTTTGGTTTGGTTCATATCATAACAAGAGTCTCCATATCGCAGACTTCCAATTTTGGAGATCCTGTTGAAAAACATCCTCTCAAGTCTCAACTATTGGGATGAAGGGGAGTTCTACGACTTTTTGAGTACCGAACCTCATCCTAAGAGGAAGACTTCTGTTGCTTGTTAAAACCTCCTAGGTGATAACATGCACTTGATACAATTCCAGAATGAATTTTGTGTTCTGGGTTCAAAAATAACCAATTAGACACACAATCCAATTTAAATTCTAGAATTGATCAATAATTTCTTGCAGGTGGTAACACCATCCACCTTAAACAAGTCAAATGACACCATCTTTAACTGCAAAATGGGTATTGGAAAGGCTTAGCACTCAGTAGCTCCCCCTTAGTGGACCTGTTATAGTCATTTATGGAAACGATTAATATATTCATTTTGCATACCTAACATGAATGCAGTTGTACCTTGAAAAGTACCGATTACTAATATTTACCCGATACAAGTGTGAGGTATGTTTTGCTTGCCCTGCGAGCGAAGTCCCGCATCGCCTGGGTATCAAAGTAATATGAAGTATATAAGCGTGAGGGCACCCTCACTTCATGAGCTAGCTTTTGGGTTGAGTTCTATCCAAGACCATGTAACAATGCTTCATAGGCCATAGCACATTATCATTGGTTTCATTCTCAGCCTCCTTTAAATCCACTCACTTCCAATGTAATACTCCATATATGTTAAAATTGCATCTCCATGAGGCGTTAGACAGGCTCATAATACTCCATACTATTTGTTCGTCGTAGCTTGGGGCTTCTCTTCCTTTGTTGGTTATGTAGTTTCTTATGTTAACAACAGATAAAGGCCAACCTGGTATGGGAACACTGCAAGCTGGCAGTAAAGGCCATGGAGGCCTTGTTTGATAACTCAGATTCAGCACTTAAAACTGAATGAATTAAGTAATAAGTGATTAAGTAGGTTTGATAACCACATTTTACATTACTTAAAAGGGTAAATAATCTACTTGCCCCTTAAACTATTCGAAAAATATTTACTTCCCCTTCAACTATCAATTGCATTTACTTGCCCCTTTAACTATGTAAAAACTACTCATTTAGTCCATTCCATCCAATTTCATTTTCTACTCATTTACAATGCTCAAGCTCAGATTTATAGCCTACTGTGTTTGGAATTTCAAAATGAAATTTGGGTTTTGTTTTTTGTCTATCTATTTTGATTCCATAATGTTCAAGTTTAGATTCGTTCAATTCATTTGTTGGAATGTTTAACAAGCTTTCATTATTTCTTTCCAGTGATTGCTCTTTTTTTATTCTTATTGATGCTTTATATTCTCATCTACTAACTATACTACTAAAGTGTTTGTTTCAATGTTGAGTTTGAGTTTTAAAATGAGTTGATAATTTTCTTTTAGAATAAGTTGAAAATCCGTAGATAAATCCGGAACCAATCCGTGACTCACGGATCGGATTGGAACCGAACCGTGAGACTTTTGGATCGGACACGGATTTTATTTTCAAAAAACCGTGACTCGCGGATTAGGATTGGGTTCATGCCAATCCGGACCAATCCGGATCGTGAGCACCCCTATTAAAAAAGCTCATCTATGGGTGGCTAGAGTATTTCAATACGTGCTAGACCGATCAATATTAAAGTCTTCATTTAAACGGTCGCGTTAACCTGGTTGAGAGCATTAGCCGGTCTGGCTCTTAACTTCTTCTTTTTTTGGGTAAAAGGTCCGGCTCTTTTCTTTATAAACTTACAAACTACTACTACTAAATTCGGGGAAAAGGTTTGGAATATGAAAACACAACCAACGGATGAGATTCATCCGTTGAATGTATTTTCATGTTTTTTCTTTCCTATTTTCTACCAAGGCCCTTTCACATAAAACCCACCATAGAAAAATTAAGGGTAAATAAACTACTTGCCCCTTAAACTATTCAAAAAATGTTTACTTCACCCTTTAACTATCAATTGCATTTACTTACCCCTTTAACTATATAAAAACTACTCAGTTAATCAATTCCATCCATTTCAAAGTTACCAAAGAGGGTATTAAGGACATTCACCTACTCCTATATCTATGTATATGTATATGTATATGTATATGTATATGTATAACACTTCTTCTCTTCTACTCCTCTGTTCTCTTCCGTACCCCTCCGCCCACAAAAAGGAACCTTTGATTTCTCTCCATGTAAGAATTACTAGAAAAAAGAAAGAAAAAAAAAACAATATCATCTCTATTATAATGAGGCATGAATAGACTTGTTATTACTCCAGTTTTCATTTTCTTTCTTTCTTTTGACTTCTAATTAAAATCTCTCTCTTACATGACGTAGGCTTGTAGCCATTTGGTCAACTTCCTGCATTTGAAGGTGGAGATCTGAAACTCTTCGGTGTGGATCATTGGACACATATATACATTAAGATCGGTTTAATCTTTGACTTCTAATTAACAACATTGTTGCATTGAATTTTTTTGGAATTTCTCTCAAAACCTATATCACGGTCAACGTGCACATAGCGATCCATTGACACTAAATCTGTTACCCCTTTAACAACAATAATAGTAGCAACAATGGCCTCCTCTCTCTCTCTTTCTCTCTCTCTCTCTCTCTCTCTCTCTCTCTCTCTCTCTCTCTCTCTCTCTCTCTCTCATCTAGTAAAGTGAAGTTAGAGATTGCCAATTTCCCCCAAACCCAGCATTGAGTAGGATTTTGGGAGGAAATTTCTATTTTACCCTTCAGTTGGCTCTCCTTTTTTGCTTTTCCATCCAACTAACATCGAAATTGGATAGAATGGACTAAATGAGTAGTTTTTACATAGTTAAAAGGTCAAGTAAATGCAATTGATAGTTGAAGGAGGAAGTAAATATTTTTCGAATAGTTTAAGGGGCAAGTAGATTATTTACTCAAAAAATTAAGTGGCTCTTAAAATGTAAGCTAAAATGTTGATAAAAATTAAGTAGCTTTGATCTACTTAATTTTTGCTAAATTTACAACTACTACAAACACTTTTCCGCCGCATCCACTACATCGCCATCACCGCTTCTACCACCACTCCACCACCACCACCACTCCGTCACTCCCACCACAACCACAACCACCATCATGACCACCACTCCATCACTCAGACAACCACTGTCGCCACTATACCACCACCACTACTCCGCCACTCCCACTACAATTACCACTGCCACCACCACCACTCACACCACCATAACCACCACCCTGCCACTCTCACCATCACTGGCGCCACCACCACTTACACCATTACTTTGCCACTCTCACTCACGCCGACGCCGACGCCACTACACCACCATCACCATTCACACCACCACTACGCCACCGCCACTGCCACTACTACACCAACACCACCACTACTCCGTCACTCTCACCACAACTACCGCCACCACTATGACCACCACTCCCACCACTACTCCTCCCACCATCACTCCCTAACTACCATGATGCCACCACTTCACAATCACTTCCACGACCACTGCTATACCACCATCACATCCATCACCGCCCCTATACCACCATCTTGCCAATATTCTATATATATATATATATATATATATATATGGATCAACTTCTAATGAGGGATCCCTCATTTTAAATAAAATGAGGACCAAGCAATTTTCCACTTTCCAAACTAAATTTTGACGATCCGAACCGTTAGATGTGTTTAAAATGTGTTTTTAAGGTCCACCGCGAAGATTCGTCCAAAAAAAATACCCGCAAGGGCTTCATCCAATTAGTTTTTGTTAAAAACGTTATATATAGCGTTTTTAACAAAAACTGATCGGATGAAGCCCTTGCGGATATTTTTTTTGGACGAATCCTCGCAGTGGACCTTAAAAACACATTTTAAACACATCTAACAGGTCGGATCGTCGAAATTTGGTTGGAAAGAATGAGGTCCTCATTTTAAATAAAATGAGGGATCCCTCATTAGAAGTTGATCATATATATATATATATATATATATATAGGATCCCGTTCTACTAAGGACTCCCTCAAACTCGTAATTTGCGGACCTCATGAATCGGGGTCGAATCTCGACGATCCGAACCGCTCAATGTGTTTGAAACATGATTTTAAGGGTCACCGAGAGGATTCGTCCAAAAAATATACTCGGAAGGGCTTCATTCGAGCATTTTTCGATAAATTATATATGTACGGTTATTATGAAAAACCGCTCCGATGAAGCCCTTTCGGGTATTTTTTTTTGTGATTCCTCGCGTTGGCCATGGAAAACATGTTTTAAACACATTGAGCGGTTCGGATCGTCGAAATTTGGTCCGGAAAATCAAAAAAGGGGTGGTCCTCACGGAGGAGATCTTTGAGGGAGTCCTCAATAGAACATCTTCCTATATATATATAGGGTTGCAAATGAGCCGAGCTTCTCACGATCAGCTCGAGGCTCGGCTCGAGTAGAGCTCATTCAAGCTCGACTCGGTTGCCAAATGAACGAGCTCGAGCCAAAATTCTTGACCTGTTAAATAAACGAGCCGAGCTCGAGCTACCAATTACTCGGCTCGAATGAGCTCGCGAGCCAAGGACATAATATATATATATATATATAGAGGCCCGATCTAGTCCGGGAGTCCCGGATCCGGGACTCCACTTTCCCGATATTTTTTTGACGATCCGAACCGTCCAATGTGTTCAAAAGGTGTTTTCCAAGGCCCCCGCGGGAAATCTTCAAAAAAAAACACCGGGAAGGGCTTGATCCAAGCGGTTTTCGCAAAACTGTAAATATGCAATTTTTGCGAAAAACTGCTTGGATCAAGCCCTTCCCGGTATTTTTTTTCGAAGATTTCCCGCGTGGGCTTTGGAAAACACCTTTTGAACACATTGGACGGCTCGGATCGTCAAAAAAATATCGGGAAAAGCATCAAAACGCTTCAATCTGGGAAATCCGGGATCCTTGATAGGATAATTTGTGTATATATATATATAGAGGAACTCTCTAGTCCGGGACTAGAGAGTCCGGAACTCATAGTTCCGGATCAAATTTTCATGATCCGAACCGTCCAATGTGTTCAAAAGGTGTTTTCCAAGGCTTACGCGGGAAATCTTCAAAAAAAAATACCGGGAAGGGCTTGATCCACGCAATTTTGTAAATATGCAGTTTTTGCGAAAAATTGCGTGGATCAAGCCCTTCCCGGTATTTTTTTTTGAAGATTTCCCGCGTGGGCCTTGGAAAACACCTTTTGAACACATTGGACGGCTCGGATCGTCAAAAAAAAAATCGGGAAGGGCTTCAATCCGGGATTTCCGGGATCCCGGACTGGAGCCTCCCCGTATATATATATATATATACCCTACTGCCAAGTGGCAGATTTGGGTGTCTCACGCACCTAATGAAGGAAATGGAGGGACCGGTGGTATCTTTTATAAGGAAAAGGAAGGGCAGCTGTACATGTAGTTGGGCGATGTGGGACTTTTGGAATTCACTTCCCACTCTTTCTTCAGTAATCCCACATCGGCTGTTGAGGAAAAACTTCTTGAGAGTATCTTTATATATTGCAGCACTACCCTCCTCCTCTTCTGCACGTGGGACTCACACGATTAACGAGCCCACGCGAGCCGAGCTCGAGCCGTTTGAAAATTATTCAAGCCGAGCTCGAGCCCATTTATAATGGTTGGATTCGAGCTTGAGCCGAGCTCGAGCCATGCGTTTTTTGGACAAGCCGAGCTTGAACACTTCAAAGCTTGGCTCGGCTTGTTTGCAGCCCTATATATATATATATATACAAAATCTTTCCCATCAGGGACTCCTATTTCCCGATCAAATTTTCACGATCCGAACCGTCCAATGTGTTTAAAAGGTGTTTTCAAGGGTCTTCGTGAAAAATCAGTGAAAAAAAATACCGGGAAGGGCTTGATCCGATCAACTTTCGATAAAAACTACGCGGAAAATATATATATGTACAGTTTTACCGAAAACTGTGTGGATCAATCCCTTCCGGGTATTTTTTTTTTGAAGATTTTCCGCGTAGGCCCTTAAAAATGCATTTTAAAAACATTGAGCGGTTCGGATCGTCAAAATTTGGCTCGGAAAGGTGAGGTCCGCAAGGAATTTGGTTAAGGGATCCCTTATTAGATCATTGGCATATATATATATATAAAGTCATTTTCTTATCCGGTCCTCCCGGATTTAAGAAAAAAACTGATTTTTTTCGTGTTGCAAATTGTTTTGGTAAAATCCGAGCCGTCCAATGTGTTCAGAAGGTGTTTTCAAGGGTCCACGCGAAAAATCTTCAAAACCGGGAGGTGCTTGATCCAAGCATTTTTTCGCAAAAACTGTATTTTTACAGTTTTGCGAAAAATGCTTGGATCAAGCCCTTCCCGGTATTTTTTTTTGAAGATTTTCCGCTTGGACCCTTGAAAACACCTTCTGAACACATTGGACGGATCGGATCGTCAAAAAAAATCTCGGATCATGGAGGTCCGGAAGTCCGGATCCCGGACTAGAAGTGGACTCTATATATATATATCACGAATTATCCTATCAAGGATCCCGGATTTCCCGGATTGAAGCGTTTTGATGCTTTTCCCGATATTTTTTTGACGATCCGAGCCGTCCAATGTGTTCAAAAGGTGTTTTCCAAGGCCCACGCGGGAAATCTTCGAAAAAAAATACCGGGAAGGGCTTGATCCAAGCAGCTTTTCGCAAAAATTGCATATTTACAGTTTTGCGAAAACCGCTTGGATCAAGCCCTTCCCGGTGTTTTTTTTTGAAGATTTCCCGCGTGGGCCTTGGAAAACACCTTTTGAACACATTGGACGGTTCGGATCGTCAAAAAAATATCGGGAAGGTGGAGTCCCGGATCCGGGACTCCCGGACTAGATCGGGCCTCATATATATATATATATATATATAGGGGCCGGTTCCCCTCACACTTAAAAAAACACACAATTTTGTTCCGGGCCCTACTGTCACGTTCTGAACCGTTGATCTTGTTTAAATGAGTAAAATAGGAGGTCTTGCAAAAATTCAGCTTAATCGGATATCGATAAGTGCTTGATCCAAACAGTTTTGCAAAAAATATGACAGGAACTTGTGTTTTTAAAATCGTTTGGATCAAGCACTTACCGATATCCGATTAAGCTGAAATTTTGCAGGACCTTTTAGTTTACTCATTTAAACAAGATCAATGGTTCAAAACATCACAAGGGGGACCGGAAGAGTGTTGTGTTTTTTTATGTGTTTTTTTAAGTGTGAAGGGAACCGGCCCCATATATATATATATATATATATATATATAGGGTTTGCTTCACATTCGGACTTTTAATTTCCGCACCTCATGATCCAAAAAAAAATTTGACGATCCGATCCGTCCAATGTGTTCAGAAGGTGTTTTCAAGGGTCCACGCGAAAAATCTTCAAAAAAAAATACCGGGAAGGGCTTGATCCAAGCAGTTTTCGCAAAAAATATATATTTACATTTTTTGCGAAAACTGCTTGGATCAAGCCCTTCCCGGTATTTTTTTTTTTGAAGATTTTCCGCGGGGACCCTTGAAAACACCTTCTGAACACATTGGACGGATCGGATTTTCCAAAAATAATTTGCAACACAAAAAAACCCCCTTTTTTCCTTATTTCCGGGAGTGTGGACTAGAAATTTAGGCTATATATATATATATATATATTTTCCATAAATGTATTTTTTTTTCATTTATGTAATCAAGTACCACCACCGCTACTGCCGCTACTGCCACTACACCACCACTACTCCCACAATCACTACCCTATCACCACGATACCACCATTTCACAATCACTACCATCACCACCGCTATACCGCCATCACAACCATCACCGCCGCTATATCATCATCTTGCCAATATTCTGTATATTTTTATTTTATTGATAAATGTTTTTTTTTTCTTTTATTTCAATACTTCAGCTCCTTATATAGATCAAACAATGTCTTTATTTCAGTGCTTAACATTCAGTACATATCAAACAGCTTATTAGTTTAATAAATTTAGCATTCAGTTTTCAGTACTTAATTTTCAGTTTTCAGTTTTTAGCTTTCAGCTTTATCAAACAACCCATTGGTATGGGAACACTGCTAGCTGGGGGTGCTGTTGTGGCGGCTCTTGCCTACGGGGCTCATCACATGTCCCACGGTCACCATCACCACCAGTCCGACGAGTTCCACGGTCACCATCATGGTCACCATCACCATCACCACAGTCACCATCACCACCAATCCGACGAGTTCCACGGTCACCATCATGGTCACCATCACCATCACCACAGTCACCATCACCACCAATCCGACGAGTTCTACGGTCACCATCACCATCACCACAGTCACCATCACCACCAATCCGACGAGTTCCACGGTCACCATCATGGTCACCATCACCATGGTAAGCACAAGCACGGCAAGCGCTGGAAATAATGACACTTCGGAAGGCCTAACGTAAAATTAACGAGGGTTGAAGAAAATGGAAGTGATTCCCCTTTGCGGCTTTATTGTTCTACTGATTCTGGTGTGCCACTACACTATCATACCTTTTACCATCGTTTGTTTCCTGTTTGTCCTGTTTAGGCTGGCACTGATTTTCCTCTTCCTTTCTTTCCTGCTTTTACTGGCTACGTGATATAGTAACTTTCAGTGCCAACTGCCAAGCTTATGATATTGAAGATATTGGCGTGTACCGTTTCCTATGGAGTCCTTTTCTTATCTTTTGCTAATGCTACTACTCCTTTTCATTTCTATCATTGCTCTGCTGCTTGCAATCTTACTAGCGAAACACCTCACAAGCGATTATGATATTTATTGCCTTGGATATGCCTGCCTTGAATGTTGGTTTGCTGTTCCTTCGAAGACAACATGCATGTTGGGCTGAAAACGGCCGTCTGTGGTCGGCCATGGACGGCTCAGATCTATTCGGCAGTAGATGGTTGAGATTTGTTTGAACAAGATGTGATCTGAGCCGTACATGGCCGACCACGGACAACTGTGATCGGCCCAACTTGCATGCTCACGCCCCCCGCTTCCGGGATCAGTACTCTTGGTAGAAAAGGCCTGGGATGAACACTATTTAACAAAGTGAATAACTGATGTGTTGGTCCCGGAGTGCCCCCATGGATTTGGTTATACAATGTCACTCCCTGCGACCGCTCTAAAAACAGACTTGCGGGTGCGATCTCGAATGCCATAAAAGACTTAATTGAAGCCCTTCCTAACACCAATTGGTTTTAGGAGAGTTGGTGAAAAAGCGGTCTGACATGATGGAACTGGTGTAACTATACAATGGGTGCGTAGCAGGATAAATTGATATAATTTGTGGAAGTAACTTTGATTAACAATTAAGACAGAAATAACTTTGATTTACTAAAATTGTTTATTTTTATTATCATTAAGGTGAATTTAACATACCAAACATTGCTTAGTTTTTGAGCGACTTTCCAGATAATTTCTTTCAGTCTTTTTCCAGGACTTAAACCAGTTGTTTGTTCAAAGGCGATGATCATTTGACTCTGAGCTAGGATTAACAAGTGGAGCCCATGCTAGAAGGGAGAAAATTTCAATCAATAACCACGTTTTTTCTATTCCTTAATTTAAAATAACCAAAGAACAATTCAATCATAAATATGTATGGTTCAGTAATCAAAACAATAGCATGGACGCATTGTGGAAGATTGATCATACCATTAGCCTCAATAAGCATAATGGAAAATCCATAATACACAGCTTCACAAGAAAACATTTCTGCCGTATCAGAATATTAAATATATATAATGTTATGTTCGCAACAATGTATAAATAATAAATGGCCAATCGAAACTCACTGTACAACGCCATTACAAGATATACTCAATGTTATTAATCTCGTCCCGTACTGACCGATATGTACCGTACCAGAGCAAAAAAGGTATATGCTTCACTATGTTCCGTTCCGCCCAATATACCACTTTGTTCCGGCCGTTCCGGCCAGTTTCGGTCACTTCCCGGATCTCGTCCGGTACAGAAAACGGAGGTTTCGGGTTTCTACCATGGCTGCTCTCAACAGGAAAAACGAAAGTGAAGAGAAGAGAAAGAAGGTCAATGCTACCGGAATACACTTCATTCCCGCCTGAAATCCAAAATTTGCCTCCTTCAAACGCATTTTTCGGCAGAGGCGAGCGATAGAGAGAGAGAGATTTGAATCTTGTTGTGGGTCTTGGATTTGTTTGTTAAAAGGGGAGAGAGAGAGAGAGATTGATAGAGTTTTTTTATTTTTAAAAAAAAAACGTTTATCTACAAATAATACTATTATGGTACGCATGCCGGTATCCAAATACAAATCAGTACCAGTACGTTGTTCCAGTCGAGAAAATGGTACGAAATTGATAACATTGCTTATACTAATAGTATTATGTCATTTGCATCGTACTGTGAGTTGGAGTTTGGATTTGGAATCACCAACCACCCTAACTTACTAGTAACGGAATCCTAAATCCGAAAGATAAGGGCCTTGTTCGTTTAGCAGTTTAGGTTTAGTTTAATTTTGGAAATAGGGGTTATGAGTGGAGAGAGAAATGAGGGTAATAATTACAAAATAAAACTAAAACTAAAACTAAAATTGTGAAACGAACAAAATAGCAAAAGAATTTCTAACTTTGTGTCTTTGACTAGGTAATGCTAAAGTGCAGGGGGTTGACTGTGTTTTTCTATGGTTTGCCTTAGAGGCAGATTTGAAGAGAGAGAAAAAGAACTGCATCGATGAAATCGAAGAAGACGAAGAAACCGTTTCTTCGGTCTGTAACAGCTGAGGTTTCAAGCTGTCAGTCGGTTTTAACATTTTCTGAACTTGTTTTTCATCTTTTTGTCAAAGGAATCGGAATCGGAATTGGAAGAAGCCGTTTCTCTGCTTCTGGTAAGAATTGTGTGGGAGCAGAATTAAGTGAGGCTGGTGAGAATAAACAGAAATTAGAAGGGCTTTTTTTGCAATAATATTTTAGCTTACGTGACATAGGTTGAACCTGTGTCATGTCTAAAAAACGACGTCATTTAGTTCTAGGACGTCTTGGATATTGCAAAGACATTTTCTACCTATATCAGCGATATTGTAATGATCCGAAACATTCACTATTTAGATATTTTCATAACACACATCATGTAGAAATATTGGATTAATCGAATAAATATTTGTACTTCATCTGAATGAATTTTTGATTTTTAAAATGGGCTTGGCTACATTGAATCAAACCCATCATCCCCTTGGGGATCAACTTGACGTCGTTTTGAGACAAAAAATTAGTTTTAAGTAATCTTGGGTACTTCAAGGACGTTTTCTATAAATACAGACCATATTTTGACGATCCGTGACATTCATTTTGTAGATATTACCATGACACAAATGATGTAAAAATATCGTGTTAATCGGATACATATTTGTACTTCATCTGAATGGATTTTTGTTTCTTAAAATGGGCTTGGATGCATTGAATCAAATCCATCGTACTATTAACTTACAGTAATAATTTTTGGGTTAATGAGTTTACGGCCCTGCAAATCCAATGAAACCAAACCCTATACTATAAAATTTTCTCCAATTGATTGGCCATTTATGAAAGCTTTTACTTGATCAAACCAGTGTTCGCTCTCTCTCTCTCTCTCTCTCTCTCTCTCTCTCTCTCTCTCTCTCTCTCTCTCTCTCTCACTCTACAATCATTATCTTAGATATGGCGAAGCCTAGCACTGGTGAAGAAGAAGAAGTGAACCAGATGGCAGCTGAGCTGAACAAAACCCTAAAGATGGGGAGAGATTACTGGTGAAGAAGAAAAGGGTTGATGTTCTGTTTGTGTTTGTATAGGTGATCTAGGCTTAGTTTTTTTTTTTTTTTTTATTTCCTCCTGTAATTTCTACTAGGATATGCTCCTTTGATTTTGTTTTGTTTTCTTGGTGTAATAAAATCTTTACTTACTCCCCCCAAAAAATGGTCATTGGAAAAGGAGAATAAGGTTACCCAATTGCAATGTGGTTGCCACAATAGCATCCCCTTTTTAAATCTATATATTTTATTTTAGATTATTTTTTTTATCGAATTTTATCTTGGATTATCATTCACTTTGCACCTATAATTAGTCATTCTTTTTATTCTTATCCTAAAGAAAAGCCCACGTTATTTTCACCTCTCTTGATTGAAAACCATTTAAAGCAGGTGAGACAAAGCTATGATCCCTTCGTCTTTGAAGTATTTCTTTGTTCCCATAGTATTTAAGAAGAGCGAGACATATAATCTTCTTCTTTTTTCTGTTGTGGTTCAAAGAAAGAGTATTTTGATTCCGTCGTATGGTTTATAGAACTTATTTATAGTTATAACTTGTTATATATATATAGGCACAACATTAATCATTAGCTTTGACGTTCGAAGTATATAATTTGTGTCAAGACTTGTCCTATGTGGCTTTAAGGAAAACAATTTAACAGAAGCCATTTCATATAGCATAATCAAAGTAGTAGAATGATGCTATTAGCTTAGGGGTGCACATACACCGGGCTGGGCCGGGTTCGGGCCGGGCTTATGCTAGATAATAACGAGGTTTGTGCATTCCCAAGCCCGGCCCGTTTATGATCGGGCTTCATTTAATATGCCCAAGCCCAGCCCAATTAAAATTTTAATTTCCCAAGCCCGTCCAATAAGCCCATTTTTATTTTTTTTTAAACATGGTATCACAAATATAAATTAATCAACTATAATAACAATTCACAACCATAATAACATACTCAAACTCAAAGTTCTAAGTTCTTATAAAACTAGGGCACTGTTCTTACCGAATAGTTGGAGATGAGATGCGCCTCTTCTTCGACTTCATCGAGGTATTCTAATTTCTAACCCTAAACAACTAGGAGCTATAACATATATATTATATAGTATTAAAATAATCGGGCCGGGCTGGGCCTCAAAGCAATTTCCCAAACCCAACTCATTTAGTAAACGGGCTTAAAATATCAGCCCAGCCCGGCCCTATGGGCCTAAAAATTTATCCCAATCCCTAAAAAAAACGGGCTGGACTGGGAGGGCTAGCGGGCCAATGTGCACCCCTATATTAGCTTATGTCGATCACTCACTAAACCGTTGTCTTATATATATATAGATCCAGTCAGGACTCCCTAACATAGCTTACGTCCACACCTCCCATCTGCCGGCCATATTGTGATAATCCGAACTATCCAAAGTGTTTAAAACGTGTTTTTAATGGTCTATGCGAGGATTCGTCAAAAAAAAAAAAAATTTACCCGAAAGGGCTTGATCCGAGCAGTTTTTCATAAAACTGCAATATATGTATTTATGTGCAGTTTTATCGAAAACTACTCGGATCAAGCCCTTCCGAGTTTTTTTTTTTTTTAACAAATCCTCGCTTAGACCCTTAAAAACACATTTTAAACATATCCAACGGATCAGATCCCATTCCCTTCCTTCTTATCTCTCTCTCTCTCTCTCTCTCTCTCTCTCTCTCTCTCTCTCTCTCTCAACTCATTCTCGTTTGAGAGCCTCTCTCTCTAAACTTGAGAGTTTCTTTTAGGGTTTCATCCCTACCTTATCCCACCGCCGCCCCAACCTTTATCCTACCACCGCCCTTCCTTTGATCAACCTTCATCCGCCCGCCGCAAGCCCTTTTCTCCTCCTTTCACTGCCTCTCTGGTCCTTTTGGGGGGGTAGGGTCGCCGTCTCTTGGCCCTACTCCCCCCTCCGCCCGCCGCCCCGCCACCATCCACTCACCACCGCCCCTGGTACGAATTCTCCTCAGATCAGATCACCACCACGCACCTCCTTACCTGTAGCCAACACCATTCACCCATCCACTGCAGCCATATCCTTCACCCCAGTGCCTTCCTCCACCAGTTTTTCCTTCAATCCGAACCCCTATTTTTTTGAGATTTGTCTCTGGTGTGATGATGAGTTCATGGTGGCCTGGGTTTCCTCCGGCAAATAAAACCTCCAGATTCCGATGACGGCGGCTATGGAGTTTCGGTTCTGCACCCGGAGTTGTACTCGTCTTGGCTCAGCGTAAATCGGGGTGACTCGGTGTAACTCAGCGATGGGTGTCCCAGTTAACTCAGTTTGTGTTGGGTTTTTAGTCGATTACTTTATTTTTTGTTTATCTTAGGTGCTGTTCTTCGCTTTTGTCTTGTGATTTGCTTTGAGAAGTTACAGATTTCATTTAGGCTCTCAGCGTTTGGATTGAGCCATAGATAGTTACTGCTGATGCTTGGATAGGACCCTATGCATCGACCCTCTTATGGATCTGCGCCTGCTTTGCAGTACGAGTCTTAGAGCCCCATGCCCGTCGTGGTTTTTTGTGGTGTGCTCGTGCCCGAGTCTTAGTAGTTTCGGTTCTTTCCATATTTGTTTTGAAATCTTGTAAGTGCCGAATGGCTTGGCTTTTCGGGCCATATTAATGAAAAATGAAATGACTTCCAGTTCAAAAAAAAAACGGATCAGATCCCGACCAAATAGCCGGGAGATGCGAGGTGTGGACGTAAGACTATGTCAGGGAGTCCTGATAGGATCCTGACTGTATATATATATATATATATATAAAGTGATGATACAAGATTAATCAAGGGCGATCTTTCGAGACCAGCAGTTTATAATATAACATTGCGATGGATTTGGAGCTCCATGTTGTCTTCATCACTTTCATGTACAGAGAGTTATCTGTGTTCAGAAAATGGGGGCGGAGAAGAATAACCTTATTTGGATTCAGCAAATCAAACAAACAATGAAACAAAGAGATTTGCAGTAAAGGAATTGAAATTGCGTTGTCCTACTGCAGGTAATAAATATGAAGGGTTTTTACACAGAACTGAATATGTGCAGATAAGTGATTAAGTTCAGCTTCTTGCATAGACTTTAGGCCGGATCAAAACCTAATTTCTGACACTATTTTCTGCTCCACTAATGAAATTGAGTCACAAGTGTGCGGTGAGAAGAAACAACGGCAAATAACTACAAAAATGATGTCTGCGTAGTAAAATGTCGATGCCACTTGACAATATCGAGGTCGCAATTTTGAGTCGTCATGCATTCTAAGCCAATATAGCAATTTTGTTTACCCTCTCCCAAAGAGGGTGAACGTTACTCTCCTACCTTTGTGCCAACATCAATGATCGGATATGTTCATATTGTTCAGAATGATTTTGTTCAACCACTTTCCGTCTTCCGATGTCCAATTTAGCTGAATTTTTGCATGCCCTCCTAGATAATTGTTCTGAACAACATGAACGGATTCGATCATCAGTGTCAGCACCAGAGGTAGGAGGGTAATGTTTGCACTCTTTGGGATGGCGTGAACAAGATTGCTCTGGTAGAGAACAGTCCTCATTACATTGTTAGCCCTAAAAGGCTGCGAGATTTAATACTGCCCACAAATTTTGTATCATACAAAACCCTTTAAACACTCCAAGTATAGTTTTTTTTTTTCCACCTTGTATTTGTATACAACACGCAGTAATTATAAGGAGAAGTTTACGAGTATTTTTGCTCAATCGAGTATTGGTATGCAACACGCAGTATTTATAAGGGATCCTGACGGTTTGCCAATCGAAATCGGGGATCATTTTGGGTGGAAATGTCCTACAGGGTTGTAATGCACGATTTAGACCATCCAAAATGCTTTCAACGGTATAGATTTCATGTATTATCTTACATATAGAATACTTATTTTACTTGTCCGATAATCCAGACCATTAAAAATACTTTAGACGGTCCGGATTGTGCAGTACAACCTTGTAGGGCACTCCAGCCCTACATGATCCCCACTTCCTTGCCAACGCGACTTGGATTATTCACGGTGAAATTGTATTTTCTTTTTTAATGCTATGAAAGGGAAAGTATAAGCAGATAAGTTATTTTATATACTGTGAAGATTAATTTAAGTATTATTTTTGGCAATCACATAATTATCTACAAGAAATTTACTGCACTTGTGTCGGGGCCAAGCCTATTTCAGGCTTAAAGACAAAGTTAGGCCACTTGTTTCTTGCTTTACATTATTTTCTTTCTGGAGCTTATTGGAAATATAATTATGTCTAATTCTATATATGTCAGTAGAAAATGACGTTTTATTTTTTGAGATTTTGGTTAAGAATGTATTTCAAAGACCTTTTGGACACACTGTTTTATTTATTTTTTTCCTTTTAATTCCATCTTACTTAGTCATCAAACTCGGAAGGCTAAAAAAAATTGACGCATCACCCTCCACCATAACCGCACCACGAGCATTAAAAATTACTTATCGTGGACGCAAAGCGGCTATGGAAATTTCAATGTACGTACGTCACGTACTACGAGTTCAATTACGTTAAGGATAACAACGATTATGGAGATTTGAATCTAAGTATTATTAACCAAAAGTATTTATGTTCATATATTGGATCAACGCTGTGTGTATCTATATTTGACAAGCATGGAGATTAGGAAATCGCTCTCAAACATATGACATATGCATGTCTGAAAATGACTCAAAACATAATTTAACTGTTGAGCAACGTTGGATACAGCTGTATCCAGTTCCACAAACTCTATACACTTATATACGCTACTAATTCTTTATACTACTGGTTTTTTTTTAGCAGATTATACTTTAGATAAATAAATTTTTAAAAAAACCCGGATTGGATCCTTTCCGGTTGAAGTTTTTCATTGAACGGAACGGTCCATATTTAGATCATATGTTGATATATTCAATGGTTCGGATACCCTTAAAAAGTTTTACCAGCAACTTTAAACCACTAATTACTGTAATAGACGATGTAGATTTGGATTGTCCGTGTGATCTAAATTAAAGATCGGAGAGGAACAATTTCTGATAAAAGAATTAGTCATTGTCTGATGATTCATTGTTTATCAACTTTTCAACTAATTTTTTGTTGGCAACCGGCACATGACTGGAGTTGATTAAAAAAATCAAGCCTTTTTTCTTGATTTTTTCTCTCCCATATATTTTGTGTATCTTTTTTTTATTGGAAATGGCTACAATACACACTCCTTATTTGGGTGCACCATATGCACCTATTTTATGGTCCAGATTGTGCCACCTCATCGACAATCGTAACATTTTTTAGTTTTTCGTAACTTTTCAACAATATGCTTCGTAACATTTTCTATGATTCGTAACATTTTGGTGTGTCTCGTAACTTTTACAAAAAAAATTTGTAACATTTACAAAAAATTCGTAACTTTTCCAAAAAAATTGTAACTTTTCGCAAAAATTCGTAACTTTTACAGGGGTGTGTATCATACACACCCAAATGAGAGGTGTGTATTGTAGCCTTTTCCTTTTTTATTTAACGACTAATATTCCTTTACTTTTTTATCCATTTATTTTGTTTCCACGCAAATACTGCAATATATAGGTGGGTTTAACAGGCGGGTTTTTGGTTTAGTCGTCAACCCAATCTTGATCATTGCCTGTACAATTAGATCCAGAGAGAGACAGAGAGTTAGAGAGAGGGAGGGATATAACTGCCATTTTTGTGTGTTCGGTGTTTATTTGGATGTGGAATTAGTGGGAATTTTGACCTCAAATATGGTTTTCTGTGGGACTTTTTCCATTTTTTTTGAGTTTCATAGTGGTGAGGAATTTGCAAGTACTGGGTTGAAGTTAATTTCTGAAAAGTGGCTTTGAAGGTAGAGAAAGCTTCATAGCAAAGGTGAGTGTTTGTTTTAATGCCTTTGCTCTTACTTTGCTGTTTTTTGTTAATTTTTAGCCATTTTATGCCTTTAAGTTAACGTTTTAGTTGGTAAGTGTTCTTATTTTCCATGGGTTTTCTATTTTGAGTCAATTAATAAATTCAATTTGTAGTTTGAGGCTTCAATTGAGATATGAAACAGAAATTTGAAATTACTGACTTCAGTTTACTGCTGTATTGCAAAATTAAACTGGTAACTTTGAATTCTGCAGTAATTGTATAATTGAGAAGGCACTGGGATTGAGAAAATTATTGTTTCAATACTTATCTTAGATTTTTGCTTACATAAATAACTAGCAGTGCGAAAGGTTCTCAAAATTAGTCATTTTACATAGAGGGAAACAAACTCACGTTGGATAGGCAACTTTCTCAGAGAGCCATGTTGCTAATACTAACCTTTTTGTTTCTTGGGGCAATTTTTTGTTGTTCTTGAGGCAAATTACACGCTATTTTGTCCTTCGTTTCAATTTTCAATCCTTTGGCATCCATCTGGTTCTTGTGGAAAACGGGAGGGTTGAACGAATTATGCTTGACAGAGAGGTCAAAGGTCCTTTCTCATACATTTTCTTGTAATCTTTTGAACAATTAGCTTTATCAGACCACGGTCTAGCTTGTTCACATGGTGGTTGTTGATCTATATGACGATTGTTGCTGTTTAGGTAACATCTATCCAAAGAAATGTTTAGCAGCCATTTGAATTATTATGTCCATGCCCTTTGAAGCTCTGTAGAAGTAACTTTGAGATTCCTTCTCTAAATAGGTGATGGCATCTGTTTGTTTCGGTTAGTAATTCGTCTCTGGTAAACAAGAGCTACTTTTGCGTATTGCATCTGACCTGTTAATACCTTAGGTTCCAGTTGAGACTTGAGCAAACCTTTTAGCTGTGTGATGTGTTGAGATCGGGGTCAATCGAGTGCTCTGTTGAGATTGGAATTTACACGATCGGTGTTTTGGTTAGCATGCCATAAAATGACTATACACTCCTGCATAGTACCTGCTATTTCCTGGCATTATACTCTTAGGTTTGATTCCCTGACGGATTGTTCCTTTTTGTGTGACAGGCTTATTTGGGTATCCAAGGTAAAAATCTGTGATCAATGGGGAAGGATTTGTGACACAAATGGATCCTAAAGCTTTTATCAGGTTGTCGATTAGTTCACTTCGGTTGAGAGTTCCCAGTGGACAATTGACTGCCGCGAAATCTGGATTCCAGACTTTAACTTCTCCATGTTCATGTGAAATCCGTCTTAGAGGTTTTCCTCTTCAGACAACATCAGTTCCCTTAGTATCTTCTCCTGAATCTGGCTCCGGCTCTCAGAACATTGCCTCAAGCTTTTACCTCGAAGAATCCGATTTGAAAGCACTGTTGACACCGAGCTGTTTCTACGCTTCTCACTCTTGTCTTCAGATAGTTGTTTTTTCAGGGCAAAAGGGATCCCACTGTGGTGTAGGCGTAAAAAGGCAGCAAATTGGAACATTTAAGTTGGAAGTAGGCCCCGAGTGGGGTAGAGGGAAGCCGGTAATTCTCTTCAACGGGTGGATAGGCATTGGAAAAAGCAAGCGGGATGGTGGAAAACCTGGAGCAGAACTTCATTTGCGTATTAAGCTCGACCCTGATCCAAGATACGTTTTCCAATTTGCTGATGAGACCAAATTGAGTCCGCAGATAGTTCAGCTTCAGGGTACCAGTAGGCAGCCAATCTTCAGTTGCAAGTTTAGTCAAGACAGGTGATATGAATTGCATTTTTTTTGCTTCTATTCATCTTCTACACGAGTTCCTTCACATGCTTCAGCTTATTGTTATTCTTGAGAACTTGCCAATAGATTGGAAGCTAAATCAGCGTGGCATTCGCGGCTTCGAATTTATAGTTTTCAAGGGATTTTTCAAAAAAGTCATTCCAAGTAGCTGCAACATTGTATATTAAATAGACTCCAACAAATGAAAGAATACCAGAAGAATGGACAGTCTAAGCATCGAAAGGATTACTAAAAGGACCCTGAGGTATCCAGTTATCAAACCACAAGAAAGTTGCAGAACCATCCCCACTAGAAATTTTAAGAGAGAGCATATCAGTAAGCCTAAGCTTTAGAAGCTCTTTCCTAGGTCCAATAACAGTCAGCTGGAACATCCATATTCGAAATGCGTGTCTCTGCTGACGATCTTTTTGCTCCATTGTATGGAATGAGTAGGGCGCATAACTCAAATAGCTCATATCCATACAACTTCTGGAGATACCTTGTTAGACTGTTAAGAGTGGTGATAAGACACGGTGCAAGTCCACATGAAACTCCCGTAACTGCTTAATTGGGCCGCAAATAGAACCCGGAAAAATAAGAGTGTGTTTCACAGTTTGAATCCTTCCAGCATATGGTAGACGGTTATTCCCCAATAGGGGGTGTAAGCGAGTTGAGCTTCGTAGAGCTCAAGCTCGGCTCGTTCGTAAAAGAGCCGAGCCCTTAACGAGCCGAGTTAGGATAATTTACTTAACAAGCCTCTTTAAACGAGCCGAGCTTTACCGGGCTCGTTTACTAAACGAGCCTAAAACTCGAGCTGAGCTCGGCTCGGTTACTAAACAAGCCGAGCCGAGCCACGAGCTGCTCGCAACCAGCTCGATTCGTTTAACCAGCTCGATTCGTTTATAGCCCTATTCCCCAATCCCTTTGAGTCTAAAATCATCTATATCAAACAAAGGTTTGCAATGGGCTGCGGAAAATTTTGATGAAGGCACCCCAAGGCTGAAAAGGGAGAGAACCAAACTGTCTACTGAACTTCATATTGTTAGAAACTGAAGGTAGAGTTTTCAATGTTCTCAATGGCAACAGAGATTGCAACTGTCGATATTTTTGCTATGCAGTGCCGATTGATAGAAATGTGTGTGCAACCACTTTAACGTATCTGAATTCTGAAAGTAGTCAAAGAAACATTGCAGCTTTTTATTTCTTTTAGAGTTGGAAACATATTATTCTGCCAATTTCCTACTCATTGCATTGGATAATTGGATTATCTTTGTAATCTCGTTTTCTCATAACAAATTTACAGGGTATCCCATCTCGACTCATTGAACAATTTCTGGGCATTTTCTGGTGATGACCGAGAAACTGAGAGAAGAGAGAGGAAGGGATGGAAGGTGACGATCCACGACCTCTCCGGCTCAGCCATAGCCGCAGCCTTCATAACCACTCCCTTTGTGCCATCCAGTGGTTGCGATTGGGTTGCGAGGTCCAACCCGGGATCCTGGCTGATTGTCCGGCCGGATTCTTGCCGGCCTGACAGCTGGCAGCCATGGGGAAAACTCGAAGCTTGGCGCGAGCGGGGTGTCAGAGACTTAGTCTGTTGCCGTTTGCATCTCATCTCAGAAATCCATGACGGAGGAGGAGGGGAGATTCTAATGTCCGAGATTTTCCTCAATACCGAAAAGGGCGGCGAGTTCGTCATCGACGTTGATAGGCAGGTTCAAGCAGCGGGGACAGTGACTCCGGTGTCAAGCCCACAGAACAGCGGGGACTTGACGGCGTTAAGTCCGGTAGCGGGGGGGTTTGTAATGAGCTGCAGAGTACAAGGGGAAGGGAAGACCAGCAAGCCGTCAGTACAATTGGCAATGCGACACGTTTCATGCGCGGAGGACGCCGCTCTCTTTATGGCTCTCGCTGCCGCCGTTGATCTGAGCGTCGAAGCATGCAGACCTTTCCAGAGGAAGACCAGCAGACGGAATCGCCACTCTTGGTGAATTCAATCGCATTACTTGGTTGTGTTTGGTTCGTTGGAATGATTTTCGGAGATAATGAAATGGTCCTTCATCTTAATTGATGAAACGGATTCCATTTGTAGCGCCAATGTGATCATTTTCCTAGCAAACCGAATGTCGCGATGAGGCTTTTAAAGGAAGTGATTATTTCATTCACGCGCCAATGTGATCATTTTCCGTTGTGAAATATATTTGTCCCCAAAACAAAATCAATCACAATCATATAATTGGAGTCATTATACAATGGCTCATAACAGTAACCCTAACACCTGCAAGGATCCATTTGTTCATACTTAGACCCATGTGCATTACGATCTCAATATACAACCACCATGCACCCTCAGCCAACATCTACGGCAGCCACTCTATCAACACTGGCCTGATGGTAGTCCAGGCCTTTCTCTTCTGGGGACTCCACTCATATTTTAACAGCAATTCCAGTGGTTAGGAAATGGCATGACCCATTTTCATTTTTTGGCCAAAAGTGTAAAGCCTAGCCACCCATTTGCCCGGGTGCACCCATTTGTCCACCTATTTTCACCTAAAAATGACACTTTGCCACATCACCACAACCACCACCAAATCCTCCCTCCCATATATATATGTCCGGTTTGGGATACAAGCGGAATTATTGAAAAAAATGACATTGCAAATGACAATTAACCATTGCACCACCATTGCCATTTTTTGGCCAAATGTCACTATTCATGACCATTTTTTGGGAATGACTTATGCCAAAATGGTACTATCACTGGAATTCCTCTGAGTATCTTAATCCAGCATATAGGTCACCCCTCCTGCTAGCCAGCAATGATACCAAATGACACAAACTGTTGGGTTGAACTCACCATTGAAAACTAGCTTGCAAAAAAAGCGTGTCCAAGAACTTAATACACACAATGCCAAATCCTTTCTTCACATACCAAAGCAGATACGGGACATAAGGATCGTAACAAATTTCATACAACCAATTCCTAAAGTTCCGGAGTCGAATTAAATCAAATCATAACTAGTTAAACTACTGCTCAGTGCTCAAGCATATCACAACACATCACTGGCAGTTACATTACACAAGGCAGTTACATTACACAAGTTCTATGCTCTATGAACTTCTCTCAATCTTACAAACTACAAAATCTACAGTTTCTTCTATTTATCAGTAATGTTTTCTCTCCCATTTTCCTTCACGCCTACCATCGCGTTCTCTCCGCTCAATCATCTGCCTAGATGACTTGCTCCCTCTTGATCCGTGTCTTTGAGCGGACCCAACCCCACCTGGCTGTCCCTCTAATGCGGACACTAGGTCCGCATCCCCAATGCTACCCGTGTCACCAGAGTCCTTGCTTCCATCAAAGTTTTCTTCATAACTGCTCCCACCGTCATCTAAACGGTCACGTGATTGCAGAATGGTTGGAACTTGGCCTGAAAAAGGCCGAGATCCAGCAAGAACAACTGAGGGCATAGTTGTCAAAGAAGAATTGCTCGTGCCAGTCTCTGTCTGCAAGCTGCCACTCGTTGTTCTTAAATTGCCTTCAGTACTCGATCTTCCATTTTCTCTTTCACGATATCTTTCCCGAGGCCGACTGCATTTAAAATGAAACAAAAATCAAAGTTACTGCATTGTTTACCGTTAAAGTTTCCTCTGTAACTGGATTGGAGGAGGCCATTAATTGTTGAATTTTAGAATAGTCGTAAGAAGAACAAGAACAAGTTTCAAATAAAATCTAACGAAATTTTAAAGCAATAAAAAGTGCTGAGCGATGTTCAGATAGCAAACAATCAAAGAGAATACAACTACCCATCCTACATTATATTATTTCTCTTCTAAATTGATGGTTATATTGCAAGTTATCTTATAGAAATATAACACACCGTTCAAATTCTTGTTAACTTTCCATCAAATTCCTTAACCTATCTGCTAAACCAATCAGTCAATAGAGTTGAAATGGAGGTAGATGCTGGAGATATTTTCGTTTGGACGTTGAAAATTGCTCGAGGAACAGAAGTATTATTCCAAATAAGCGTATATCAATATACCTTTAACCCAAGAAGAAATCGCTTCTATATTTTAAATCGAGAATGCAGCCGCTGCAAAGCTTTTGTCAAGGGGACTTCTGACAGTGGTTGGTATTTTAAAACCTATTAATACTGGAATTATCTGGTAAAAAATACAAGAGGACTCAAGTTTTCTTTTTCTTTTTCTTTTTTTATGTGTGAAGATTTGCATGCAAAATAATAAAGGAACAAAGTAGAATAAACTAAAAGCATACCTACTATGAGTTGAGGTAGAGAACTCCCGTCGTGCAGGCCGAAGTCCAGATTCAACTTGCTCTAGTTCCCGTTGGAGGTCCCTCTACATGCAACGAAGCATTTAAGATATAGAAAGTTAAGAATTTAACGAGTACAAAAACGAATTACAGTTTGCCCCTGCTTTAGAAATGGTGCATAACAGATTCTGTATAAGAAGGATAGGAGGCTAGTCAAACAAACTGCAACATCTCACAATAATACAGATTGGTCCCTTCTGCAATTGTCATGCCCCTGCTTCCATTCTTATCCTGGCATCAACATACTCACTCACCATAATCCGAGGCCAGGTAGCCTTGTCATATTTAGAACGCACCGACAGCCAGAGAGTTTTCAGCAATTTCCAATCATAACTGACCAGTGACAACAGAAGGAGGCCAGTTAGTACATGAGGATCAGTTCACCACCAGATCTCCACTCCTTCCTCGAACTTCAACATGTCCACTAGCAGAAGCTGCCTCTTCGGCACAAACTGTCCAAATTCCAAACGGCTTCCCCATTTGCAAAGCAGCCCAATAAAACTCCTTGGACAAAGCTTTTCTGACTACTCTCCACGTCACCAGCAACTCTTACCCCTAACTAGAAGCCTGTATACTCCTCCTCTTCCCTTCAACTGAACCAACTCCTTACTTCCAAGCTTCGTCTTTTTCAAAAGTTGTTCCTTTTCCTCTCATAAACAATGACACACGACCTTTGGTTATTAAGGCTATAAGAAGAAGAAAGTACCACTAGTCTAATATATTGCCCGTTTTCCCCTCAAGTTAAAGAACTTCAATATCTAAGAATTTTAGTCGGCAATAGTAACAACCAATATGTGCACACTCACAAATATAGAGTGAGACAAAGAGGAAGCAGTTGTGATCGGGTCTCCGTGAATGCCAATAAAAAGACAGAGACATTGCAGAGGAGTAATCTTAATCAAATGTCAAACAAGGACTGAGGACCACATCAATCTTATATTCCATCTGCCTATTAAGGAAACGCATACCTTAGTTGCAGGAAACATCTGTTTTGAAGCTGCTCCCGGCTGAGAAATGCAATTCAGCATTTCTGAACGCATTCCCATTGAGATGGGATCACACTCCTCAGGGAAATGGGAGCTTACGGTCGGACTTTGATCACCAGAGCTCCGCCGATGGAGGGCGTGGCCACCGACAATGAAGAAGTGGAGGACGACGAGAGTGACGATGAAGAAGAAAGAACGTAACAGAGTAGGGTCTACGAAGGAGGAGGATACCATCGGAACAACAGACGATCATCAGAACAGATATCAGATAGGAGCCGCATCTCCCGCAACAGACAGATGAAGAAGAAGATAGATCTAGGGTTGACTATTGTAGTTGGGTTTGTGGGCTTCTTCATTAAATAGAGAACTGATGGGTTTGTTGGGCCTCGTATATTAAATAAGGTTAAAGATTTGGGCTAGTGATTGGAGTTGCCCACATCTCCCTGTAAAACCTTAAGGTCAAATCACACTTTTCAATTTTATTTTATATAATTATACACTAATCCCAATCTGAAAAATAAATAATACATATCTCATACATATGGTCCTCCCACGCTCCCAACCTTTATGAGCTTCTAGGTACCTCAGCTCCGCCCCCCCCCCCCCCCCGTTTCCGCCCCTGCCCCTGTGCAACTAAGACGCATACTTAATCACTATGCATAATATAAAGGAAAATGCACCGATGAACCAGATCCACAAGATCATCAGGAAATTTTTAGCCATAATTTTACATGCACAACAGGTCCTAAAAGCCAAAATCAGAAATAAGAGTAGCAAATGAAGAAATGCAGAGTTGACGGTTAATCAGTGATATGCGGCCTTGCCTGTGATTGCTTCTCTTTCTCCATGTCAAGCTGGTGACGAAGCTCTCTTGTTTTTGCACGCTCAAGTTCCAGCAGTCTCTGTCTCTCAATTTCCCTTTCTACTTCTGTTGTCCTCTCACTAATAAAGAGAAGAGCATTAGTACTTCCAATACTATCGAATATGTTGTAGCCACGAAATGTATCAAAATTTAAGAGCACAGGATGAGCAGCAAATCGTGAAATAAAACCTATCAAGTTCTTGAAGTAGTTCTGCTTCTCGTAAAGCTGCCTCTTCCAAATACTTTTGACGAGCACGTCTTACAAGTAGCTTTTTTTGCCGGCGGGCTATTATCTCTTCTTTAAGTTTTGACTTTTCTCTGATAGGAAGGGAAAACCATTCAATAATACAAGAAGCAACTTTAAACAAAAGCAAGAAAAAAGCAAGAAAGGAACAAAACCTTCTAAAATACTTGAGCATGCAATCATTAAGCCAAGTGCATCCATTTGGAATTTGTAACACAAGGGCTAAACGCACTAACCGAAATAAGATATGCAACCAATGAAACTTGATGCATTTTGCAGTGAACTTAGAATCGCAAAAAATGTCGTAACAAATGAAAGGTCATTGAAACCTGTTATTGTGCCAAGAGGTTGAAGAATATCCAAACAAAATCTTGAGTCACAATCAATTGGCGTCAGCTATCTAAATGGTATATAGATCAATAATATTTCGTTTCCTTTTAATGGTATCTACCAAAGAGCATAATACATATGATTACAAGAAATGCTAGGGCGTTCCCTCTAAGCGATGCGTTTTAAAAAAAAAATGGGAGAGGGGTGCCACATCGGCGCCCTGCTGTGGTGATAAATGAGCAAGGGTTCTCGCACTTACCTAGACGAGTGCGGGTTCTCACACTTACCTAGACGAGTGCGGGTTCTCACACTTACCTAGACGAGTGCGATGCGTTTTTTTACCGGTAAAATAAGGACTATAGGGTTTGGTTAGTAACTTGGAATATAGGAACACATTATCAGGTAAGACTAGGGAGCTAGTCGATACTATGCTTAGGAGGAAGACTAGTATAGCTTACCTTTAGGAGACTAGGTGTGTTGGGGAGAAAGCTAGAGAGATAAGAGGCCACGAGGTTTAAGCTTTACTATATGGGTAAGGATAGACAGAGAAATGGGGTGGTATCATAGTAGATAAGCACTTTAAGGATTCGGTAGTTGCAGTCACAAGGAAAGGAGATCGAATTATTTTAGTTATGCTAGTGAATGGAGAGAGCATAGTTAATATTATTTCGTGCCTATGTGTCCCAAGTAGGCTTGGATGATCTTACTAAAGAGCAATTTTGAGAGTAAATGGATGACGCGGTTCAAGGGGATACCTTTTGGGGAAAAGCTATTTATACGAGGCAATTTCAATGGCCAAGTGGGAGTTAATAAACAATGGGTATGAGAAGGTTCATGGTGGCTTTGGATCTGGTGATTGAAATGAAGTGGAAGGAGGATTTCATTGTATACTTGGAATACTCTTTGTACGAAGCGAGAGAAACATTTAATTACTTTTTAAGTGTGGGGCCAATAGAAGTTAAATCTACTACTTTCTTGTTAGAGACATAGATCGCTCGCTATGTAAAGATTGTAAGGTTATTCCCAGAGAGTGTCTAGTAGATCACTCGCTATGTAAGGATTGTAAGGTTATTCCTGGAGAGTGTCTAGTGGCACAACAGACTTTTGGTGTTAGATAATTGTCTTAATGGGAAACATAGAATGAGAAAGGGAACTAGAAGCCCACGGACTAAATGGTGGTTCCTAAGATGGGAGAAACTAAAGATGTTTGAGGCAAGTATGTTTCAAAAAGTAAGGTGAGGAATGGAGGCGATAGTGATAGTATGTGGAATACAATGGCCGACGGTAATAGAAGAATATCGAAAGAAGTTCTCGGGGAGTCGAAGGGGAAATGTCCTATTTCTAAGGAGACATGGTGATGGAATAACGAGGTTCAAACCATGGTAAAAGCCAAGAAGGAATGCTTTCAAAAGTGGTAGCAGCAAGATTGAAATGAGAAAAATTTTAGGAGCTACAAGCAAACTAGCAAGGAAGCTGAGAGAAACATTAGGAATGTTGAGTTGAGAGCCTATGAGAATTTTTACGCTAGACTCTATAGTAAAGATGGAGAAAAGAACACTCCCTCCGTCCCATTTTCTTTTAGGGTAAATTTCACCTACCTCCCCTGAGGTTTCTGACAATTACAGGGACATCCCCTAAGGTTTCTGAAATTCCACTGACCTCCCCTACTTTTGAAAATAAATGTCACATACCTCCCCTCCGTTAACTTCCGTTAGAAAAGCTAACGGAAAACGCTGATGTCAGCGCCACCTCACTCTCCTCTTTTTATTTTAAATCTTAAAATGTTTATAACTTTTGTTTTATATATTCACTTTTTATGAAATTTATATATTTAAAATCTACTCGAAAAGATCTATAAAATGAGATCCATATTCAATGTGAAATTATGAAAAAATAAAATCTTAATTTTCAATGTGAATTATCATGCTACATAATTTAAATTTTTCAATGTTTAACTCAAAACTTTAAACCTCAAAATTCTTACAACTTTTTTTGTAAGGTTCTAAGCTCGACTCCTATGGAGAGGAGGTCAACCCTTGTAGTTTACTAACATCTAACAGCTAACTCTATTGATGAATATCGAATGGCAAAAAAAAAAAAGACAATCACTTTGTTCACTTCACATTTCCAAAAAAATTTCCAAAAAGATTCTTTCTCAATCTCTCATCTCTCTAATCATTAATCATATTTCTCTCTCTACTCATACCTCTTTATCCAATCATTATTCTCATTTCTCTCTCTGTCTCTCTCCAATTATTACACATCTCTCTAATTATTACTTTTTCCAAAAACTCATCCAAACACTATCTCAAAAATATTTCTCCAAATATTCTTCTCAAAACTCTCAACCAAACACAGTGAATATAATTAAAATTTGCATTGAAAATTTAAAATTTTATTGGGACAAAGTCACCATTAAATAGAAAAATGGACCTGCAAATTTACCATGTTCATTTAATTAAGAATATATTTGGAAAAAACAAAATTGTTAAACAAGAAGATTTTATGATGTTTCGTACTCCCTCTGTTCCAAATTGTTTGCCCCCCTTTTGGGAGTGCGTGCATTTTACACTAAAAAAATAACGTGTCTATGAGAACTTTTTTTGAAAAAGAATTACACCAATTTTTTCTTCTCAATAAGATCTTTAAATTGGTATAAAGTTTGTTGAAAAAAATTAATGCTTGTATATTATTTTTTGCGTGTAAAATGCATGCATTCCCAAAAGGGGCAAACAATTTGGAACGGAGGTATTACAATTTTTGCGTAAAATTTTGACTTACACTTTAAAAATAATTTAAATTATGTAACATTATAATTAAAATTCACATTGAAAAAATAAGATTTTATTTTTTCAAAATTTCACATTGAATATGGATCTCATTTTATAGATCTTTTCGAGTAGATTTTAAATATATAAATTTCATAAAAAGTGAATGTATAAAACAAAAGTTGTAAACATTTTAAGATTTACAATAAAAAGAGGAGAGTGCGGTGGCGCTGACATCAGCGTTTTCCGTTAGCTTTTCTAACGGAAGTTAACGGAGGGGAGGTATGTGACATTTATTTTCAAAAGTAAGGGAGGTCAGTGGAATTTCAGAAACCTTAGGGGAGGTCCCTGTAATTGTCAGAAACCTCAGGGGAGGTAGGTGAAATTTACCCTTTCTTTTAAGTCTCTGCGCGCCAGAACGATTATCAGAATTGACTGCTCTAGCCAATGCGAACGGCACTTTCTGTGATCATAATAAGAAAGTAGGCTTATCGCGCTGAGCACATAGCTTTTGTAGTGCATGTACCATGTGTGTCCGTCGCTGTCCTTTCGCGTTATGAGTTATGTACGTAGGGAGCGTAGAATGCTTTTTGTATTATTTGATTGTATTGTCATTAATTTGATTTGACTGACTCGGGAACTTTCCCTTAGGGTTCATGCCTTAGGAGTGAGCCTAGTGCTTCGTTTGATAGAAGAACGAGGGCCTTCAAAAGGAATCATCGTGCGTGTATATGTGCACATACGTACACATACACGCGCACAAGCGCGAGTCGTTTGCAGGAGTGAAACATGGGAAGCGGGCAGGGAAATATACTTACCGGGGGATAGGTTAGCCAGCTAAGGAGTTCGTTCACAAAGTGAACGAACAAAGGGCTCTAACTCCACTACGTGGAGTTAAAGCCCGAAGTGAGAGAATGAAGTAATTGGTTGTAGCTAAGGGGGCAAAGGTTTAAGCCAGTGCCAAATTGGAATAGCCAATTCTGGTCAAGCAGGAACCCCTTTCTCTTAGTTCTCGGTTGGACGGAGTCTGAAAAAGAAAAGCCTCTAGAAACTGGGGACTCATTCCCTAATTCCACTATAAGATCTCTGAGAGGGAGCACACGTGTCAACAGAAACCCAACCTTTAGTTTTCTCGCGGATGGTCGGACTCGGACAAATACTCGCCAAGAATGTCATCTCATCACGTTTTCCAACGATGAATTGCCTCCTAAAGGACGACATCATGCGAAGTCATTTAACATCACCATTCTTTGCAAGAACTTCAGAGTACCACTCGTTCTCATCGACAAGGGATCGGGTCTCAATGTTAGCCCTCTCCGGACTGCTCTACGGCTAGGTTTTTTTCCTGCCTCTTTCAAAGCCTCACACATGGGTGTCAGGGCCTTCAATAATTCCAGGAGGGATGTGATCGGAGAAGTGAACATCGGCCTGGTTATTTGGCCCATGACTTTAACGATCCCCCTTCAAGTCCTCGATATCCAGTCATCCTTCAACCTAGTCCTCGGAAGGCCATGGCTCCATGACGCCGGTGTTGTCGCCTCAACATTGCACCTGTCCCCTGGGCGAAAGGGGCCACCATTCTCTTTCTTTCTTCAATCCTTCCGATCAGGACAAGTGGGTTGGTTCGTTTCCTCCTCCTATCTACGCAATTCTCTGTCTTCGTTCGTGATCATCTTGGGTGAAAAGTCGTTGTAGAGGAGCGGCTGTGAAACGGTGATACCCCTTTTCCATCTTGTTCCCTCCTTGGGAATCCAACTATTTAAAGGGACATGTAATCATGACACTTTATTTTAAATTTCAAACATTTTTCACAAACAAATACCCTTTGATTCTACTTTTTGAATGTATGTATGAACACTTTACAAGGATAGTATTGCAAAACAAATAGAATTGGAAAACCTGAAATGGAAAGTGGTCAATTATTTATAAAGTGGTCCATCTTTCCACTTTGGGACGGATCAAAATGGAAAGATAGACCAAGAAAATGGAACGGAGGGAGTATTATAAACTTGCCAAGCTGAAGGAAAGGAAAACTAAAGACTTCTCTCAAGATAAGTGTATAAAGGCATTAATTTGGTGGTGTTGGTGAAAGATGAGGAGATCAAAGGATAGATGGAGGACGTATTTCGAGAAGTTGTTCAACGCGAAACATGTAGAATGCTTTGGCGAGAAGAAAGTTGGTGTACTAGCAAGCACATAGAATAGGAGTTCTATCGTAGAATACAGAAGTCCAAAGTGCCGAAGGCTGTGAAGAGGATGAAACCGGGCAAGGTCTAGGACCAAATGATATCTCTATTGAAGTGTGGAAAAGTTTACGTGAGGTGGGGGTGACTTGGTTAACAAAGTCGTTCAACATGATTATTATAAATAGGAAGATGCCCCATGAGTGGAGGAGCACCTTAGTACCTTTATATGAGAATAAAGGGAATATTCACAGTTGCAACAACTATAGAGGCATTAAGGTGATGAGTCATATGATAAAGTTGTGGAAAGAAGTTGTTGAGCATCACTTGAGATCGACTATGAAACAACTATCTATTAAGAAGATTGGTACAAAAGTATAGAGAAAAGAAGAGGGATCTTCCTATGGTTTTCATATATATATTTAGAAAAGGCTTATGATAGGGTGCCCAAGAATTTTATATGGTGGGTTTTGGGGAGAGAGAGAGAGAGAGAGCAACCGACAAAAGGGTATATCAAGGTGATCAGAGACATGCATGAAGGTGCCGTCACTACCATTAGATCACCAGGGGATACAAGTGCATTTCCAATCATAGTAGGTCTGCACCAAGAGATATGGATGAATTGACCAGGCATATCCAGGTGGATATCCCATGGTGTATGTTTTTTGAAGATGATATTGTCCCGGTAGATAAAACTACTAAAGGAGTTGGTACTAAATTAGAATTAAAACTACTAAAGGTGTTGGTACTAAATTAGAACTAAAACTACTAAAGGTGTTGGTACTAAATTAGAACTAAAACTACTAGAGGTGTTAGTACTAAATTAGAATTACGGAGAGAACGATTAAAGTCAAAAGGATTTAGGATAAGTAGGAGCAAAACTGAGTATATAGAGTGTAATTTTAGTGGTATGGAAGTGCTCATGTAGAAAGGGTGAGGATTCAAGACCAAAAGATACCACAAGGTGATCACTTTAGGTATTTAGGTTCCATTATCAACAAAGATGGACAGATTGCAGATGATGTGACTCATAGGATCCAAGTGGGATGGCTTAAGTTGAGAAGTGCTACAGGTGTACTATGTGACAAGAAGATACCCACAAAATTAAAAGGAAAAATTTATAGAACTACCATAAGAACAGTGATGTTTTACGGGACAGAATGCTAGCCTATCAAGAAACAGCGAGTAAGATGGGTGTAGCTGCAATAAGAATGCAGAGATGGATGTGGTAAGACTAGAGGAGACAGAATTAGAAATGAAATCGTTCCTGAGATGGTAGGTGTAACACCTATAAAGGAGAAGTTGAGAGAAATTAGACTTAGGTGGGTTGGACATATCTATTGTAGACTTGTAGATACAGTAGCTAAGAGAGTTGGTAGGGTAGTTTTGGGTAGTAACGCTACAGAGAGGAGAAGACCCAAATTGACATTGGATGCAGTAGTGCGCAAAGACATGAGTCTATTGAGTCTAATTGAACAAGTAACTCTTGACAGAGCTCAATGGAAAAAAAAGATTCATGTATGCTAGAAGCTTTTCCTCCACTTACAATCGCATAACATGCTCGGCCTATTTTGATTATAACGATCAGATTATCTTCAACCTCTCATCATTCATTAATCAATCTTACATAATGGAATTGTTCATTCTTGGTATTTTCGGGTTTTCATATTTATATAGTTACTACAATTCCACCTCTAAAGTAATAGGTTTAGGTAATCCTTTTCAACTGAGCGTCATATCCAAATTTCTAATTTAGTTTTTATGTCCTCTTTCAGTATCATCAGCTAAGTCTACATCATCTGCAAATAACATATAGTATAGGATTTTGTTAAGTTATATTGAGTTAAGGGTTTATTTGTCATGTATATAGTTCCTAGGGGTAGTTTAGTCCTTGGCATTTTAGTCCATGTATATCTGTGTAAAGTAACTTTTATGATCAAGAGAAGAAAATATACTTTGAGCCCTTTTTTCTCTCTCTACAATTGTACATGGTATCAGAGCATGCGATCCAAACCTTGTTTTTTTTTTTTTTCTCTATCGATCGTGTTGAGTGTTGGGTTTCTCCACCATCAACAGACTTCATCTTCTTGGTCGATCAACTGCTGTTAGTTCTATTGTTGAGAGTCGAGTGAACTCCATCAACACAACTCACGCACCAGACGCACGTTCTCTACTGGGTTGTGATCAATACCCACCGTAGTACACTTGCCGGACTCCGGCGACCCTCGAAAACCTCCGGCAACTTCTGTTTGGCTGTTATTTAGTCAATTTTGTCCAGATCTGTTGAGTTCTCAGCCTCAAGGTCTGTCTCCGACATCATCCAGCCTCTCCAGATGTCGTATTGCCTTGGCGACCACCTTACGGACGTCGTTCAGCCTTGGCGACCACCGTACGGACGTCGTTCAGCCTCAACTATGCTCAACGGTGACTGGGTTAGCAAGTAGGACATCGTACAGCCCATATTCAAGCCTCTACAGTACTCGTCTGTTACTGGGTAGGTCTTATTTGCCTTCTACAGTACTTGACGATAACTGGGACGTTTCTTACAGCCTTAACGTTGACTGGTAAGTCTGAGTTGGACTTCACCAATACACTATATTGACTGATTGTTGCTTTGTTGGTGTGTGGATTTGACTGGATAATCTCTATTACCCTGGGTCTTGCTGGTTTGTCTTTGAAACTCTCAAAGTTGGCTTAGGAAGTCCTGTTTTTTGAACTTTTGAACCTCTGCGGTATCTTTCCCTTCATATTTGTGCTCCTTACAACTAGGTATCAGTTATTTGGCTCCTATTGACTGGGTGAGCACAGTCAATTAAGTTTCTTGCTGTTACGCCATTTTCCTGAAGCTTTTTAGTGGTTCATTGCTACTCAGAAATCTCTGGGCTATTTTGGGAAAGATTGGAACTGTTGAGTAAAGTTTGGGAGTTGTTCCAATTTTTTTCCTGCACTGTTTGGTGTTGGTTGTTCTTATTGGGTGCTGTTGCATACTGTTTGAACAGTATTTGGTTCTATTCCGCCTTTTTGGAGTGTTATCTTGAGGCCTTTAGGAGTTTGTTCATGTTAAGATGATGGAGGCTTCCAAAATTTCCCAGGTTGATGTTTTTTCTCAGGGGGAGTTACAAACTCTCAGGCGCCTACTGGCTCGGCTTGACGCTCCATCTACCATTGCTTCAACTTCCACTTCCACTGCTTCTGATTTCTTTGCCTCTGTACATGCTAGTGCTTTCAATGCATCTAACTCCCCTCCTTGGATTATAGATTCAGGTGTCACGGATCATATGACGGGTTGTTCATCTTTCTTTGATTCCTACTCTACGTGTTCTGGTAAGGATAAGGTTAAAGTGGCTGATGGTTCTTTATCTGCTATTTCGGGAAAAGGTTCTATTCGTTGTTCTCCAACCGTTTCTCTTTCCTCTGTTCTTCATGTTCCCAATTTTTCTACTAACCTTTTATCTGTTAGTAGTCTTACCCAATCCTTAAATTGCTCCGTAACATTTTTTCCTACACATTGTGTCTTTCAGGAACTGGATACGGGGAGGACGATTGGCAGTGGTAAAGCTCATGGGGGCCTTTATTTTTTGGAGTCTGCACCTAATCCAGTTTGTCCACCTTTGTCATGTGGTCAAACTCTTGCAGCTGATACGGGTTCAGCTCTTCCCCTGTTACATCAGTGGCATCGTAGATTGGGTCATCCATCTTTTGGAATTCTAGAAAAACTGTTCCCAAGTTTGGCTAAGCAATGTCCTCGGAGTCAGTTCCTTTGTGAAGCTTGTGAGCTTGCGAAACATAAGCGCTCATTCTATGCTCCAGTCAATCACAGAAGTGATTCGCCATTTATGGTTATTCATTCTGATGTTTGGGGTCCTTCTCCTATCACATCTCTGTCTGGTTATCACTGGTTTGTCACCTTTATTGATTGTTATTCTCGTGTCACTTGGGTGTATTTACTAAAGGCCAAAAATGAGGTTTTTTCGTGTTTTAAATCTTTTCATCAAATGGTGTGTACTCAATTTGATGCTAATGTTAAAGTGCTCCGTAGTGATAATGGGACTGAGTATATAGATGGGACTTTTCGGGCATATCTTAATGACTCTGGTATTCTTTTTCAGACTTCTTGTGTTGGCACTCCACAACAAAATGGAGTTGCCGAACGCAAAAATCGCCATCTTGCTGAGGTAGCCCGCTCTCTGTTGTTCACCATGAATGTCCCTAAACATTTTTGGGGCGAAGCTGTCCTTACTGCAGCTTTCCTTATCAATCGCATGCCATCTAGTGTTCTTCGGTTCCAAACTCCAATTAAGTTTCTCCTAGGATGTTTCGGGTCTCATCTCTTCCATCCAAAGTCTTTGGTTGTGTGTGTTTCGCCCATGCTCCTAAGCACCCCGGTGGTAAGCTGGATCCCAAAGCCCGCAAGTGTATTTTCCTTGGCTATTCTCCCACTCAGAAGGGTTATAAATGCTATGACCCGCACTCTCGGAAAACGTGTCTCTATGGATGTCACTTTTTGGGAAACAGAATCCTTTTATCCTCTGTCCACTTCATCTCTTCAGGGGGAGAATGATAGACAGGAAGAGATGTTGACATTTCATACTCCTGAGTCGTGGTCTTATCCTTTACCTTGTCATGGTGGGGGGGAGAAAGAACCTTTACCTGCAGAAAGAGCAGAGCATGATGTTCGAGAAAGACTGGACAGGCCAAATTTGCAGACCTTTTCTCGAAAGAAAAAACGCAAGCCTACATGTGCGGTACCACTTTGCCAATCTTCATCACCTACTCCAGTTCCTGACTCTTCAGCTAACTCATCTGGTAATGATCCTTTCCCTACCGTTGTTGATGATCTTAATGCTCCTATTGCTCTTAGAAAGGGAGTTAGATCATGCACTCAACATCCCATTTCCCAGTTTGTCTCTTATGACCGTTTATCTCCTTTGCATCGTGCTTTTGTTTCGTCTCTTTCTTCTATATCTATTCCACAGAATTGGCAGGATGCATTCATGATACCTAAGTGGAAAGGAGCTATGGTAGAGGAGATGACGGCTTTAAAAAGGAATGGCACTTGGGAGCTAGTATCTCTTCTAAGAGGGAAGAAACCTGTGGGGTGCAAATGGGTGTTCACTGTGAAACACAAAGCTGATGGGACAGTTGAGAGATACAAGGCAAGACTTGTTGCCAAGGGCTTCACACAAACCTATGGTATTGACTACGAGGAGACGTTTGCCCCTGTAGCGAAGATGAACTCTGTGCGGGTTCTACTCTCTTGTGCTGCCAATTTAAATTGGCCTCTTTACCAGTTTGATGTGAAGAATGCATTCCTCCATGGCGAATTAGAGGATGAGGTGTACATGGCTATTCCACCAGGTTTTTCTTCATCTCAGACCGAGGGAAAGGTGTGTCGATTGAAGAAGGCACTCTATGGCTTGAGCAATCTCCTAGAGCATGGTTTGACAGGTTTCTCAAAGCCATGTTGAGATTTGGATACAAGCAGAGTCATGATGACCATACTATGTTCATCAAGAGAAGTAATGGTAAGATTGCCATTCTTATTGTTTATGTGGATGACATAATCATGACAGGTGATGATGTGAATGAGATTGTTAGCCTTAAAGCTCTTCTTGCTCAAGAGTTTGAGATTAAGGATTTGGGGTCTATGAAGTACTTTCTTGGAATGGAGGTGGCTAGATCTGACAAAGGAATTTTTATCTCTCAAAGGAAGTACATCCTTGATCTCTTGGAAGAAACTGGTATGTTGGGATGTAAGCCAGCCGATTCTCCCATCGAGGCCAACCATCATCTTGGTAGCAATGTGGGGGAGCTTACAGATAAGGAGAGATATCAGAGACTTGTGGTCGCCTGATATACTTATCTCACACTAGACCAGATATTTCCTATCCTACGGGGGTTGTGAGCCATTTCATGCATGAACCTCGTACTAGTCATCTTGATGCAGTTTATCGTATCTTGAGGTATCTTAAATCTGCCCCAGGTAAAGGAATTTTGTTCTTTAATCATGCTCACTTGAGATTGGAAGCTTTCACTGATGCAGACTGGGCTGGTTCTATTGATGATAGGCGATCTACTTCTGGCTATTGCACCTTCCTTGGAGGGAATTTGATCACTTGGAGGAGTAAGAAGCAGTCCGTGGTAGCTAGGTCCAGTGCAGAGGCTGAGTACAGAGCTATGGCTCATGGTGTTTGCGAGCTTTTATGGCTCCAAACCTTATTGCGTGATTTGGGATTCCCTGATTGTGGTCCTATGAAGCTCTACTGTGATAACAAAGCTGCCATAAACATTGCTCATAACCCTGTTCAACATGATCGAACAAAGCATATAGAAATTGACCGGCATTTCATCAAGGAGAAGTTGAGCAACGGCTTGATATGCATGCCTCTTGTGAGATCTGAAGACCAATTAGTTGATGTATTTACAAAGGGTCTTTGTAGTAGGAGTTTTCACCCCATTGTGTTCAAGTTGGGCTTGATAGATATCTTTGCTCTTTGCAACAACTTGAGGGGGAGTGTTAATTTATATTGAGTTAAGGGTTTATTTGTCATGTATATAGTTCCTAGGGGTAGTTTAGTCCTTGGCATTTTAGTCCATGTATATCTGTGTAAAGTCACTTTTATGATCAAGAGAAGAAAATATACTTTGAGCCCTTTTTTCTCTCTCTACAATTGTACAGATTTCATAGTCAATGCGTCTCATCAATTCATCATCCTCCATCGCATTGCAAACATTAATTAGCTATTCTTGAGAGTACAGAGGAAGTAAATGTATTGCATACAGAGATCGAATGCTATCCTTGATTTTCTGAAGACGGTCATCATCTTTCGCACAAGCTGCATAGCAAAAAGTGGCATGATAATCAATATATAAATGTATTTCATAAAATTGAATCTGCCAATTTTAGAAACAACTTATTACTCGCTACAAAGGGAAGCTGGCACAATTCTTTGCTATCATGAGACGACTCCTGAACCACCTGCTCTTTCTGGAGGAGGTCAAGTTCCATTTCAGCCTCCTCTAACTCCTACAACACATTAAAGATCAATAATTGGATATAGAAGTCTGCAACTGGAGAGTATCAGACATGTTTGACAAGGATGCCCAGACTTACCGTAACCTTTTGGTCAATTTTATTTGAGAAGAAATCAAAGTATGACTGAACAGAAGTTAAATTGGCAAGCACCTGTCACCAAACAATAAAGAAATAACAAGCAGGTACAACACCATAATGAAAATAGAAAGGCGACCCATGTGAACAAGAATTGGTGAAACCCCAAGATAAAGGAACTGAAATCAAGACTCAACCGAAAAACTGCAGTCCACCGAAATAATTTGATTCGCTATTTTGTAAAACTTTGAAGTGCCATCTTGTTTCAGAACATTAACTCATCCATAAAAATAAAAGGAGAAAAATCAAAGGAAGCACTTCAACACATGGTAAGGAACACATAAGTAAATCTGAAATTGAAAGAAACAAGAAAAGCCAGGAGTCATCACTTCCTTTCGAAGTCAATTCTACCGTTCCATGATTTGTTTGGAGCGAGAAATGAAATATTTTCCAGTATTAACTGCAAGGAATATTTACTAAAGAATTTTTATTACTTTACGGATGTGAAAAGGCTTGAAATCATTACACCCATACAGCTTTTTGGGCAATTCGATAATGGAATCCAACCTACATTATTTACATCAAAAACCGAGCTGCTGACTTCCTTTTCCGAAGTCCCTAGAATTGTGAGAACATTTCTAAAAGGCTCCAGGTCAGAGTAATAGAGTGATTGACTATTTTCATGTCATATAGACCAGCTGAAAAGCTTCAGGGGATTACACAAGATCTTACATATGAATGCATATCCAGGTACTTATTTCAGCAAGCGCTGACAAGTGAGGTTTCTAATGTAACATGCAATTTGAATCACAAGCTGCAACATTTATCTTAGGAAGCAAGAAAGAAAAACAGGAAATCAAGTTGTACTGGTATAAAGAACCTGTTTTCACTACTGTTGAGTAAAGGGCAGGTAATCCAAGCAGAATTACTGCGATAATGATTAGCGCAACTACTGAGTTGCTTTCCATGGGAGCGGAAAAATAACTAACCTGAAGAATTGATTCACGAGTACTTCCAAAATCCAGGCTCACTTGTTTTGAAGAACTTGATGAGAGCACCTCTTTCAGGTTCTTAACATGCCAAAATGTTGTCAACAAATTCATGGTTAGCGTACAGTAAAAGGATGTTCTCTTTTCTTTTCCCGGCTAAGACAAACCAGGAATAAATAAATAAAGAAATAAACCTTTGAATGCTGTGGCCTAACTATATTGCATACCTTCCCATCTACCTTCAGAAAAAGTATAAAAACGATGTAGGACAAGATATCAAAGGCTATCATATCATTTATGAAAACGTTATTTTGCTAACAACTCTATTTAGGATTAGTATTATTTGATCTTAATTAGTGCTGCCTATTTTGCACGTTCCTAATTTTGTTTTGGTAAGATTTGATTCTATTTCCTTATAGTCTTGGTTTCCAAGTAATGCTTTGTGCCCGTTGCCAAAATGAGTACTGTTTGCACCTTGATCTCTGTCGCCGTTGTGCACCAATGGCCTCTTTATCAGTTGGATGTGAAGAATGCTTTTCTAAACGGCTCTCTCTCTAAAGAGGTTTATATGCGGCCTCCTCCTAGCTTCTTTCATTCCTCTAGTGTTGTTTGCTTCTGCGCCGCGCTCTTTATGGCTTGAAATAGTCCCCTCGCGCTTGGTATACGCTATTTCAAGATGTGGCTCTACAGATTGGCTTCCAACCTAATATGCATGACTCTGCTCTATTTCTTTGTCGCACATCTCATGGTCTGGTTCTTTTCTTGGTGCATGTTGATGATATGATCATTACTGGTTCTGATTCTGCTGCTATTAGTGCCATGAAACGTCATCTATTCCGTGAGCTTGAGGTGAAAGACTTGGGTCATCTTCAGTATTTTCTTGGCATTGCAATTGCTTCCTTTCCTCAGGAGTAACTTCTGGGACAGTCTAAGTATGCTTTTGCTCATCTCACTGACACTGAACTGTCGATACTCCCTTGAACTACCAAGTTTTCTGCTTTAGATGGTGTTCCTCTTGAGGATCCTATGGATTATCGTGAATTGGTGAGTTGTTTGGTTTATCTTACTATGACTCACCCAGATTTTGCATATGCTATTCATATAGTGAGCCAGCTTGTGTCTACTACTCGGTCTACACATTGGGCAGCTCTGTCACGCATTTTGCGTTATGTTTGCGGTACTCTCCATCAGTGTTTTCTACTTTCTTCTACATCAAGTTTGACTCTTCACGCTTATGCTGACACTGATTGGGCCAGCAAACCAGTAATCGCAAATCTACCTCCGGCCTTTTGTGCTTTTCTGAGCATTTCTCTTATCTTCCGGAAAAGCAAAAAAGCAATCTGTTGTTGCACACTCCACCGCTGAAACTGAATATCGTGCTATGGCACATGCTACCTCTGAAATCGTGTGGCTTCACTGTTTATATCTGATATGGGTGTCTTTGTTACTTCTCCGCACCGCTTTATTGCGACAACAAAAGTGCTATTCAGATTGCCCATAACTTGGTCTTCCATAAGCGCACCAAGCATATTGAAATTGATTTGTCATTTCATTCGCTAACATCTTCAGCAGCACCATTGATTTAACCTTCGTCCCTTCTATGCTGCAGTTGGCGGACTTCTTCACGAAGACCCACATTGTTGTTCGATTTCGCTTCCTCCTTGGCAAACTCTCAATGCTCTCTGCTCTAGCATCTTGCATTTGAGGGGGTGTGCTATGAAGCACGGATACGGATACGATACGGATACGTGATTTTTCCAAAAAATAGGATACGATACGTTGGGGATACGTCGAATATAAAAGTAAATAAAAAATATTTTTTATATATACAATTTTTAATTCCTAAAAAATGAAATATACGTTATATAAAAGTAAATAAAAATATATCATAGATATATAGATATTATAGTTTGACCATGCTTCATTAGATATAAAAAATAAAATATAACAAAAGTTGGGGTCTTAAATTTATATAATAACAAATAATACAACATATAAAATGATAGGAACTTAAATTGGGGGGCTTCCAGTGTAATTTAGCTTATTAGAGGTACAAAACAGCACAACATTAAATCTAATTGCAATTTTATCCCATATATTTCAAGTAATAACGTATATACCCCCGCACGTATCCGAAACGTATCCTAGCATATCCAAAACGTATCCGAGTGTATCCAAATCGTATCCGTACGTATCCAAAACGTATCCGAGCGTATCCAAAACGTATCCGAATACCAAAAAATAAATTTAAATTCTGGATACTTTAAAAAACATATCGGATACGTATCTGGAGCGTATCCGAGTGTATCCGTATCCGATACGCGTACGATACGTGATACGGAGGCCAAAATAGAGTATCCGTGCTTCATAGGGTGTGTGAATGTGTTTCTTTAGTGTGATATTGTGTATCATCCATTTTAGGCATATAGAATCGTATTGTAATCGTATCTTCTATCCTAGGAGTAGATCATGCGTAGATAACATGTTATGATTTGCTATTTAAGTGCTTGTTAGCATTGTAACAAATTCATTTAGTATTAATGTATTGGTTTTCCCTTCTATGAAAACTTACAATAAGTGCATGAAACATCCTTATCCTGATTTTAGGTATTATGACACCTTTACCTAAATTCTATAGTTATGAGTATTTTGAAGATATTTCAGATTGGATTCTAGATATTGAAGATTTCTTTGAGTATGTGGGAATTCCGGCCAGAGAAAGGTGGAGTACTTCTTGTTAAAACTCGCAGGTCTAGCGCTACAATGGTGGTTAGATATGCAATCTTTAAGAGATCGTTTGGGCAAGCATTGTAATCGTGCATGGACAAGAATCAAAAGACGTCTCATAGAGAGATTTTTGGCATGTGATTATGAGCTACTTTTGAAAGATAAATATAGGCTGAAACATCAACGCCAAGAAAAATGTTGATGCCGTAGAAGGCATCGTATTCAAAGTTAATGGTAAAGAGAAAGTTGATGTCAACAGTAGCAGGAAAGGGAATAGTGTGATTGAAGTTGAAGATAAAATTTGCAATCAAGTTGGAAATTTCCCATTGCAACTTGAGGAAGAATTGAATAACAAGGAAAATTCGGAAACTAACAAAGGTCTTTTCCATATTTTGCACCAACCAATTCTATAAAGGACCAAAGACTAGAGGAGCAGCATGAGGTTCAAATTGTCAATTTTCTTGGAGTAGAGCAGGAAGATAAAATTTGCAGTCAAGTTGGAAATTTCACATTGCAACTTGAGGAAGAAATGAATAACAAGGAAAATTTGGAAACTAACAAAGAAGGTCTTTTGCATATTGTTGCGCCAACCAATTCTATGAAGGACCAAAGACTAGAGGACCAGCATGAGGTTCAAATTGTCAATTTTCTTGGAGTAGAGCAGTTTGAGTTTATACTTAGTTTTCATATAGTGTATCTTCTCAACAAGTTCAAGCATGCTGAGAAAAGATCCTTGCAATATACTTTTGTTGGAGACAAATTCGGCAAAAAAGCAAATTGTTGAAGCATTCCAAGTATCTATTTATTTGGCATGGAAGATGGTAGATTCCCAAAGAGAACTCGAGGTCGAGTTCATTTGAAAAAAAAGGAGACTGATGTAGTACAAGATATTAAGGGCCATCATTTATTGAAACTTTATTTTGGTCAAGGTTCTACAAAACGCTAAGTGGTCCTAGGTCGGTCGGGTACCTACTAGCAACTAGGGGATTAATCGGCTAGTCGGATTTTCTTTTTTTCTAATAAAAAATATACTTATTCTCCTCCCTTCTTCCCAAGTTTTGAGTAAGTAGAATAACATAAGTAGCACAAATCGTCAAATAAAGACGTGAAATCTTAGTAAAAATACTTACCAAATAGTTAGTCAATCCATAACGCCAAGTTCAATGTTCATAGCTCAAACCAAATGAAAGTAATAAACTAAGTAATACCAAATAACTAGTCAATTACAAAACATGGTCTCCGTCGGACTTACACTCATAATCCTCATCTTCCTCTTTGTCAAATAACATCCAGAATAGAGACGTGTACTGCAGATAGCAGAGACAAGGAGAGAGAGACGGAGTGAGAGCCGACCAGAAGGAAGAGATCGATTTAGGCTTTAGGATTTTCCTATTATGATTTTCGAAACAGGACGATTAGGATGTACGACCTATAGGTTATGTCTTATTGTATATGTTTACTTTGTTACTAATAACAGTTATTCCCCTGTACCTTTTAATATAACATATTTTACCCAAAAAAATTTAAAATATCAAGAAATTACCTCCGACTTGCCGACTAATCCCAACTTTCCGACTAATCCCGACTTGCCGACTAGTCAGCGATTAATGCTGAATAATTCCCGATTAATCAGCCCAACGACTAAATGACTGGCTAGACCAATAATCGAGTCGGCCGACTAGGCCAATTTTTATAACACTGATTTTGGTGACAACTTTTGCTTAGGATTAGTATTATTAAATCTAAATTAGTGCTATTTAGAAGGAAATAGAATCAAATCTTACCAAAAAAAAATTAGGAACGTGCTTAGTGAGAGAGTAGTGGGAGAACTTTTTTATTAGTACCCCTACTAGTATAAATAAGGGTGTAAACCTAAGGCAAAATCATTCAATCAATAATATTTTAGAGTTCATCTATTCTTTTCCTTGTGGATTCCAGGTGTGCTCGTGGATTCGAGTGTTCTGTCTCGTCTGCTAGAACACTATCTAGCCTTTGTGTTTATTCCGCTGCATCAAAAAATCAGACCTATATATTACTACTGACCTCTTTAGCCTCATCTCCTTCATACTTCAGTCGACGCAAAGCCTGGCATGCTTTCTTTTCAAGCTCCCCAGGTTTTCCTTCTACAGAAACAAAAAAAGAAGAGTAAGGAAAAAGGCAGATCAGCAACAACACATGAAGGTTACAAACAGATGCCCCCGTTTTCATGCTTACTAAAAAAAGTATACGCCAAAAATGTATTTATTTACTTCTCGTTCTTCCAAATCAACTAAAAGAGACATTAAAAAAAAAAAAATTCCCTTTCACTCACAAATCGCTCCACAAATACAATATTCTAACACAGCCTAAGAGTCTACTTTCTATACTTCACGATATTTAATCAGGGACCTGTAAAGACTAAGTATTGTTGACATCCAATCAGATGAATCGTACCAGTACTTGACATTCCCAAAGTTTCAATGTTTTTCCAAACTTCTTGAGGAATCAGAGAAATATCTTCAGCAGGAGAGTGCAGGCAAACACTGGCTAGGATTGCTAATGAAAGTTGTACTAATGGGCCTTCACATGTCACATGTGCAAATCTTCCCAAACCATAAAGAACACTATCAGCTGATGCAAGAAGAGACTGTAACTGGTGCCTCTCAGAAAAAGGAACATAGTCAACAAGGAGTAACATTGCACGAGTTCTTAGAAGTAACGACATGTCAGACGATGCAACCACAGCCACACGATCCCATGAGACTGAAACGACAATCTTCAAAATTGGCTCAGAGACTAAATTAACTAGTGGGTTATCGCGAGATATAGATGATAATAATGTTTTCCCACAGTACACGTCCTGACCCACAAGTCTTCCCAGGTGCTGAAGGGAAATAAAGCGCTGTTCTGGCTCAGCATGACCAAGCATTGCACAAAGCACATTGACCAATGGAATTTCACCATCCTTAAGGCTCTCGACACCTCTTGCAAATAGAAGTGATAACCACTTATCAGTCTGCAAACGCCAAGCAATGGTCGGTCCACTATAGGAAAAATTCTTTATTGCATTACAGACTGTACCAATCACACTATCAAGGGAAAAGCATCGAGGGACTCTAAGTAGACAATCAAATATCACAGATGCAACTTCCCAGCAGTGGGTTTCTTGCGACACAATAATCATTTTGGAGAGTCCTTCCAGAGCAATTTTCCAATTATCTGTAAATTGCTCAACTGATTTAGATGGAAGGATACTCTCATCCTCTATCGGAGCAGAAATGGAAGATAAGCATCTCGAGTAAACATAACATTGTGCTGATGCTACAGTTAGCTTCTTTGCCAACTGATGATGAATTTTCCAACAGATCTCAATAGTTGGATTAATCTTGGAAATGAGACCCTCCAAGTCTTTAGAAAAGTCTTCTACTTCTGCAACAGCTAAATGACAAACCTTCTGCCGTGAAATCACACCATCAAAGCCGTTGCGTTTTGGTTTCTCAGACATCTCAGTTGCACAAGGGCTCTCGCAGACCTCATCAAGAAACACAAAATGTGATTCTGAGCTATTATCAGCAGGTACACCAGTATTTACATCAGAATGGAGGGGCACATTAATTGGGATAGCACCACGGACTCTTAAAGTCTCAACTAGCAATACCATGCAACTTTCCATTAGAGTCTGAAATGCACAAAGGTAATCATGACAATAAGTTGTTGGCCCAGAAGTAGCAAAATCAGCCCACACTGTTACACACTGTAGAATTTCCCTTTTACGGTGGAAGGACAAATCAGGAAATACAGTAGCTAAAATAAAAATTGTTAGTGCCCTGCTATAATTGTTAGAACCTTCATTCTCATTACTTTCTCTGACATTAGTAAAAAGCTCGTCAAAGCACAGAGACTCAAAATTGATGCAGGAATCATCAGTAAATAATTCTTCCTCGTTAGACACCTTATGTAGAGAATACGAGATGACTGGCTTTAACAACCGCAATACGGAGTCCAGAAACGACACATCGCAGTATGAGGTTCTCGATAGGGACACAAGCACCTGTACCACTCTCGGGATTTCAGGAACCATAGCTTCCATGTGTTCAGTCACAATGGCTTCAAGTGTGTATAAGATGATTGCCTTTGCATTCTTCACAACATAGCCTTTAAAACTACTAGAACTATTCTGGCATACAAAATGGTCCTTGCCTTTCTGAAAGAAAGGCCATGAACATAAATCAGAAAACCAACACAACAAGTCTGGCACGACACTAGATGAAAGAGATCTCAACTGCAATCCTACAGACTCCAATATAATTTCTCCAAATGCTTCAAATTGCTTTCTCATACTGGGAAAAAACTGACTTATAGCAGGGTATACGGCTTGAAAAGATTGATCAGCATTCTGTTGACTCGGAATTTCAAAGCCATATTTTATACTTCTGTCATCTTGGACAACTCGTCGGATCTTTTTCTCATCGTTCTCTTCAGCAATGTTATCTACTAGAGAAAGCTCATCTGCAAAAATAGATAGTAAGTACATCAGCTGCGACAGATCTGACACAAGGAAGAGCCGCTCCTTCAGATACTGTTTAGCATTCCGAGATACTGCCATCCAACCAAGAAACCTAACTAGAGGGGAAGTACTAGAGGAGAATGTATGTATTTTCTGCATCCAGGCTTCAGAGGGAATTAGATTTGCAAACCGAAAACCATTATTCACAGTAATTATAAAGTCGGCGGCCTCATCGCAACCACTTGAAGCAATTACCAGTCTTTGAAGAAGCATCCACCGACTTTGCACCTCATGTACCTTCCCTGAATCCAACTGCAAATTCCCTTCCTTGAAATGATGATAAATAGATGTAAGCAGCCCAGTCAAGTGCTCAGCAGACCCTAATATGATATCAACAATATCTTCAGGAGAGCCGAAGAGTTTAGTTGCTGACTGCAACAAAAACAGGAGGCTTTGCATAAGTATTTCATGCATTGAGTGTTGCTCCTTCAGCAAACGTTGAATCAGAAACTTGCATAATATTTCTTGATTCTGTCGAACCAAGGTGACAGCATCTGCAGACAGTATATCATGCTGGGACAGACTTAAGACTTCTTCATTTTCTTCAGCATAAATAGGAGATAATTCCCTATCTGACACAGTCTTCTGATATCTTTTGTCCAATTCAGCAGCTTCAAGCAAAATTTCAAGAACAATTTTGTCCCTTCTCCTTTCAAGGAAAGCTACTGTTTCCAAGTCGTTGTTCTTTTTCAAAACACTGTTAGCCACTGCAAATTCATGTTTTTCAGGGATTTTCATATCGCTAATGTTCATCCTATTAGGAACCTTAGGAGCATCTTGGAACGACGTCAGAAAGAAAGGATTAACATAACATTCGGCTGCCAAAAGCAAAGCATCTAGAGCAGCATCATGACCCTCGGGAGTAATCTGATGCTGTGATTGCATGTCCAAAGCCAAACGCCGAAACTCAGAAGCCCGCAACTCACAATCTCGATAATTTATAAGTTGAGTATAATCTGCATGCAAATTGAAGTACTCAGCTGAACAACCACCAGCATCGAATGCCAACTCATTGTTCACCAGATTATTGCAATTTCTCTCAACTACATGTTTATCTTCTGCGCTGATAGTCCCACGTCTCAAATCTAAGATCATTCTATCAGGGCTGCCAGAAACAGAAGTCAATGCCATGTTCCTCAATTCTGATGGTGCAAAGAAAAGACTGACATCTTCAATAATATCCATCTTCGCACTGGAATCAGCGGCATCTGTCTTTCCATCAGCACCATCTTGGTTAATAAATTTTGAAGAGGCTCCTCCAAAGCGAGGTACAGAAGATAGAGGTGAAACATTAATTGCTTCTTGCCCCCGAGGCTCTGCAACAGGATACTTGCAATGGTCAATTTCAGGAGGTAACCGCATGTGAGGTTCCAATATTGAGAGAAGAACACTGCACAAAAGAAAAGCGGCATTTCATTACTGGTTCATAAGAAAATATTACTGCCCAAAGGAAAACTTGAATACTTCAGTCCATCCCATTCAGATCAACAGGCAATTTCTGAGATCAAGAACTTCGTAACTCATAAAAGTACGTGCACAACATGCCAAGTAGTGAATTCTTGCACAATGTTTGAAGACATCCCATGAATTTAATTCAAAAAATGAGCGTGAAAAGACTTGGCACTGTTAAAGCATCCAACTCAAAACCAATTGGCAATGAGTGGAGAGGCCGCCCAGGCTCTTATACTAGTTTTGGAAGTTATAATTAACCAATATATCGTTCTCTCTGCTCTGCTTTGTCCAAGGTCGCATCTTCTACAGCATACATAAAATCTCAATTCTCGAGTTCTATATACTAAGTAGAAAAATCCAGTAGCAGGAAAAAATTTCAAGGCAAATAGCAATGCAAAGCGTTATGGCATGAATCCTCCGTATTTCCAACTGCATAGACGCGTTGATGTTCTTGAAATACCTCAAATGATGAAGAAATTCCAAGGAAGTTCAAAAGCAAGTATATCAATCACCTAGGACCAACTGAACCACGCCTCCATTCAGATTCCAAGGATGGGAGAACAGCAGGCTTTCTTACTGCTGTCCGAATAACATTTATTGCAATTCCACAGGTCTGTGCCTGCTGTTCCTGGAAAACTGGAGACACGTTTCCAAAGGCAATTGGGCTCTTCATCGGTGTTATGGCAGGATCAAGAAAAGGCTCTAGCATCTCCAGAAGAAAAAGAATCCGGTGCTTAACATCCTGAAGCATGCACAATAAAGAGTTTACATCCGCCATAAGTGAAAGCCAAAATAAGTGCTACGCCAGCAGGCCAAAAGAGGGTTAATTCAACCATATAATAGCCCCAAGACTTGCGTAAGTCAGCAAAGGCAGTCCAGCTTGTTAATGGAGATACGACAAGCTCTACCCATTTCATAATCTGATTCACACTTGACCTAATACTAGGTTCTTTAACTACGACTGAGATAGGCTGAAGGGAGAAAACAGATGTAGAGAGGACGCCAATGGCAACTACAGAAAATTCTGCTGAAGATGAAACAGAAACAAGCTAATACGTATTGAAATTATACCTAACAATCATTCCACATTAGTTAAATAACTCGCTTGTGATTTTAAGGAGCATACCAGAGTTAGATTTCCAGAATCCATTACAGGTAACTTAATGAGCTGGACCACTTTAATTGTGACATATCGGTCAAATAGAAGAATCAAAATTTGGGGATGAAGTTCAATTATTTCGAGCAAAACTTTTGAGAGAAAAAAGGATAAAATGGCCAAGAAAAAAGAAAGAAACCTAAAGAATAGAGAGCTGATTTCCCAACCAAGAGTTCTGCACATGTAAGGCTGTAAAGCTGCAATGAAAATGCTAAATTTTGCTAAGGGTATCTTCACGAAAAGATTTGAAGCTACACAAGAAGAAGAAAACATGACATGAAGAAAGGTAAAAAGTAAAAGTAGGATCTAATACCTTATATTTGGCGATTATGTCATCCATATCCCCTGATAAAGCCAGTATAATATATTTAAGAGCAGCACGAGCACGAGCTAAGGAACGGTGAGCACCCTAAGACAATGGTCAGCCGCAACTAGTCATTCAATCTAAAAGATAAATACAGCGAACGGAGCTTCCAGCAGCAAGTTTACAGTGAACATTTAAGATACAGAAAGATTCCTAAAACATAAGCACATAAAGGACAAGTGTGTTCAGGAGGCTGCTTGCCTCATTGTAACTTTGGTAGCATCTTCAACGGCACATGTTTCCTGAATATCGAATTGTGACCAGTAGCTAGGTTCGTTCATGTACCTGGTCCCTACTACAAGTGGTTTCTTGCCAATGCCAGCTTACTTTTATTAGTTTTTGATGTAGTTTATCAGAAAGAAGGCAGGGCAAGGTTGAAAGTTTCTTCCACGCAGAATAAGGAAGATACATCAAAAGTGCACAAGACATTAACAAACTCACAACAACAACTCATCCTCTCATTACAAAGTAATTTGCCAAGTCTAGCCACGTTCCACTCTTAAAGACCTCTCCAGAAAGGTGTATGATATTGTATCAACAAGGTTGCATTTCATTTGCTATGAAATGAAAACTAAAAAGTTGATGAAGGAGACACCAAAAAGAGACCCAAAACAATCTGGAAATTCAGGAAGAGGAGCACACCAGGGGGTTCTATGCGGTAGAACATAGGTAGGCTAATTGAATCTAAAGCCATTAAGGTGTTCCTGTGGGTCAATTTGATTGCCAGATCATCAGTGGTTCTTTCATGTAATCTAGAACACTTCATAGTGGACTAGGGGGTGTTTGGGAGCGTCATTTTTCTACTTTTTGCATTTCTCTTTTTTATTTTTTGGCTCTGTTTGGATTATGGCCAGAATAAATAATGGATCTGTAGACTGTTTGAGTGATATATGCCGAATGCATTTTGTGACAAGAGTAGTGTTTGAGAGATATGGTTAGAATACATTCTGTGTCTTTAATGTTGATCAAAATGGGTAAGTGAAATGAAAAGTCAAAAAGCTCCTCGGATGCTACTTCTGGCTTCTCTTCTCCTCTAACGTCTAAAATGGAAAATGAATTTTGGTGAAATGCATTTTGAATGAGGACATCCAAACACCCAAAATGGCAAAACGTAAAAAGGAAAATGGGATAAGCAATACAAACACCCTCTAAGAGTCCAAGTGTCCCGATCTTGAGATATCTATATAGCATTTGTTTCCAATAGAGTTTATTCAAGAGAAAATCTCGAGTGTAAAACTTCCTTGACTTCTGCAGGAGGGAAGCCTCTCCTTCTCCTCCTCTTTTCAAGAATACAAGATTACCATTCCTGTGGTACAAATGTATTCCCTACACAATCCCATTTTTACCCCTCAAAACCCTTACCTCTGGAATTGAAATCAAACCAACACTTTTCCTACTTTTTGGCCTTCTAACTTAACACCTGAGGGACAGTAATTCTTTTTTCAGAGATCCTGAAACCGAGAAAGGCATTCTAGGAGGAATCCCAAACCTCAAGTTTTCCTTGGCAGAAATCCGCCAAAAACACCCCCCCACAGACATCAAATGTTTGGAATGCTGGTGGTTGATCATGTCTGTAGACATCGTTCTACTAATGCTAACAATTTCTGAAATGCATTAATATCGCTACACCGCATTTCCGACAATTCAACATATCTAACTATGAAATTACAAATTCACACTAAGATAAAGGAGTCCAGGAAGACAAATGCACATGGAGTAGAAATCCTCCCAAATATTGCTTCAGAATCAATCCAGACACGCCTTTATGATATAGATATTTTGAGGAAGCTATACTGCCTCATCTTGACAAAACCAGACAAAGCTATAAACATTTCAAGGCATTATTAGAGTCAAATTCTAGGCTTGAATCTCCACACAGCTGTCTTTCAGTCAAGAGGTGGCTCAGAAACATGCATTCTACGATAAAATCTTGGAAATATGGCTGACTTTTTACTTCAATACTACCAATAGATATGCACTTATGCAAATAAGGCCAAAGCCAAGGTCAGGGAGTATTGCCTCCAGTAAAATCTTTAAGAATAAGGCTAGCTTTTCATTTCAATACAACAAATGAATATGCATTCAGGCTACTCCACATATCCGACAGGGACTCTTGCCTTCAGCACCATATATCCATCTGCGGGGACACCACCGCACCTATGTCAAGGCCGAAGCCAAGGTCCCACTGCGTACTACGGGCACAAAAGAGTATGTTTAGCCCCAGAAGTGACTATGGACACTTGAACCAAAGCATTGAACGAAGAGAACTAGTAACCCATCAAACCAACCCTAGTAACCCATCGAACTAACCACTAGATGGTATAAGAAACTGAAATAAATAAGGTTAACGATGTAAATCAGGTCATACTGAAACCAATGTATAGCTCACCACAAAAATACACACAAACAATGCAAGTAGTTAAACTTGAAATTTGTTGATTCATTAAATTGTTGACCACCAAGTCATCTAATGACTTAAAGCTACTAGAGCTAATATACTACCTATATCACCCTTAAGTGTGGCCAAGTTTTCCTCAATAAATGGGCCAAACATGTGCAAGTATTAAGATTATTAGATAGGCAGCAAGAATAGAACACTGGATTTATTGTCTGCCAGCACACCAAGTTAAATTGTCGACTTCCTACTCATCTAAAAGCTTCAATTGTTAGAGAAGGGATCAAATATATAATTACCTACAACAAAGTGAACAAAAATTATTTAGCACACCTGGATTACACCTAGAAGGTCCTCCAGAAGCTCCAGAGTTAAGTCCACCTGTATTGTAGTTTCCCACACTTGAGAAAGGCATTCTAGGAGAAATAAATGGTAGTACAAAACATAAGTATAACCAAGATACGCAGTATAGTCCTAAAACACTCCAACTGTATGACCTTTGCAATCACTTGAGCCATCCATGGGGCCAGCACCCCAGAGCACAAATCAATGAGAACGCATGCAGCTTTAGCCTGTGGGCAGTTGTGATTAAACCGTTAGTTGCCCAGTGAGGGCCAGCAATTAGATAAAACAATATGTTGATGTGCATAGAATTCGACTTCTGAGGGCAGCATGCTGTTCTTACATTTCCATACTGATCACTTTCCTTGTGGCCCATTTTCGGTAATGGGAAAAATCTGACAAACTACCCCCACTTTTTTATGACAACATATCCAACATGGTAAAACTGTAAAATAATGACGGAAAAGAATATGCCTCGGAAGTGAGGGAAATTCTCAAAGTACTATGGTTGGATATAGAAAGTACAAACAATTCAAATGAATTATCTACTAAATCCTCTCAGGAATAGTATTCTAGTCCAAACACCCAATTTATATCTTGGTGGGTTTTCCCTACTGAAAAGACTTCTGAAAGAGCCTGCCAATACTTACCTTAATCTTCAAATGGAGTTATAAACTCCGGTATTATTTCCTCTACTGCAGTTTGCTAGTTATCAGGGAAAAAATACGATTGACATTCAGAGTTGAGTGATGAGATATTGTATCATTTGGAACAATGGAAGTCAGTCAGTCATATTAAGCTTGTAGGCATGTTTTTCACAAAACTTGCAACTGATGACTAAAGAAGTACCAGCTTTGGACATTCCATACTGTAAGGCAGAAATGGAATAACAACAAAATGGCTGCTGTGCTGGATCCCTATGTACGCAGAAGTGAGACAGAGAGACCGAGGGAGACCACACTAAAAGATTTTGGTAGATTTCTATGGAAAGAAAAGTTACATATTTCAGTTGTAGAGCAGAAACAAATCCTATGAAATCATAGAGGGGAGTGTTAACCAACATGTGATGGAGAAACCGATGACAAGAAGCCAGCACAAACATGGAGCAGTGGTCGGAATACTGGCAAAGAAGATGTTGCCACAATCTGCAGTTAGAACTTAAGTCACTGACTCATAATGATATCATTTAAAACTAGGTACTGTTCAATAATTGCATCAAAATAAGAAAACAACCTGAGATAGAGCATGTTGCACAGAAGGTTGCTTCCATTGAGAGAAACTATCATCCACGTGATCAGAGCCGATGAAATTGGGACGAAGAGCTATGTCACAGGGGGAAAACATCAAATAAGTTGTCTAACACAATTTCATGAGAAAGATCACCAAAATTGCGTCAAGAATAATTTCTTCAAGCTGAAAGAAAACAATTTATACTGATAGGTTCATAATAAGTGTACAAAAACTTATGCTTTTTGAATTCCTGAAATGGTTAACTCTGAGCTATGATAACAAAAAAGTGGTAGTTATAAGCCATTGAACCTGGCAATAAAGCTTGTACAAGAGGTAAGGCAGACCAGAAGTCAGACATGCTATCTGCCAACTTGCTACAGAGCAGAGGCTGTAAAACAATATGGAAATTATGGTCATGACAGATGATAAGCACATTAAAGGTTTAGAAGTCACAAGTCAGGCCAAAAGTGATGATGCAGCAACGTACCTGCGATGCACTGGCACAAAGAACATGAAATATCCCTTCTTCAACTGCAGCAACATCTAAGACACTAAGATAGATGGTGTCCCAAAAATCATCAGGTATCCGGAATTCATCCCCAAACAAATTTGAGTAATCAACTAAAGGAGGAGGATTAGATAGTTCGGATTTTGATGCCTCATCCGGAGAACATGTTTCGTCGGATGAAGGGACAGAACCTTGTTGCAATTTTAAGGGCTCTATGAACTTTAGCAGAATTCTAGAAGCCTGAGGTAAATCACCAAGACATGGACCGCTGAGAATTGATTATCCAGAATAAGCTTGAAACTTGGCAAGGAGAGTTATAAAACGGTTAGCTTCACACAGGAACATTACCATTCTGGAAAATGTTCCCAGATGAGAATCTCTGTATGCCTTCCTCAGCAACATAAAGATTGTATCGGCACGGAACACTATGGAACTCGCTGTGGGCAAGGAGGAAGTTGATGTACTACGTGATCTCCTTGGCTGTGCATGAAAAAAGAACATAATACGATTAGTCACCCGCCACATCACTTTTTCTAGGTTTTAATCAGCAAACAACTAATAGAACTCCCACGTAGACATCCAAATCATTGGATAAAGCTAGCATATGCTGTGGATTAACAGTCTAAAGAAGTAGAATGGATAGCAAAAGGCAGCAGGTCAAAACTACAAGATTCACATTTTGAAGTAATCAAAATTCTTAACTACTAGATTCACACTGGGGGGGCAGGAAAAAAAATAACAATTATAAAAAGAAAGGATTACATTTTTTATAGTTCTTGGATAAGCAAAGAAGTTCAGCTAAACACATCTAGCAAAATAGCCTAAGTGGAGCACACAGACTGGCTTACAAAAAATGAGATAATCTAGAGGCAAATAACAGCATTCCCAAATGTTCATCTTATGAGATAAATCGCATATGGAGCCACATATTATCATTTCATTATGTATGTCATCTTGGGTCTGGGTGGCTGTGAATTGGTGAGGTTTCGCTTTTCATTGCCATGTCTTCTTCGTCTGCTGTACAACAGATGAGAGCAGTTCTAATGTGTCGTCTAACAATGCAGTTTACTAATTAAGGTGCAACAGAAATCAACATATATTTCACAGGAAATCAAAACTGTTGCGGCAGAAAATTTAAACCTCTTCATCAAGGAGGAAGCTGAAAATAAAGTTTGGTAATGCCCAGTTGATTCACAAGAAAATGTTGGGCAATATTTGAAAAGCAGCAGAAGTTGGGAAAAAACTGCATTTCGACGAGTTCCTCTAGATATGCTGGCTATCTGAATGTCAGAGGTTTAAAAATAAAAGCAGCAAAAGGTATCTGTTAAGGGCGGTCCTCTTGATGTTGCAGAAAGCAAGTTCAGACTTGTCCACAAGCTCTCTTGGATAGCCCATTGAAAAGCTGCAGTTATATCACCACAAATGTCCCAACGTCGTCAATTATCAATTATCTAATAGGGACTTATTTGTGATTGTCTCCATCCCACTTTAGTAGCGCATTCATGTAGTCGCAAACACTGTTGTGGTCGCCAGCAAATGGCTTCATTAACCTATTTTCACGTGGTATTCATCTCCATCAGTCTAGCGGAAGAAAAAAATGGTATAAGCCCAATGACTACCCAGCTTCCTACTCAGCTGAACATAATTAAGGAGCTCACGAGACTGACTGAACAGACAGCTAATAAAAAGTACAATAAAGGAAGAACTGAGGCTGGATCCTTTTATGGCCGCCTCACGATTACTAGCGATGCCCTGGCTTCATGCAGGTGAATTGCAGATTGCAATGTGAACCAAAGCCTGCTTTCTGGAGTTATCGTCTCTCTTGGAGGCAGGGCCGGCCCTGGGGTGAAGCTGGAGGTGCGGGTGCTTTAGGCCTCCAAAATTTAAGTAAAAATCAGCGGGCCATTGTCCATATAAGATATCAACATATTATATAAAATTTGTTTCGGGATTTAGCATATTCCGAGTGCTGGCATTGCTGGTGCTTGACTTAGTTAATCCAATGGGTCCCTAGTTCAAACCCCTAGACGGCCCTTTTGGCAAAGGTTTTTTTTTCCCCTGTATTTTTTTGTTGGATCTAGTTTCTGTGTAGACAGCTGACAGTATACAATTTTTACATCTCTAGTAGCCAATTAGTAACACAATAGTGGTTGTAGATGTTACTCAAGATCAAGGTTCAAATCTTTTGCACACCATAAAAGTTTTGTTAAACTTTTTTTTATTTTCTTTTGTTTATTATAATTTTACTTTTTTTTTAATACAAATTCACGAATAAAACACTTTTGACTATACATTTTGTTTTTACTCAACAAACTTTGATAGAAAAGGTTTAAAATACATTATTCTTTTATTGTTTAAACATTGCATTCTTACAACTAAAGGTAATACCGGGATTAGTAAAAGAAAATGCAAAGTATGAGTGGTATTTCCTTATGTTTGATTCATTTTTTTCTAATGGTATAAAGAAAATTTAAAAGCTTATTTTAAGTAAATTACGAAGCTAAAATACCATGTTTAATCTTTTTTATCTTATTTTAGCCACCATAATAGACTTTTTTTGGTTAAAAAACCTTGGCTCATTTTTAAAATTTGCTTTAGGCCTTCAAAGTATCCGAGCCAGCCTGTGTGGCAGAACCATGAACCTTTGCCTTAGGCCTTAACAAATGAAGATGTGCACGTCCTATCCAATCCACTTCACAACCAAAAGGGCTCAGGTAAGACTGCTTTGACCTCTCCTCAGCACCCACCCCCCACCCAAAAGAAGAAAAGGCAAAGGTACACCTACATCAGCACCTTTCGGGTAACTCAAAATTACCAAATATTTTCGACCCCTTGGACTCTAGGGCTTAAAGAAATAACATGATAACTGTACTATTACCACATTAAACTACCATAATCTAAAACACGTTTGAGTGGACCAAAAATAGATCAAATTTGAGGTCTCAAGTAAGACCCCTAAAAATACGTAATTTGCATTCTCCACATCAGAGGTTAGGAAAATCTACTATACATGTTACAGAAAAAGAAAAAATATGATGGATGATAAAGAAAGAGAGCATGAGCTACCTCAAAATTAGACGAAACAGTTAAAGCTGATGATGGCTGGCTGTTCTTAGGAGCTTCGGAGTCCAAAGTATTTCCTGCCAACCTAGCAGTTTCTCTGCACAAAGAATTCATAGCAATCACAGAGAGTTAAATTTTAAAGGTTTCCAAGTTAAGCAGCATTTAAGCACAGATGACAAGGGTACAAGTCGGAAATGTAATCCAGGCAAGAAAATTAACATTGAAGGACTGCAGGGGGAAAAAAAGTCAAAAGGCAGCAAAACAATTTGGAAAGTACTCCAAAGGTTCCCCACCTCTATGACTGGGCCACCAATATTGAGTATACATTTATCGTAGAACAAGGTAAAAAAAGTTCCAGTCTTATATTTCATTCTCATCTGCTAAAAGCCATGTTACATACATATAGAAACAGGTTAGAGAGATTCAACTAAACAGACATAAATTATTGCTAGAAGATAATGAGGAAAGGAGACTTGAACCAAGGAATTTATGGAGCCAGACTGCCAGACATCTGGGTCCCCCGGGTCCCCCTACTGGCTTGATCACATACTAATGTGGTCAAAAGTACAAAAATATCCTTCAGACTAAACATACTAACACATAACCTAAGATGGTGAGAAGAAGCAGCAACACATCAGGACGGATAGAAGATATAATTGCACATGAGAAGTGAATTAGGCTTCGAATTGTTTTGAGCAAACATTTCGCTGTAAGAAAAAATGCTACTTTGATATTTTGATTATGAGAGGATTGTGACATCTAGGAAAGAAGTCTTCATAAGTGCTCAAGTTCTACCTAGAGTTCCCAAAGGTTGGCAGTAATATACTAAAATAGAACACCAATACCAACTGGGGCAGAATTCTCCAAGGCCGACTAGAGCAAAAGCTGTACATAAAAATATAAACTAAAGTGTACCAACCTTTCATTTACAATGTGAAGAATCGGATAAAAAGGGCCCGCAAGCATGGCAAGGAAGCGCAGATTGAGATCTGGGTCATCTGAAAAGCTGCTAAGATCTGCCTGCAAAGTATTTAGTTCATATGCTCTACATATTCACAGAACAGAATAAAGACACTAATAAAGAAACTCTCAAACCTTATGAGTATAAAAGTACCTCAAGTTGGGGAAGGAATGTAACCAACCGGTTTGTCATGTCTTGAAGCAACTACAAACTTATTGGCATTAGAAGCTTAAAGTTGTAGGAGTAAATAAATCATCAAGAAACACGTTTACGTTTGTGTAGTTAGTAGAAATATTGATCCACCTGGAGATGCAAGTCGTGAGCATCTTGTTTGTGGGATATTATTTGCGGCAACAAGTGATTAACAACTGGTTGAAACTCCGGTTCAAGGCCAGTAACTGAAACCCCAATCAACTGCAACGAGGATCAAATCTTAAAATTGAAATGGTTTCACGTTCCTACAATCAATGGAATGCTACAGAAAAACTCACTCAGAAAGCAGACTGTTTGTTACAAGAATTGATAAGGGACATTAAATGAAACATGCATACCTGATCGTCTCATACAGACTACATAGGCACAAAATGTTATGAGGGTTCTATATGCAACATACTAATATTATTTTCCTTGCTAGACAATCAGTAAGTCAATATACCTGGCAAATTAATAATTAAATTCATATATTTGTTCGTAAAATAGAATATCAAGATAGAAGATTACAAAAAGATTATGATTACGCCTGATCTATGTCATAAATAGAGTATCAAGATATGCCTAATCTACGCCTTAAATAGAAGATAAACATTAGTTACATTCACGCCTACTACTCCAAACTTATTCTTAAAATTCTTCCACTTGTCCAACTAAAGCACTACACAAACGAAGCTAGAACGACTTAATCAACCTCAGGCCCCTTTATTGGAAGTTTGGAAGCAAAACAACCCCTATATAGCTAATAAGTGCACTGAACAAATGAAGCTAGAACGACTTAATCAACCTCCAGAAACTGAAACAATATATGCAATTGTGCTATAGCCACTGAACCACAGGGCAGGATAGAAGGTTTTTGAAATCCTCTTGCACAGAATACACCACTGTAGATAAAATAGCAATTAGGTCTCCTACTCTCAAGTCTCAAACAAGTTATTTCTATTCTTTCAAAGCCTGGATTCAAGAAACACACAGATATTCCAAAACATCCTTTGGGCAAAAAAGTTGGACCAATTACAGTTTTGGACAATAGTAAATTTCCTGAACCTGTGAAGTACTTAAGTTATTGGGCTCTAGTCTATATGCAGATAGACAAAGTGCAAGAGAGGTTGAAGTACAAGGGGAGGAGTTTACTTTGGTTCAGTCCGTCTCGTTTAGTGTTCTAAGTTAGTATTTTCTTTGCCTGAGTTTACAATGGAAGTAGCTAAGTAGTGTACTATCTGAACGTAATCTCAGATAAATGCTAAGCGTGCATATGGCTCTCAGAAAGAGGGACTTGTAATTGGTGGCATGCCTAACTATGAGATAACTAAGAGGGACTAGGGGACTATTAGGTTGTTAACAACCTGTGTTACACGGACACCGGTACGTGAATCGGATACGGGTGTATATCCAAGGGTCGGACACCTTGTTTTGTTTTTGAACTTGTGCCACGCCCTCTTGGCACCTTTTTCAACTTAGATGTTGTATGCAATGAAAAAGGAAAGGTGTCGTCATCATCTGAACAATGGGCATCTCAGCAGGATGCAAAATGCTTTAAATTGCATATATTTTTCATGGTCATTGGTCACTTTTGACACTAAGAGATCTAACATCTGAAGTCATGCTCCTTAAAAGATCAAAAAGATATAACCGAGGAAAGTACAAGTCTTTATTGCACTGGCCACAAAAAGATGAATATTCTATCTTACTAATTACAAATCTTTGAATTCTACACAAATCTCTAGGACCACGACCAAAAGACAGGGACCTTCTAAAACTGCTCAAAAGTCTAATTCATGACAAGGTAGGAAGTTTGGAAATGATAAAGATTAATTAGAGTTTAGTTCAACAGAATTCTATGATAGGTTAGAATTGAAAAGTATTATTATCACAATCATGTTAAGCTTATTTCGCAGAGAATTCTAATTTTTCCGTCACACCATGCCCGATAAGAGTTTAAAATCCATGTAGTAATTAGAAACTAATGCGTTCATACTATGCTAAAGTAAAGAAATAAATAATGAGCAATATTGCTTATCAAAACCAAAAATGTGCAGGATATTAATCAAATATCACCTGAATGAAGAAAATAGCAATTGGATTGCCCCGCAGACAAGATATTCTCACATAGCGGCACGGAGTGTAGTTCATGGGGTACATCATGTCACGTCTAGGTGCCTCACAGCGTGGACGAACTTTTACAAATGTCTCCGGCTGGTAAAAGAAAAAGTCACTATCAAGATTGTGATTCACTTAAACATTATGCAATAAGATAATCTAAGCTAAACCTAAAAGATACTATAAGTTTCCATATCATCCAACATTCAATTTGATAGTTACAATACAAACATGCAATAATTAATATGTCAACTACAAGAATGATGAATTCACGTGCAAATGAACAACTATAATTAACTAGCAAAAAAAAAAAAGATAGTGATAGCTTAAAAAAAAGATGAACAAAACAACAAAAGAACACAGCCTCCCCTTCCTCACCAAAAAATACAGAAAGAAAGAAATTGAGAGAAGAACAAAGCGAGAAACACAAAGAAAGAACACGCTCGTTGATGAACTGTTGTGTTCGGTGGCCTGAATATTTGTGGTTTCCAAAGAGCAGAAGGGTATATCAAGAAGTACGTACAAAGGAGAATGATGGCCTTGTGACTTCTGATTCTTTGATAAGTGGCCTTGTGATCAAGTCTATCGATTTATGAAAGTTTTAGAATGAAAGAACTACTTAGCTCAGATAAATCATAAAGAATCAACCACTGAGGGTATAGCAGAAGGCTAAGTGCTCATTCCCACAATCTCAGGGAAAAACCTCACACGCAGCAGAAGCCTTTAAAGAGTGGAATACAAGGAAATGAAATATTGCAACAGCGAAAAAAATGCGTCAACAGTGCAAACTGTAATACGTTATTTCATTTGAGATTAGGAGCATGTTAGCAAGGTTAAGCAATTGAATTAGATGTTAAATGGAGCAGGGAAGAAAAGTAGCGAGTAAATAAGTACTAATATGTAATCTTTTTTGGAAAGGCAACAAATTTATTGAGTAATATAATATGTAATCTTGGGTACATTCTGATAATATCAGCAATAAAGCAAAGGCAAATATCCTATCACATATCATCAATGTTATTATACCCTTTTATCTAAAAAACACGGAAAAGTCTACCCACCACATATCTGTGTTTGACACGTCGGCCACGGACATGACACTCCTTGGACAAGGGTCAGACATGCCTAAATACTTGTCCAATTTGGTTACTATATTACTTATAATCTAACACATTGTGGTTACTCTACGACAAGTTGGAGAAACTCTTGGTACACAATAAAAAGTCAAAATCTAAGTTTTAGAACTAGGCCCAGAGTGGAGATTTACACAGATGTATAATACATGTATACTTATATGAGGACGGCTGATTTGTATATTCACAAGATTGTTCTTAATTTGATAGAAATAAAGTTTTCTCCCTTTATATGAATTCATCACATACCTCTGTAATCTAAATACATTTTACATTCAACGTATGCGCAATGTGTATATTAATCAGAGTAAAGAAAATGAATGTTTTGCCACCTTTGCAATGAGGCAAGGGGTTTATAATTGTAAAGATCAACGTATATTCAATTTCCTTAATTGCTAACCTTGTAACGCAGGCCAACTGCAATTTCCCATTCCAAAACCGACTTGTTGTAAATCCTTATATGAGACAGCAAGCATGGATCCTGCAATAAAGAAAATATAAGAAAATGACCGCATCTAATGCCTATCTGAATAAAACCAAATTTCTAATGGTCAGATGATAGGTGATAGATGCAGACTTTTGCATCTTATTCGAACAATGACAATTGAGAACAACTATCTTTTACAATACCGTTTTACAAGCTCATAACCCAGTGAAATTTTACTGTAACTTATCTTTTCATTTATTTTCTCAATCATCCCATTCATCAACTTATTCCTGCAAATTTATGCATGAGAAACAGAATTTAAAAGAGTATCATTCTTCCCTGCATATATACTTCTCATTATTGTTTCCCAATGGTCAATTCAAACAAAACAAAACAAACAAAGTTTACTTTATTTTTTTTCCTTTTCTGGCAAGTACACGGTTAGAAGTATTACCAAAATGGTCAAGAGTACAATGACGCCAATTACACTTCCCTAAAGGCCGCACATATAAACACTTGTGCCGAGCAAGCCAACTTGAAGACCAAAACACACAACTAGCCTAGAAAAAACACACTTACAAATTACTGAAGTCAAATTTCTTCACAAAAATCTCCAAAAACGTGCAAAATATGTCAATACCTGACCTCAATAACTCATAGTAAAACCAACAAATGAGAGCACTGAATTGAGCTATCAAAACACCGTCTATGTCAAGTAGAAACAAAATGTTCCACCAGTTAATGCCCGTATGAGCTGGTTCGCATAAAGTGTATGTATATATATGTATATATGTATAGAGAGAGAGAGAGAGAGAGAGAGTACATCGAGTTCGAGCAAGATCCACTCCTTGGTATTGGTAGCAGTGGACCAGTGATTTCTTAGGTCAGGGTCGAGGAGATGGGAGGCCTTCTGAGACGGTGATTCTCGAGACATGCCCTTGATTTTGAAACTCAGGGGTTTCACCCTCGGCTCCAGCTCTACCTCCATCTCTCTCTCGCTCCAGCTCTCCAATTTCTCTCACTCCCTCTCTCTCTCTCTCTCTCTCTCTCTCTCTAGACACTGCAAGCAAGCTAGTCTGCAAACTGGGCAAAGACGCTTCAACTAATCAGCCAGTAACCCGTTCTAGGACAACGAGATCCTTTTATCTACTGGTTTTGGTCTGGACTACAACGAGTTTTGCTCCGGAGTGACAGCGGTGCACATCAAATCGCCAGCCCGCCTAATTTAATGGATCCGGGAACCTGTATTGCGGCTCAGCATTACAGTTTTGTAGCGTAACAACTACGCCGTTGATCTCGATAATTAATAGCTCGGATTTCATCTGAGCAATAGAAAGCTCGAATCATACAAGTGCCGTAATGAAATTAAGACCATTGATTGTGAAATTAACTACTCGAATATCGCAATAAAATATTGTAATACGGGAATACAGAATCCCCGATTCCTTGAATTAATTTTAACCTGGTTTTTTTTAGGGTTTGAAAAATGCATTTGGGCCAATAGGAATCGGGTTTGGTTGAGTTTTTAAACATGTTTAGTTAATTGAATGGACCTTTTTTTTTTTGCCCTTTTCCTTATTTTATAACAATTGAATGGACTTGAGAATGGCTCTTAAAATCAAGTAAGGCTCGACCCCGCCAATATAAAATATTAATGGTGATGTGCATCGTATAATTATACTACTGAAAAATAACATGTCCATTAAGAAGGAAAATAAGTCGTAGATACAGTAACTTCGTTTTAAACAAGTTAGTAGGATGAGGTTGAAAAATTAAACTTAAATAGGTTTAGAGATGTGCTTGAGAATATAAAATAAAACCCTTTTATTAATTGGACGGGTTGGGCATGTACATGCCTCTTAGTAGAAGCTCGGTATAATACCTGCACACCTCTTTGGGGAGATTTACTAGACGGTCCAATTTTTGGACCCAATAGACATCTAGGTCTACTCCATTCTGGAAAATCTAGCGCCAAGTTTTACGCCACAAAATACCTCGCATGGCGACCAGCTGTCTCCCCAACATCTCACCCTGATTGTTCCCCCAAGTCCCTCATTCTCACCACTGATTGATTGTTATCATTGGCTTCTCACCGACGATCCTTCCCCCATGAATCTCACCGCTGATGGTTATCTTCCATCGTCGTTGTCTTCCTTGTCATATGCCGTGAAAATCCGGCCTCTTCCTTCCTTCCTTCTCTAGTCTCACCGCTGCTGCTCCGTTTTTGATCCACCTCCTTCTTGCTGTCGTCGTCTTCCTCGTCAGTCTCCGCCCTCTTCCTTCTCCTCCACACACTTGCAAATTTCAACAAATTTTCAGGAAAAAAAAAAAAAAAAAAAAGTGCCCAGATTGTCACTAAGAATTTCTCTGAATTTCCCCAAACAAGGTATACATACGCAAATCGGGAATTGTATCACTGCCAATTTTCTAAACTAGAGTCAGTAATTCCAAAATTGAAGGAGTTTCATAAATTCGCAGCGCTGTGAATTTTTCCAATCTTGTGAAATTGAAACCCTTCACTAGTCTTTACTGGGTAAAATTGCCTAAAATGACCAAGAAATCATTAAAAATGGATCTTGAAAAAATTCACACGCTTTTGAAATTTCAAAAATTCATCAAAAACTGGTGGTCGGCCAGGTAGGGTGGTAGTCGTCGGAGATTGGCGATGATCGGAGAAGGGGGTCATGCAGTGCTATATGGTGTTCCGGGTTAGAGAGAAGAGATAGAGAATGGTGTACGTATTTTACTAGTGTACAATTCAAGGAAAAAACAGTAAAGTAACCTACCCACATAACATGTAATTAAAACGGGTGACTCTCTTTAACGGGAATTAAACCTCAATTCTGGCCCATAATTTTCTGCACCCCTTTGAAGTCAAGACCGAGATCCTGGCTGGGTTTCTAGTTTTGGACTGGATCATCCAACCATTATACAGGTATCCACATATGTGTTTGGGTTCTTGAGGGCAGGCCCAATAGTCGCGGAATAGGGCCTTCACCTTTAACCATCTGGTCAGTTGAAAGCTTGAAGCTGATCCGTTGCCCTAGTTTGGCAACAGGTTTTCAGCCGTTTTTTCCATCAGAATTCCTTTTTTATTTTTATTTTCTAAACCGCTCCTTGCTGATTTTCCATAAATCTGTGACTGAAAGCAACTAGTAAACAGTGTTTTGAAAATATAGAAAATAATATTTTCATCGATCAAGACATTCAATCCCTATACGGTGAAATTAATTTGGTAGTGAAAACAAAAACAACAAGATATGGCCTTAATAAATTCCGGTATCTCTTGAAGGATATTTGGTTGATGACAATAACACTACTAGTAGGATAACATAGAGAATAAAAGTAGGGTTTGAAAGGGAGCATGGGATTTTCTCTCTCTCTCTTTTCTTGAACGGCTAAGGCCTGGTTCCACTAAGAGAGTTTTGTTTTTAAACTGTTTTGGTTTTTGTGTCATACATTTTTATGTGATGTATTATGAGATGATGACCTATCTTGATTTTTGAGAAAAACTAATTTTTTTTAAAAAACTAGTTAGTGAAACACCCCCTAAATCTCAATCCCGAGGCACTCTCATCACATTAGTGGCAAACTACCACAGTACCACCTGCAACAAAATCGAAGGCTTGTACGCTAATTCATCACTCGGAACATGACTCCGTCTCTTACAAAAAAAGTCTTTAAATTACACCGTAGAGTTCAAAAGCATGAGTCCCACGTCGTATTTGTTGAGTCCCATGTCGCCTTTGCTGGCCCACCAAGCAAATTATTTGTAAGAAATTAAGTTTTTTTTATTAAAAAGGTCTGATTGGCCTCCAATAATAAGTATTTCAAGACAAAAGTAAAGTTTGTCAAATTTAAACTTTGGTCTATATTTTGATGAATGCCATAGTAATATACTCCCTTGTCCTATAATTTTAGTTGATTTCTGAAAATTATTTAAAGAACTTGAAATCTGAATTTGTGGAAAAAGTAAAAAATCAGGTATACGCACTTAAATCTTTGATTCAAACTGATAAGTATTTTAATCCCAGAAATGTTATGCACAAGGAAGCTTATACCGAACATACACAAATTGTGAGTAATGTGAGAACATGAAATCGTGTTTTGCAAACACGTTTTTAAAAAAGCACTCACATTCTGTGTATGGTTCGGTATAAGCTTTCTTACGTATAGCATTTTTCTTTCCCGTAGAGTGCCTTTTATATACACTTATTTCAACTTGTATCAATATTAATTATTCCATCAACAGCAATAATCTTTTCAGTTTAAATACCTTGTTTCATCTTCACATACAAATGATTAGGATGGATTTGAACCCAATTGTGATTAAAAAAAATAAAAAAATAAAAAAATATTTGAACCTAACAGAAATGCAGCAAACGATCAAACCAGACCCATCACCAAAACAATGTCTTCTCCACTAAAACTAAACCATTGTCTCAACCAGAGGATTGAATCCTGTACCGTACCGGTCAAGATGACCATATGTGAAGTTTCATAACACGGCAAGTCAACGACGTATCCATACATGCCTAACGCAAATCAAGCAGGAAGAGTATTTTAGCTATGCACCTCATCGGTGTAACACGACAACACGGGTCACAAAGATCTAGTGGTTTTTCAACTACTTGATTGATACAAGTTTACTTCATACAACAATCTACTCAAAAGACCAACAATCTGCAGAACAAACAGGTAATCCTAATCGAGGACAATAGGAGTGTTTGAAGTCTCACCATTGATCCGTTCCTCCAACTCAGGTGGGAATGTACCTCTAAGAATCTGAACTCTGAACCTGATGATAACGCTGCTGGACTCCATGAGTTCAAATACACAAGCATCCCCAACTTCCAGTTCATTATCTTGCACAAATGTTCTAAATGTGGGGTAGTCGAACTTTGTATGAATTCCAAGATAAATCACGTTCACGTCCCAGTTCTTGCCGCAACAGGTCAGAATCGCAGGGACATCAGTGGGAGGCAGGTCCCGGCTAATTTTGACTGGAATGTTCTGACAAGTCACATAAAAGTTTCTATCAATTAGCAAAATATTAAAGGTAAGATACGATCGATCCTGGGCACAAATAAAAGGGTACCGTGCCTTGTAATGAAAGTAGTGGTAGTTCTCATTTCAATGACAAAAACTAAAAAGTGCTTGCTAGGCATGTCATTACTTCTCCTAAATGGTCAATTAAATTCTTCCCTCACCCTCCCTCACATGTAGTGCCTGTTCAGATGCCTTTGTATAAAAGTACTCGCCAAATTTTTTTAGGAAAAAAAAAATACAAGATGGATATGTATAAAAATTTCGAACATGAAATTAACAATTGGGCTGAATCATATAGGAAGAATTCACGGAGTATGTGACAAGTGATCCAAGTGCACCATATCGAGCAACTAGGGTTGTGTTTGGTTTGGTTTTGAGTTTTGGTTTTTGTAATGATTAGAGGGAGAAATAGGTATAATAATTAAAAAATAGGTATTAATGATTGGAGAGAGATAGAGAGAAAAATAAAAATAATATTTAAAAATAGGGGTAATAATTGAATAATAATTGAGAAAACCGGTTTTTGGAAACCAAACTAAACAAGGCCTAGGACTCCCTAGCATTAAATTCATAAAAGTCCAAGAAGAGGAAAGTGATATTACCAACTGACCCTTGACATGACTCGTGGAAAAAATAACAGTGAAGTGTGGCTTCCCTGAAAGCGGCAAAATTTCATCATCTTCAAGTTCAGACTCCTCAGAGATCGATACGGGTGTGGCCTGCGGATTCTCCATCTGGTTATTTTTAACTTTATTGCCTGGAATACCTGTCAATGGCTCCATATAGAAATGGGAAAAAAATCTCAAAGCCATTATGGATACATTTCACATGAATAGGGAAAATGAGAAGTGATCCAATGTAAGTAGACACATTCATTGATAACAACACTAAGAGAACACTTGAACTGTTAATGTTTACATGTAGATGTTCCCACTGTAGTCCACTAGGAGGTGGAGAACCAATCTGTGGCAGATGGTAATGGGTGAGATTGTTGTTGAAGAGGAGATGTCAAAAGATAATCCTTTCCAATAAGATGTATCTTCTTTATCCACTAAAAGAATTGTGAGAGGAGAGGCCAAAAGATACTATCGGGTACGACCAAAACTAATGCAAGTGAGTCCAAATGATACAATCGTTACTCAGTTGGAAACCGAATTCGGCCAACAAAGGAAGACTAATTCATAATTTCACGTTTTGGTGCTGGTAGTAGCAACCAAGGTTAAATAGATGCGGACAACAAGAAACAATGGACAGCAAAACCTTATCTACGCCACTTTCACATTTTAAGAGTTTAAAATTAGAGTACACAAAACACTGTTTCAATATTGTGTCATCAAGATTAGGCATCAGATTTTCTTTTGCATCTTATCTGGAACTCGCTCCAATAAGGACGTAGCTCTTTGAAATGCATTTTATACATGTGATAGTTGAACCAGTAACGCCATATTTCTACTTACATAGTTATACCAAAAAATTACAAGCTACCTTCACAAATATCATTCTACTTACAGGATTATTCCAATCCAAATTTTTCATAATTCAAGAATCTTAATTGTTTTCTGCTCCATTTTTGCCTTGCTTCGGCAAGCTTTCTGCTCCTATTTCGCCAATGCTTTCCCATTTCCACTTCCTGTAAAGGTCAATCCTATCTACGAATATTATAGACCCGATCATAAACAAATCTCTTTAGCTTTTGGTGGCTCTTACTTTTGGCAACGTCTCATTTCTAGACATTTCATAAAATTCCATGAAGATTGAATTAAACTTAATTTCCTGAACCGCAAGGGAAACTTTGTAAGATGCGTATGGGTTAACACAACTCCACCTCCCACAAAAATTAGATAACTACGGTTGGTTGATTTGAACTGGCATCTCAAAGTCAAGTCCAATTTCCATTCTTCCCTCATAACGCCTACCTAGTTCTAAACGCTATAAATCTCATCATGCATCAAGCATCATTGGTCCATACACAAGGGTGGCCAAGCATTAGACTATTAAGGTGAAGGCCTGGGGCCTCCAAAATTGTTAGGCCTCAGCTTGTAGTCCACGTATATGTATAGGTATACATCTACTTATTTGACTAGACTATAGAGAAAATTTAAGGAAACCCAGAAATTTCCCACTTGTTAAAAGCACTCAACCTATCGAAGCATTGTGTAAGGTAGGAAGAAGAGCCATTCAATGTTGTTTGCATCCATTGGGGAAATAGGAATTAAGTGATTGCATTCTTTATTTGCTCTCTTCTTTCTTTAGTTAAAAAGTCCTTTTTTTTGTTTCTCTTTGTACAAGAAGTGCATTAAAGGAAATTAAGAGTTTACAGTTCATGGGTACTTGACCCCTTTAGCATCCAAAACATAATGGTGCCACTCATCCATGTCGATGGTGGACTCTCTCTCTCTCTCTCTCTCTCTCTCTCTCTCTCTCTCTCTCTCTCTCTCTCTCTCAGTCTCTTCTCTTTTGTCTTCGCTAACCACTGTTCTAAATCATAAGTCCTACCCTCCAGTTCTGCTACTAAAATTCACCAGTTCAAACTAGATTGAGGTATGTTGGTTTTTGCCTAGTACAGTCACTGATGCATACAGTTTGGCACTTGAATTGTGCTGTGTTTACACAACCATAATAGTTGACTATTTTAAGTTGGTTCATTCAGTGAGAATGTATGAATCTATTTTTTTCGCTACATCCAAAATGGTCACAAAACCATTAGAATTTTTGTTTTAGGCTCTAAATGATTTAGTCATCAGCAAATGTTATTGATGAAAAATGAGAATACAGAACATTTGTGCAAAGCCTTCACATCCGCTGCTACAATCAAAATTTCCGATTTGCAAATCTTCATGGACACGCATTTTGCTATATAAATATGCACACACATTGAGTTTGCCCCTCCTTCTAGGCTTCTAGCAGTCAATAAATGAAGAACAGGGAGACTCACCGAGTCGAGTCAAGACTGATTTCCGCCTGAGATGTGAGATCGCCTTAGTAGTCTCGGACTGAGTCAAGACTGAGCTTCCCAGGCCGTCGACTCGTCGTAGGCTCCAGGACGCCGCCTCGCTGGTCTCGGTCCAAGTCTCGAATAGGCTTTCTGTATTTCTTAACCTAGGCTAGACGAAACGATTATGGAACGGGCTTCTTTCACCGTCCCATGTAGAGTTTGTCGACGAAAGTCCGCCGTCAAATCCAAACGCTCAACTCTGGACAGGAAGTGGAAACTATCAAGCCGGAGTAAAATGAAAAAAAATAAATAAATGTTAGGGTGCGTTTGGTAACGTTTTTGTTTTCTGTTTTTTGTTTCTAAAAATCTAAAAGTAGAATCATGTTTATTGTTTATTAAAAAAAAAAACGTGTTTTGCAATAAAATTTCTATAAACAGTAAAAAATAAAATCTAACACAAAACACTACTGGTGCTTTTGAGACGGTGAAAGGGCAATAACCAAAATATAAATTGCAATTAGAAATGATATCAAGCAATCTTTCAGCCTTTAAGAATACTACAACTGTTTAATGGATGGATTCTATATGAACTTCTTGAGGCCACTAGCATGTAAGAATGTGGCAAATGAATGAATGAAATACACATTATTTACATCGATGCAGTTTGGACAAAAAATGTATTGGATGTGTCTATGCTCCTTACCAAAAGGAGAAAGAAGAATATATGGTCATCGAGTCTCAGTCATGTATGTATGTGTGTATATGCAGATATGCTCTTTGACATTTTGCCGAATACCTGATGCGCAAATGGAATCGATGTACCCACGAGGCCACAGAATTCACACTAAAAACACAAATGCTCCCTAAACATAAACTTAGAACAGTAAATGCTTCTTACGTACCCAATAAATTGACCTCACAATCTAGACCAGATCTGCAAGAATAACCCGACACCTATGCATACAGGATATATATAGATATAAGAGCCGAATATAAGAAATTTAGAACCGAAATTGGGCAGAGGTGTAGACGAGAGAGAGAGAGAGAGAGAGAGAGAGAGAGAGAGAGGGGATGGCGAGAGACGAGTGCCAGTCGGGAGATGATCGGGGGCAATTTTTTTTAAACAGGCCAACAACTCGTTTCTGCAACGAGTGTCATTTGGAAGATGATTGAGGGCTGTGTTTTTTAAAGGGGTCTGTTTAAAAAACATTGCAAAACACCTTTTATGTGTTTTTAAAATTTCCAGACATTTTAAATACTTTTTTTTACTAAACACAAAACATAAATAAATTATCAAAACACATTTTTGTTGTTAGTTTAAAAAAATTTGAAAACAAAAAAACAAGAAACAAAAACGTTACCAAACGTCCTGTTAACGTTTCTGTTTTTTGTTTTTAAAAAATTCAAAGTAGAATTATGTTTAATGTTTATAAAAGAAAAAAAAAAGATGTTTAGTAATAAAAATTTAAAAACACTGTTTTTAACACAAAGGCAAATCATCCTTTTTGTTTTGTTTTTCAGTTTTAAAAGAAACAAAAACGTTACCAAATACCCCTAATCAATAAGATTAAAATGCATCCCTTTTATGAAAAAAGGGTTTCGGTGATGATCGGCATCCGAGTTTCTTTCGGGCGACTTTTAGTCTTTTGGATGGTAAGATAAGAAAAAGAGATTTTATAGGGGAGTCGTGGTGAGATTTGGTTAAAAAGGAGAAGAGTTAATCAAAACATTTTATTTTTTAACTTTTCTCTTCAATTCTCACCAAAATACTCAAAACAAATGAGTGTGGTTCGTCTCTTTTTTTTAAAAATGATTTTAACAGCATGGTCTGGATCGATTTGGATTCGTAAGAATCTAAGAACCGAACTGCAAGTTACGATTTAAAAAAATGTAATCCGCGTCCGAATCAAAATCAAAAAGTCATACGGTCTAGTTTTGAACTAATCGACTTGACAAAGAGAATTCATTCCCGAACTGAACAGATCGAATCCGGAGATTCTTTTCTCCCTGGGTCACGGTTTGGTTTGTTTTTTTATCAACGTATTACATATAAATTTCACATTTCTAATAATGCAGCAAACTCATTCCTCGTTCTTAATAGTCCAACAAACAATAACAAAAAAGCCAAAAAATTAAATTAACAACCAAATTCCTAATTCGAAATTCCTAATTACACTGTACCTCCTCATATTATTTATTTTTTGTTGAGAATAGAGAGAAAATTATATTAATTACTGCGCAATGTTGATACAAGTAAGCCTAAGATTATACAAAACTAGTAAGTTACCTGTATATTGTTACAACCTAATAATTTATAAGTACAGGTAAATTTATTTACTAAATGTTACATACATATAAATTTAATTTATATTTAAATATAAATATCTCACAGTCAGGTTTGTCTAATCCACGATTCAAAAAACAAAAATTTGTGAAACAAACCATATCTCATGATTTTTGAATTTTTAAATTCATGTCCAAACCATTAATCAATGGACCAGGATCAAAACTTAGGGTTCAATAAGATAAATATGTCTGGTGTGGCTGACTACTGTATTAATCAATGTTTTGTTAACTTAAATTTTGATACAACTAAAACGCATAACAAATTGATCAATTTTGGGAACGGAGCCTAGTGTTTGAATTTTTTTGGGGTACCGAATGGATACCGCCTGTCCATGCCAAGCATGATCTGTATCCAAAAAATTTTCAAACGGAGAAAATTTTCAGTGCCGAGTGGGTATTGTCCACGTGGTACCGCTCGGCAATCTCAGCTGTCCAAAGTACGATCCGATGATCCAGAAGAGGAGAGAGAAAAAGAGGAGAGAGAGTCGTCGAGTGAGAGGAGAGCGAGAATCAATCTGGGTCGTCCAAAACATTTTTGGACGACCGAGATTATCCTCGGCATTTACCATTTTATACTTCGACTCCACCGCACTGCACAGTCCCGCACAGTTTACAGCACAATTGCCGTCTTTGTTCTACAATTCGAATACTTATTTATTACTGTAGTAACAGTTTTACAAGATCAAATACTTTCAGACAGTTTCCCCCCTCTCTCCCTCGCGCTCGGATTTGCGATCTTCGTGAGAGGTTCAATTTTTCCTACAGAAAGAACAGTGAAATCAAATGGCGGCGAAGCAAATGGAAGAGATACAGAAGAAATTGGCGATGCTGAATTACCCAAGAGCCAATGCTCCTGCTCAGTCCCTACTCTTTGCCGGCATGGAGCGTTACGCCCTTCTCGAATGGCTTTTCTTCAAGTATATTCCTTTCTCTCTCTCTCTAAAACTTTCTCAGTCTATGAATTGATCTCGATCTTGTTCTCGTCACCTGATTTTTAGGCTCTTAGGCGACAAGTCTCCATTCTCTCAGCAAAATCTGCAAGGGGACGGCATGGATCGGGACGAAGAGACTGCTCGTATCCAATGTAACTATATTTATTTCTTTTTCATCATATCCCTTCCAAATTATATGCATCTTGTTTTTAATTAAGTTGAGATGCTTTAAGTTGATATGTATATATTCACGTTGTAACTGTACAATGTAGAGGATAGAATGCGTTTCTTTGAACCAGAAAGTGAGGAGTTTATTTGTTCATATGAGGTACTTGCCGTGGACTTTCTTACCCCGTGAACGATCAGTTGGATATGCAATCGTGCATTTCATTATAGACTGCCTGGTTTGGTATTTACTTTTGAATTAATTAACTCAAATACGTTGTGTATTGTGTTTTTCGTTTTACTTGCTGTGCCGGGATATGTATTGGGCATTGTAAGATACTTTAACAAGTGTAAATATAAGTTCAAAAATACTCATACCCAATGTAAAGTACAATAATGACGACGGATGTTGAATAAAAAATTTGATGGTACCCCGAAAAGTGTTGCTCTTTAACTGTGTACCTGAGAAAAAGTACTGCGTATCACAGCAATGATCGTGCAAGAATAATTTCTTTTCATAAGATACATTTGGAGACCCATATCGGTTTTACCTCTAAATGAGCTGAATCGTAAGATTTATGTAAACACAAGATATGTTTGGATCGTAGGATACATATCGCATATCGTAGAATTTTGACTACACTGGTTTAGCTTCTTCTAGAATCTATGTACTCTTGCCGTTAAGTAATTTTTTATGTCAAGTTGGTAACTGTGAAGACAGTTTTGGTTTATTACACTTTGAGATGCACAACCTTTAGTCTGATTAACTATGTTATACACTTTTGGTTTGTTTTCTGTTTTATCTAAATTTTACGAGTTTGTTACAAGAAGCATTTTTTAAAAAAAAAAATTTGTTTGCAGATTTAGCGGAGATTGCAAAGTTTTTGGGTATAACCACGACTATCGATACAGAAGCAATTCAAGTGAGTTCTATTTCTCTGTGCATTCGACACTATGTTGGTCTTGATTGACTTTTGTAGTCCCATGTCTACATGTTCTGTTATATGTGTTATTCTCATACGTTTTTGCTATTGCGCTTTTAGTCTTACTTATGGTGAGCTATGGAAAACTGAGCTACATTTTAGGTCTTGCTTTGTTTATAGTTACGGCAGAATTATGCTTATGATAGCAATGAACAATATCAAGTGGATATTCCCTCCTTACTTTTTTTTTTCTCTCTTTAAAACAGGAAAATCTGAATGATTCTTCCCTTTTACTTCTCACCACAGTCTAAATGCTTCTCGGTAGAGGTTAAACTACTCCATGAGCAAGATATAGCCATAAATTCTCTTTTGTATTTCTGATCAAAGAAGACAAGTTACCTTCAGACCCCTTTTACCTTCGTTAGTGATGCGGCTGATGCCTTCATTGAGTGGTTTAATTTACTTCAGGTGAGAGTTTGGGAATCCTTCTACTTCGAAAATCGGAACCATTTCTTTAAGTAGTTTTGTCAGCATGCATGTTATAATCCTTGAACTAGATTCTAGAAGCAACCAATCTCTTCTCCAAGTGAACAAAATGTCTCTTCATCCTGCTTTGAAAGTGTGGTTAAACTGCACAAATTGTCGTGGTTTATGCTTGCTCAACTTGCTTTGTGGAAGATAGAATCCTTACCTGAGCCTTGACATGCCAACCTTAGATGTTTTATTGATTGCACATTACATTGAGCTTTCAAAACTTTTTAGTGTTTGGGAGATTAAGAATCTGCTCACTGTTTTTGTTGCAGGGAAGAGGAAGCTATGAAGATCGTACTGAAATGCTTCAGGTTATTGTAGATCTTGTAGAGGCAAGCATCTACACTGATAATCCTGAATGGAGGTAGTGATCATCTCTCTCTCTCTCTCTCTCTCTCTCTCTCTCCTTGTGTGGGAGCACCTGCGAGATAAAATGCTAAGAGCACAGGGCCGGCCCTAACATATTGGGGGCTTAATATGAACTTCGAAAATTAGGCCCTTAATAAATTGTACAAAAAGAGAATATAAAATAGATAAAGGAAAGTTTAAATATAGCTAATCTTCGTTTTTTTCCTTCCATATTCTTCCCCTTCCTTTCTTTCCTCCTTGTCCACACAAAAAGGAAATGAGTGTTCTTTTTATCGAGGGGGATGAGGATGAGGTTTCGTAACTCCCTTTTTTTGAAGGAAGGGAAGGGAAGATGTATCAATGCACCCAACACACCTAATAATCTTTCAAGGGCCCATACTTGGGAAGTCCGCCAATCTCCGGCAATACTTTTTGTTTTTTGTTTTCCTCTGTAGAAATTTGTTAAGTTGGGCTTGTAAAATGGGCTGTTTGGGTTCTAGAATAGGCCTTTATAAAAAAATATGTATATTCTGGGCTTATAATGGGTGCGAAAAATTGTTAGGGGAGACATTTTTGGGGGGGCCTAAGACGCCTCTTGGGCATTAGCCCAGGGCTGGCCCTGCATACATCGTGCTTTGACCTCAGATTCTGCTCCAAAAGGGGTCTTTCCCAAATCATACTAGTGAATCTGGGTTCTGTGCATCTTACTATTTGCTTTTTCAGTTTTTTCTATTGGTTTCTTGTTGTACAACTTACCTGATTGTTGTTGTTGTTCTTCATCCCCTCAAGTATTGATGAGCAGGTAACAAGAGACATACAACTAATAGATGCTATTGCTGAAAGACAAGCTCAAATTTTTTCTGAAGAGTGCAAGTTGTTCCCTGCAGACGTGCAGATTCAATCAATATACCCATTGTAAGACTTTTTTCCTCTTCCGATTACTTATTATGATCAGGGCCTTTTACCGTTGATGAACTCAGCATTTCATCAATACTAAGCAGTCTCTACATCCTTTTGGGGTTTTAGGTTACCATCAAGGGGCAAGTGACCACTGACCGATTGACTGTTTATACACAAATAGCAACTACTCTTATTCCCATCTTTAATAGTTTGCTGAAGCTATTGTAGTGTAGTTGGTGCCTGGTGGTAACTTAATTAGATCTAGGAGTTCAGAGCAGTTTGTTTGCCGCAGGATTTTTTGTGCAAGTAGAATACGTGGCCGGGCTCATTTTCTGTTCTAATGTTTACAGCTTGGCTTTACGTTGGATTAGATGTAGCCTTGCAGTTATAACTTGTAACTGTAGGCAGAACATAGTGATGTTGAATTACAATCACTAATTTCTCCCAGAAATGTTTGTATTGAGGTTTACTAGGATAGTTACAAGATGTATACAGAAGAACGGAAGTATGCAATAGATGTAATTAGCTGACTTCAAATTGACTGAATTAGCTGCGAATTTGCTAAATCTTTTGTGCTAAGCACAGTCGGATTTGTCGGAGTCGTTTGGTAGGTAGCATTTATGTTTGTCTGGGTACAAGTATCGGGTGTTGGAGGTTGCATCTGCATTTGTTTAAGCAAACAAGAGAAAAATCACTTGCTTTAATACTGAAACGTAGAGGTAATTGTCTAATCTAAAGTCTAAACAAATCTCAATATTTTTACTCAAAAAATACATTGTGGATGTAGAAGCTTAGGAATATGTCATGGGCTTCTCTAGAATCTAGATGTATATAATTATTAAGTACCCACACTAGACACTCGGTTAAAGGTATGGATGCATACTTTATGAGTTTTTGAGCATTCGCAAGCATTTCAAATCTGCATTCACTTCTCATTATGCATATGTAAACTCACAACATAGGCACAGAATGCTTAGAGAAATACCCGTATTCGACATCTGTACCCTTACTGTACCTCCATCCTTGCAGCATTTTGCTCTTAAGTCTTACCTTGTGGCAGATGTCTGCTGGTGTAGATTTTTTCTTTGCATGCAAAACTTGAATAAAATTAGGCAAGTGATTTCCACACCCCCTTTTTCGATAAACACCTTTTTTTTGTCTTGTCTTTTAGTGAAACTTTTTAAGTGTAAAAAGTTTCAGTAAAAGACAAAAAAAGGGGCGTGTTTATCAAAAAGGGGGTGTGAAAATCATTTCCCTAATTCTAACATGTTTTTTCACCAGATGTAGTGACCCTCTGTTCCGTTAATGGAAGTTTATTTGCAGGCCTGCCATTTCTGATTTGGAAAAACAGCTTGCAGATCAATCAAATAGATTCTTGACTCTCCAAGAGATGGTTGATGATTTGGCATCTAAGGTTTCTCCCAAATCCTCAAGCTGCGATTTGCTTGCCTATTATTTTTTATCTGGTTTCTGTTCATGTATTACTGCAGCTAGTTTGCGTCTTGCCTGGTTTCACCTGATTTCATATTCTAAGCTGGCCTTACCTGGAAGTTGTTGTCGAGTAAATAGTTTATCATATAAGTTAACATAATGATTTTCGCTTTTTAGACTTGGGTGTTAACCGTGTTATGCAGTTCTATATTATTTAATTCAAAAACCTTGATGTCTTAAAGCATCTACTTGTTAAGTATTATGATCATAATTGCAATTCCTTTGAAACTAGTCTTGCTTTAAACCTTCTAGGAAGAAGAGTCAAGAGTAAGGAGTGTTGGTTACTATGTTTGTAGTTTCTTATTTTATATAAGCCTTATCATTGTTGGCACTAAGGGTTGTTTCTCGAGCTTCCTGTATGCCTTTTTTTGGTAATGCCGAAACAAACAATATTCCTTTGAAGATAGCTTTTAAGATCTTAGAAAAAGCCTCACGAAAAATGAAAAAAAGCCAGAATGTTTAAATTGCATAAAGTAGTGACAAATCAGCAAACAACAAACTGCGCGCGCCAAACAATAGTCATGTTTAGATTATCCTTGTTGCAGTTGTCCAATTATGATCAGCTTGTGTTCTAGTTTCTGTGTGTGTGTGTGTTTAAAATAAAAAGTATCTGTTTAGTTGTCCTTTATTACCGATTTTTTTTGGTTTGTAGCATGCTTATAACCCTGATGAGGATTATGCGGAGGTAGAAGCAAAACTACGTGGGCATTTGGAATCTTTCCTAGAAACTGCAAGATCCTTCAATACGATTTACACCAAGGTGGGGACTTGCTCTTGCCTTCATTTTATTGTTCCGAGGTTTGGCGACTCATGGATTTTGCTACTATTTTGGTGCTATGGATTTTGCTACTATCACAGTTATGAATTGTGATCCTTAGCACTTTCATGTACTGATTAGAAAAACGAGCTGATGCTTGTTGGTGGGCATTAGGATACATTGCCTGCCTCTAGAATTTTTCCAGGGTTTTAGCTCAATCTGTTACTAGAAGATCTTGATACAAAACTTCTGTTCAAAAACTAACAAGCTGATGCTTGTTGGCTAGCAAGCTAGCATCAATATGCATTGCCTGCCTCAGAAGTTTTACGTGGGATTCCAGCTCATTTTTTTACTCTAAGTTCTTGACACAACTTGGTTTTTTAAGAAGTCTTATGTAGATTTGAACTTGACGCTTAAGAACCTTAGTTGGCGGACCTATTTTTCTACGTTGGACAGTGTGATTCGGTGTGCTTTGAGCATGCGCTTGTGCAGGGTGCTAGAGTACGTTGGTGTGTTGGCATTCATGTGCACAGGCATGTGATCTTGTATTTGCATGTACAACCAGCACAATTTGAAGATTGGATTTTATTTTTTCCTGCTACAGGAAATTCGACCCTGGACACACATGATGGAGGTACCTCAGCTTCATGGGTTTGGTCCAGCTGCTAATCGCTTGTTGGAGGCATATAAGATGCTATTGAAGGTAACTCGGTGCCAAATTCTTTCATTTACTCTTTTGCTTTTCATTTCCGACCTACCAAAAAACTAGCTGTACTTGCCTGTTAGTTTTCTTTTCCGACCTACCAAAAAACTAACTGTACTTGCCATTTCAAGTCTTAAAAGCGGAAAATTCTTTTTGACCTCCTTGGAAGATTAGAAACAGGTCCGTGTTTGGGCTTATTTTTTAGTATGCATTGGCATTTTCAACTCTTTCATATACTTATGCTAGATTGCATTTCACAAGAGCACAGCTCCACAGATTTCTTACAAATAAGACTTGGCAATGGAAAGATTGCCATTGATGTAGTCACGCGTCACTTGGTGGTATATGCAAGTTGCGGCTGATACTCTGTGCAAAAAATCATAAAAGTTTCAATTGCAACGGTTTAAATTTCTGTGGCGCAGTTTCTTCCATTCCATATTTTTATGGCTCACTCTTGTAGTTTCTGAAGAGAGTTAATTCAGCTTAAACTGAATTATCATACTTTCAGTCTACATTATTTATGGAGTTTCGCTAAACACTCTGAGGATGGTTCTGCATTCTTTGCAGTTTCTAGGAAACTTGAGGAATCTTCGGGATGCGCATGCAGCAGTGGCGGTTGGGTCATCTGAAACAATTGCTGGCGAGCCCTCTTCTGTCGCAAGAATAATCTCAGAATGCGAGTCTGCATTAACCTTCTTGAATCGTGACCTAGGGATTCTATCAGCATCTATTGCTCGAGAGCAAGGCGAGGAGGTGAATCTCTGATGCAAATCTTATACCAGCCGACCGAAATGACCCAAAGGAAATCTCTGATGCAAATCTTTGGGAACCTATTGAAAATCGAAATGTTTGCATTTTCTGATTGAGGTGGATTGATCATAAACTATTTTTTTGGTCTATAGTTCAGGAATTTTATGTAATCTATTCTAAACAGCAATTCAGTGTGTATCCGAATTCAGAGAATCAGAAACCAGTTGGTTTCTAAGGAATTGCTTGAATTTTCAACTTTAGCTTAAGTATTTCGGAAGATAAAATTTTAGTAGGTAAAATGTTAGTAGGGGTTACTTGTTATAATGGGAGTTGAACATTTCGTTCACAAGGACTTGAACTCGAGACCTTTGGCAAACCACTCGCATTAGACGTGGTGTTCAAACTCCATAGAACCGTACAGGAATGCTAAATACTACTTTGTAGGAATATTCATTTTAAAACTCGAAGGAAAACGAGCTATGTTTTTGTGGCCACTAATTTTCGTGATTCAAACTTGTGACATATCGCTTCCTCAATGAATCTAGTTGGTGCGTAACCATCACGCAAGCAAATGAAAATAGTCATTGATCACCAGCAAATGAGAATAGTACATCAACTACCAAAATCATATGACCACATTTCCCTAAAATTGCACAAACAAATTTTTAACATCTCATATATTTCAGTGGAATCTTACTTTTTTATACTCCATTTTTAGGTTCACGGCAGTAATCAGATGCAGCAAAATAGTAAATCACCAGGCACCAGTCTCGGTCTGATTCTCATCAGAGAGTCCAGACACAACCACGAGCTCAGAATCACTGTTAAACCCACGCGACGGTCCAGATTGAACTAATTTTTCCGAAAATTCATCATACGAAATGGACGGTGAAGATCTCTCCACGTAGACACCCGTCCCAACCCCTGATTCACGCAGACTCCGTAAGGTTGACGGGCATACTAGACCTTCGCCTTCAACTCCAAGAGACTGAAGAGAGAGACTCAAAACGCCGCCGTTCGATATCGCTGGCGAAACCCCCGGCGAGAACCCCCAATCGGTCGTAGCTTCTTCCTCCGACGCAGGCGACGGCGATTGTCCTGAAATTTCGTCTTCATCGACTTGACTTTCTCCCAACGGAGAATCTGATACGGCGTCGTCTATGCTTTTTGAAACAGAGAGCACGACAATCCAACGGTTGCGATAAACCGGTAAACTCCGAACGGCGACGCCGTTGACAGTGACGCCTCCGTTTTGCGATTGAACAACGACCGACTTATTCGGAGACAGCGTCTCGATCGCCGTTCCAGCCGAGAGGCTTGCAATGTCAGCGAAATGACGTCGTTTCGGGACGACGTGATGAAGGAAATCGAAGCGGAATCCGTCAGAAATGGAGAAGAGAATCGCATCGGACGGAGCGAAGATGGTGATTTCTGGTAGACGGATGAGATCCGAGTGCTTGATTGCCATTGCCGTCGCGACCACACCGAATCCCCGCCTTTTCAAAGCCCTAACCGCGTGATCAAGAAACGACCGATCGATCTGAGACTCAACGTGGACCGTCTGATCAGGAAACGAGCAAGTCGACAAAGAAGTGGGGTCCAGTACACCGTCGACGCCGTGGACGGTGAGACGATCGTCCACGTAAAGATCAGGCCGCCTGATTTTAACGGCCACGATTGTGGACGATTGCTGCTTACGAGGAGAAATTCCGAGATTGCCATTTAAGCCCTTGGAGAGGAAGACGCATAAATTGGATTGCCAGGTGGGTAGGGGGTGGCCGTGGGTACGTGAGGAGAGGGTTTGCCACGTGAGGGGTTCCTTTAAGGTGTGGTAGAGGAGGAGGGAGGCGGAGGAGTGGGGGTTGAATTTTGCGGCGGCAGAGGAGAAGGCGAAGTCGGGCTGGGCGAGGACGGTGCCGGTGCCATTCCAGGAGTCGGTAGTAGCAGTGGCGGCGATTAGGTCGGCAAAGATGGAGTAACCGCGGGTTTTGAGGGATTGGGAGGCGGCTTGGGAAGATTGGGGAGGACGAGGGGTGGTGGCGGTGGAAGAAGCCCAGGAGAGGAGGCAGAAGAGGGGGAGAGAGATTGCGAAGATCTTGAAGTAGTAAAGCCACTGTTCTTGATGATGGTGGAGATGAAAGATGGCCATTTCTTTGAATTTCTTGGGTTTGATTTGGCTAATTTTCTTTCTTTCTGATTGAGAGTGAGTGTGGTAGTTCTTGGAGAGCAAGAACTGGTTTTGGAGAGAATGAATTGGGAGAAGAAACTGGAAACGGATCAGGTTATTGGGTTCAGTGAAGTGGTTAGAGGGTTTGTTAGATTGACGGTTATAGAGAGATCTTTTGGCGGGAAGAACAAGTTTCTTTGCAGCGGTTGTTTATGAAGTTTGGTTAAGAAAGGCCGTAGAGGAGGAGTTGAGCCCATTGTCTAGTGTTGTCAACTCTTCATTCTAAGCCCATGGGCTCCTAATCTTATCTCCTCCATGGTCCAACTCGTAAGAGGGTATCAAAACAGGAGCATTTCTTATGCTTGTGATCACTGAAAAAAGGTACCGTGCATTCTACTTGGAATTAGCTTTGCTTAATATATTATCTATGGCTGTTTGCTACTTAGTTTACTTCTCTCTCGCTCTCGCGTCCTTTATACTGTATCTCTTCCAGTTTTGATTTTTGAAAGGTAACCAATTTGAACCAAAAAAAAATTAGTTTCACACCCAATTAAGTTATACCAAATAGGAATCAAACAAAAAGGGTTACATGAACAATTTATTATGGATTATTCAACCTGAATATATGAGAAATGATGTGTATTGCAACAAATGGACACAACAGGAATGGGAAGTAACTTGAAGAAGTATCTTTATCATGAAAAGACAAAATATGGTAGTTTACTAATTTCCTAATTACCTGTTGCAACTTGGTTAATTGTGTTCAATTTCTGTATGCAAAAGGATGTGTGTACATTTTCTGATTTCATATCAGGTAGATTAATGAAATGTCAATCTGAATCCTTGATAACAGATACCACTACAATTGCAAGGTATGTGCGTAAACTCAAAACAATCAAACGGCTTTTTATTTTTGAAAACCATAGTATGTAGATTAGCTTTAATCTAATCTCCTTTAATAATCGACCCACCAATCAAAACTTTTGCCAATCAACGAAAGGAAACCAAACAATCGATGAACAACAATATGCGTGGAAGCCCCCTAATGGATAAAAACAAAGGGAATGAATCAAAATACTATTCTCACTCAATGCGTAGTTACAAGCAATCTTACCTACGATAACAATTGTCCTAAGATCTACTTGCCGAATCCACGTACACCACACCCAGTGCTTTGACTGCCGCTGCCTTGAATCCACAAGCCTTCCGTTTGACTCCTAGAATTCCACCCATAGACTTGTATTGCCTAGAAATTCTCCGCTTTTCTCAAATAGAACATCAATAGACATAGGGCATAGATACCACATGGAGATTATAGATACGCTTTCAAATCTCATAGATGCAAGATAATCTCCAAGAACCTTAAAAAAAAACTCTCTCCCATCTTGTGCTAGATGTTTCTAGGTACTTTAGCACTTGCGAGAGAGTGCGGCTCTCCGGCTCCTTCCTTGACCTAACTGATTGTATATATAGAGCCTGCTGAAAATTGCCAGACTTGCTTGAGTAACTTGTGATTAGAAGCCTTGCATGACAATTTGCCCGTGGGTTGCTTGAGTAAGTTGTGGAAACCAAAATTGAAATTCGCTTGACAGTTCTTGACACTTCTTGATGCCCCGGATCCCAATACAACTATACTACCGCACTCAAACACTCAATACATGTTCGAAATGATTCATTTCCACACAAATCCTAAACAGAATCTCTAAAAAGATGAGAATGATGTACAACTTGATAAACAGGTACAAAGAAATGGGTGTTTTGTCAAGGAAATTGCCGCAAATGAGCTCGGCTGTTTGGAGCTTACAGTTTTGAATGACCAAAACAAGTTTCCTCCTCCATGGTTCCATGACATATCCATTATAGCCCTTTTGGATAGGGAGAAATTGTGAGAAAAGAAAAGAGTATGCTCTCCCTTAATGAAATGGATGAAACATGTGAGAAGTGGTGAGAAATTGTGGGAAAAGAGGAAGAATGGTCAGTTTTTATTGGTCTATTTTGTTTCTCACCCTTTCTCACCAAAAGTGGCGGGATTCCATGAGATAGGTTACTCCTTTCTTTTCTTCCACTTTCTCACGTTCCAAAGGGGGTGTTAAAGTCAGTCTATGAGAATACATGCATGCCAGTTTGTTCGTTAGCTTTTGCCTTCGTTCTTGATCATGCCGAGTTGCAACTTGCACATGTTCTCATCATTAGGTTGACATCAGCACGAGTTTGATCATTAGCTTTGGCCTTTGACTTTGTTCTTGATCATGTGGGGTTGCACGTGTTTGCTCTTATAGCAAGTGATTCTTTTGCAGTTCTTTGGTATATTATCTCTATTATCGTTTTGCTTGGAAATGCATGTCAAGGTTTTTAGAGACTGCATATCTTGCTTTGTTACTCTACATTAAATTATTGGTTATTGAACATATTTTTTCTCCTTGCTATATTTATTAAGAAAGTTGAAATGAATAGCTGCAATTACGATCCATGTTGAAAAGATTATTCACTTTTTTGAGTGATAAGGGCTTGGAAGATCCAGAGAATACAAGCTCTTAAAGTTGGAAGAAAGTTTACAATAGATTCAGAGCGTTTCCATAAGGGGACCACCCTGTTGTACAACTCTTATTGCCATTGCAAAGTAGGTACGATTAATATACTGATAATTTAGTGATGCAAGTTTTGGTCACTGAAAAACACAGGACCAAACCCTGTGTGTGGTAGTTCGAGCTCTATTATTGGACTCAAATACACCAAAACACACACGCGCACACACACACCCACACCCACACACACACACACTGCTTTAGGAGGGGCAGGTTTATGAACTTCAGTTGGTTCGTTTAGGTGCAACTTCTCACAGATGGCTTGAACCTTGGTGACCTGCTTGTCATAAGGTGGCCATTTTGCATTGATCACTGGAGCATCACAAATTTTCTGCATCCACTCGGATGTCTATGGAAATTTATCTGCATCTATAAACTTTATCCTGGTAACCTACTCGATTACACCAAGCAATTAGCCATCCAACCAAGTGCAATGTCTGTGAAGCCAATTGTGGCTCCTCTAAAAAAACGTATTTCCTTTTACTTCTTCTATGTATTTCAGTTTTCTCCAAGACTCTAGGATCCACCTCCTCTTGTTCTTTTCCTTCAGTGACAAGCACGTGGAATACTGATTCCAAAAGCTACATTTTAAACATATGGTTAGGTAATAAGAATAGGCAGCTCTCTTCAGGGCTTGTTGGAGCTAACAGATTAGCGAGGCGATCCTAGGGTCTGTTTGGTCTTATTTTTTAGTTCTGTTCTATGTTCTAAAACACCACACTTACGATGAAACTTGTAGAGCCAATATTTTTGGGGGTAATAAACACCATTTTTAGTAAGAGCTCTACAAAGATGGATTCGAATTCTTACAAACTGTAGTTTTGCTCAAGAATGATTATGATAGGAAAAGTATTGTTTTCTAAATACATTTTCGAAAACTGTTTGGATCAAGCCCTTTTTTTAATTTAATCCAGAGACAATTCAAGCAATGTGTTCATGAGAATTGTCACTCACAATATGTTGATGTCGTGGAAGAAAATGTTCACGAGATTTGGGTTGGTGTCATGAATATGTTAAACTTTTTCAATGAGAATTGTTTCCAATATGTTGTTGAATTGTCTTGGAGCACTAGATGGTACATACATCGATGTCCGTGTTGCAGCTGTAGATAAACCAAGGTATAGAACAAGGAAAGGAGAAATTGCAACGAATGTGCTAGGGGTGTGTTCCCCTGACACACAGTTCATTTATGTCTTGCCGGGCTGATAAGGTTCTGCATCGGACTCTAGGGTATTTACTATTTAGAGACTGAGTCCCAACTGGTATGCAACCAATGTCAATAACGTTAAAGTGATCTCTATAATAGTATGCTTTTCTCACTAGTTATGGTATGTTTCCACTGGTCACTACTATCTCGTAGATGCTGGGTAAACTAATGGGAATGATTTTCTAGCACCCTATAGAGGTCAACTTTACCCTGTCTCAGTGGAGAGATGGCCGCATCCCTGCGACACCCGAAGAGTTCCTCAATACGAAGCATACTTCGGTCTGTAACGTGGTTGAGAGGTGTTTTGGTATGCTTAAGGCTAGGTGGGCAATATTAAGAAAAAAAAATGTTATTATTTAATATTTATGCTAGAAGCCACATTGATCTGGCGTCGAAAGACACGATTTCAGAATTTATTTATCTAGTGTGTCGATATACTTTTTTCCAAGATATATGAATGCCAAATCATATCCATTGATTCCCGATCGACTTGATCAACCTGATCATTGGCTTGATGCCTGATGTTGTTGATAATATTTAAAATATGTTGTCGATATTGCTTAAACGGATTTAATTTTAAATTGTCCGAAGGTTATTTTGCGTTTTTGATCCCAAGGTAAGAGTTTGACCTTCCATCAGCACCGCCTCCTCGAAAGGAGCAAGAGTGTTCACGATTTAGTGACCTCATATCCTCTACGTTTCTCTCTATACGCGCACATCTTTACATGATAGTAGGTTGTTATTTACTTGTGTAATACATGTGTGTGGATATATTTTATACGTACGAATTAATGTTTTATCATTGTTTTTTTTTTTTGTTAAACATGTTTTTATCACTATCACATGGTATATATGATTATGTTAGTTCTTAATAATTAGGGAAAATTATTGAAATGGTCCTTGTAGTTTCACTCGAGTCTCGATTTAGTCCCTCTAGTTTCAATTGCACTCCAACGAACCTTGTAGTTTCAATTTTGGTCGAATTAGGTCTAATTGATAACGGACGTTTGTAAAGATAACGGAAATCCCAATTTGGGGGTTTTTTGAGGGGCAAAACTGACTTTTTAACCCTCCTTCTTCTTCCCCAATTTGCAACCCTAACCCTAATCTTTTGTTTTGCAGAAAAAAGAAAAAAACATATATTATCCATTCAAAAAATTAGTTCTTCGGTTAAACCAATCTCCTTGGATTTATGGGTTTGTGATGACGTACAAATTTTGCGATTGCAAATGCTACCTTGGCAAATACACGTTGTCCATGTACTCCATTGTCTCGCCAATTATGTGGACGTTCCTGGGATTCATGATGAAGCTACACTTTCTTTACTCTGCATTTACATGCCTAGGTACATAAAAAGTGAAAAAATCAATTCCACCCCATTTCCCCACAAATCCACAGTAGTATTACCACCCCTGTTTCTCATCTCTCTGCTTTCTTCCCCTGTTATCGAAATTGGGGCTTCCTTCTCATCCTAAAAAGTGAAAAAATAAAAATAAAAAATCAGGGATTCAATGTCATCAAGCTCTAATGTACAAAACAAAAACTCCACCCAAATACCGCAAATAATATGTGAGATTTTAGAGAGAGAGAGAGAGAGAGAGAGAGAGAGAGAGAGAGAGAGAGAGAGAGAGAGAGAGAGAGAGAGAGAGTTCTTACGAAATGAACCCCGCATGAAAAATCCATGTAGAGAAATGGGTAAGATTAGACCAGAAGGCAAATGTAGGAGAGACAAGATCCGCACCATTTTCTAGTCTACGAGAATAAAAGCTTTTCTCTTTGCTTTATTGGGTCCCTATTGCCCCAAATGTAGGTGTCTCTGTGCGTGTATCTGCGAGAGAGAGAGAGAGAGAGAGAGAGAGAGAGAGAGAGAGAGAGAGAGGGAGGCTTTATCACTTTGTTTTCTTTCTTTTTCGCTTTAATGGCAGTCGGATTGAGATTTCCATTGCCCGTTCCTTTTACAGCATTCACAGAGAGAGAGAGAGAGAGAGAGAGAAGAACTAATTTTTTGAATGGATAATATATATGTTTTTTTTCTATTTTTTTCTTTTTTCTGCAAAACAAAGGATTAGGGTTAGAGTTTCAAATTGGGGAAGAAGGAGGAGGGTTAAAAAGTCAGTTTTGCCCCTCAAAAAACCCCAAAATTGGGATTTCTGTTATCTTTACAAACGTCCGTTATCGATTGGACCTAATTCGACCAAAATTGAAACTACAGGGTTCGTTGGAGTGCAATTGAAACTAGAGGGACTAAATCGAGACTCGAGTGAAACTACAGGGACCATTTCGATAATTATCCCTAATAATTATGTATTGATCATCTCTGCAGATCTTTGGGTTAATTGTTTTATTCTGTTTTGTATTTTTTTTAGAAAATGATTCCACTGAGATTGATGTAGTCTAAAGAAAGTATTTTGGTTAGTGCTCCACTATTGATCTTGTTTTATTTTATTATTATTATTATTATTATTATTTTTCACTTTTTTCCCTGTTTACTGCAGATACGAAGAACTTTATCTTCCCATAGTTGAAGCGCATCACATAAACATCTTACTTTTGGAATATCAGAAGAAATAACCCCCTGGCTGAAAATGTGTACTCCTCAATGCATAATTGAGCAGTTGGGATATCTAGCCTTTGATGAAGCGGTCAAAGCAGGGAAATATGTTCATGAATATGCAGAGAACCTTGAGAAATTGTAAGTTGAAATGGGAGATCTTGAAAATGTGTACTCCTCAAGCCATTGATCTCAATGAAGCGATTGATAGTTATGTTTCACACTGAACGGACTGAAAATTGGTGTTGATGGAGAGTACTGCCGAGGGAAACATGCGTTGCATTGCATGCTTGTGTCCTGACATTGAGTGGTGGTACCGATTGAGCAAACAAGCCAAAGAGAAGACAGTAGGCTACCCTAGCCATGAGAATGAATATTTTACATTGTTTGACTGGATAGTGATTTTCTCCATGTGTCAAGGGTAAGGCATAGACTCATTTGGATACCGAGCCTCAAACGATCAAAGGACTTACCTTCATACTGGATTAGCAGCTCCTTTATAGATTGGTTTCCTGCTTGCCCACCTCTTCAAAAGCTATCTTTGAATCTCCAAAGGTTTGTAACCTCTTTTCAAAACTTCAAAGCCTTTAATACTTAGATGGGAGGGTTGCGCCGAGACTGAAGCAAAGAAAGAGGCATCATCAACATCTTATCATCTTGTCTTCGGTTGCTCATCTCTTAGTTATATGGATGCCCGCCTCTTAACTTACTTCCTATAGACAGAGAGGGAAGATGAAAGAGGAAGAAGCTGCAGCTATCATCTGTGTCTGAATGTCTGATGGGTACAAAATATTGAGAAACTCATTGAGAAAAGCATTTTATTTAATGTATTTTCGCGCCCTAAGGCGCCTCCTCCAGAATTTGAATCCTCATCCAACAAGAATTATGTTAACTTGGATTCTAGAACACCAATTTTCAATGTAACTGTGCATGGCATTAGAAGATTCTAGTGCTAGCACAACGTAATTTTCACCCATGTCGCATTTTTTTGCGACCTCCAAAACTTGAACCTTCTAATGCATGCACAATTACGTTGAAAATTGGTGTTCTAGAATCCAAGTTAACATAATTCTTGTTGGATGGGGATTCAAGTTCTGGAGGAGGCGGCTTAGGGTGCGAAAATGCATTTTATTTAAATGTTTTTCTCAATGAGTTTCTTGTATCTTCTCTTGAGTTTGTTTGCTCAATCGGTACCGCTACTAGATATTAGGACACGAGTGTGCAGTGCAACGCGACGCATGTTTCCCTTAGTAGTACTTTCCTCCTTAAGTTTATCAACACCATTTTTCAGCCCGTATGCATCCATTTGCCAGCGTGAAACATAACCAACAATCTCTTCACGAACTTCTTCTAAGCCACAACTCGTACATAACCATGTGGAAAGCATCATACTCAATTGGTTCTCTATGCCACTGAAAATGTCTCCTCCCCTTCTCAACATTCTTCAAAAGCCTCAAATACTCCTCACCCCCAACACCTTTTAGAATCCTCTTCATCGTTGGAATCCCCTGTTTCAACAACAGCAGAAAAGCTCTTCCAGTTCAAGATATCTCCGAACTTGAGGTCATTAGTGGTCGGCTAAGATCACCAGGATGCAGCTGTAGTACATGGTGTCGCCTATTCGGGTGGTGTTGGCTTCAAAGCCTTTGACGTGGAAGCAGAACTTTCCACAATTTGACCGGTCAATACATGTTCCATTCACATACATCTATCAATATTTCATAGTTCTACTGTTTTTTGGGATACCCAAAAGTCTAGCCTTTTCCAGAATTATTGTTCTATTTTTGCAAACTTCTTTCCACTGTAGGAGGATTTTGTTTACCATTTCTGTCGTCTCTACGGGGAGTTGAAAAAGTACAAAGAAAAAGAAAAGAAAGAAAGAGGTATGAAACTACATTTGGGAAAAGGCCCTGAAAGCAAAAACGTCCTTGTTAGCTCTCTTACAGATTGAGCTGTTTGTTATTGGATTGGTACTTGAAAGAAAGAGCTGTATGTTAAAATTCTTTCCCCGCCTGCATGTTATATTCTTTCGGAAAATCCACGGGTACAGAAGGTGAGTATTTTTTTTGGAAAAGGTACAGAAGGTTAATGCACATGAAATGTACAATGGAAACTTGTAGTTTTGGATCGATCAGTTACACGTTCAATTGAGATGATTTTGGAAACTTGTAGTTTTGGATCGATCAGTCGCCCTTTGCAAGGGGTAATTGTTCTAGGGTCCAGAAGTGGGGACTTATTGGGCCATTTAGTCCATGTTAAAGTTTTACGAGGTCTAAGGTCCATGATTTTTTTATATTTTAAATTTAGGTACTTTCAAAGGGTACCCTAGGGTTTAGGTTTTAGGGTGCACTTTCCTATTATAGGGTTTTAGTGGTTTTAGGCACTTTCATAGGGTACCTTAGGATTTTAGACATTTTCATAGGGTACAAACTTTTTTGGCACTTTCATAGGGTACAAACTTTTTTGGCACTTTCATAGGGTACCCTAGGGTTTATGTTTTAGGGTGTACTTTCATATTATAGGGTTTTAGTGGTTTATGCACTTTCATAGGGTACCCTAGGGTTTTAGGCACTTTCATAAGGTACCCTAGGATTTTAGGCACTTTCATAGGGTACAAACTTTTTTGGCTTTTTCATAGAGGTACAAACTTTTTTTTGGTAAAGGTAAAAAAAAAAAAAGAAAAAAAAGATGTCAGCGTTAGGACTGGATAGGTTATAAACTTGTTTGGTGGATTAATGAGGTTACAAATTCTTTGCCTAGGACTTTTGAACAAGTCGCCCTTTTTGCAAGGCCACATGAATAATTATTTTGAAATATTTAATGATTTGGATTATTCGTGTGAGACACAAAAGTGGGCCCCAAAAGCCATTGTTCATTTTCTGTGCATTAAACCTTTTGTACCCGTCGTATCCATATTCTTTCCCCATGTCATTCAACTAAGTTCATTTTCGTTTCTGCTAATTTATCTACTGCTGCTGAAAAATCCAGTGTGGGCACAGGACCACACTGGTCCCCATGTGGCTCCACCACTGTTGGCCGATGACGGTCGTCAAATGTCCATGATGGGTATTATAAGTGTTATTTATTGTCTTCTTGTCCTCATATCCGGTAGTTTATAAATTGTAATCGCATTTCTCATGAAATAAATAAAATTCTCTCCTTTGCGGAAAAAAGGAAAACACCTAGAGGCGTATATGCAGGGGCGGAGGCACACGGAGACAACGGGTTAGTTGACCTCCCTGGGCTTCATGTTTCAGCAGGGCAACTACTAGTATACTCCCCAAATTTGCTTGTTGACCCCACTTCAATTTTGTATTTTGTCCCAACTTATGTCAGATGGTTTGGTACTTAGTACTTAGTAAATTAAAGGGTGCAAAATAGAATTTCTTCCACGTGCCTTAGGAATCAGGAATCCCATTCTTTAAATATTTGAGAGTTAAGCTATGGGGTTATCATTCTTTATTATTATTATTATTATTTTTTTATCAAAACTTCTGTTCTAGATTTTGAGAAGCATTTAAAAAAGAATAATTTACAAAGTTAACGGATTTTTAGGGGGCGTTTTTTATACTAATATTTTGACCCCACAATTTTTTTAAATTACCTCAATTTACTTCAAATATGTGTAGACTTCAAGCATTATTGTCTTTTGGAGTGTTAATAGTATCACAAATGAGATTATTATGCATCATATTCAAAATATAATAAGTCTTTGGGACTAATTGTGAAGCAAAATTAAGTTTACATAATGAGATTATTACCAAATTAGTAAGCTTTTAATTATGGTTACCTAATAATTAAGTTTTTAATTTATAATTTTTCTTTAGGTTAGCCAATTAAAAAAATAACTTGCATGTGGACCTAATTTTTGACTAAAAATCTTGTCTCCGACCTTGTGTTTATGGGTATGCAAGTTTGATCTGGCATCTTTCTAACAAGTACGTGAGCCTTTGTTTTCTTTCTAACAACTTGTTTGAAGAGGATTGTTTTTTTCAGTTTTTCTTGAACTAGTGCATTTCACTTGGTGCGATTTCAACATAGATCAAAGGCCGAAAACCCCGATTCTGAATGTTAATTTTTCTAGGTTGGCATTCTACAGCATTTGAATGTTAATCCTCTACATTTGTAACCTGCTTGTTGTAGATATGTGAACAAGAGCCTTACCCAAATGAAAGCATGAAGTTAGGGAAATTGACGTTTGAGTTATGTAGAAAAAAAAAGGGTGCATGGCATTGGAGAATGGAGATGGCGTACCCAAATGAATCTTTTGACCCAAATTTTCACACAAATACGGGTTTAAAAAAAAGGGTAAGGGCTGGTGATGCTTTCCTATGTCATGCGATTTAACTTGTCATTTGGTTCATACTTCGTTGATAAGCATCTTAAACTAGCAAACCTTTCAAAGTAATTTTCAAAGGACCATCAATTCCCAAAGAAATGGATTGAGTACTGGGTTGCTGGTGATTTTAAGTTTGGGATCATCGGTGTCCTTTTTATTTTTTATTTTTTCAATTGGCAATCAACGGTCTCCTTAGTGGGGTTTTAGTTTTCGATGAAAAGTTTGTCTGATCTGACAAGTTTATGTTTCTTAATTTGTTAGATGACTGGAGAAGTTCTAAATGACAGAGTCAGTGACACACATTATAAGACCGTTAACTGTTCTAATGAAGAGAAGAAAAGCATCATACCTTCCCTTCCTGTAGAGATCATATTCCACATCCTTGTCTGGATTCCGGCCGATATCCTTTACAATTCAATGAGGTATGTTTGTTGGCAGTGGTATAACATAATCCGTGACCCTGTTTTCGTTAAAGAACAGCTGATTCGATCTAGTGTTGGCTTGTTCATCAAAATGCCTACACATTGCCAATTTGTGGAGGTGGACAAAATGGGTTCAATGACAGAGCTAGGGTTTCCATTTCCAAGTCGCGTTACTGCTACATGTGATGGTCTAGTTCTGTTTACAGGAAACCGGAACAAGATAGCTCCTTTTACTTATGGCGAAGTGGCTCATGTTGCTAATCCTCTCACAAGGCAAATGTTAAAACTTGGATACCGGAATAGGATAGCTCCTTTTACTTATGGTGAAGTGGCTGATGTTGCTAATCCTCTCACAAAGCAAATGTTGAAACTTCCTCCACCTAGTTGCCAACCAGCTCAATATAATTACTCATTAGCATGTTCTCATTTAGCAAGGGAATATAAAGTGGTGTGCCAATATATGTCTCTCGGGTGCGAATTCTATGATTGGATGATAGTCACTGTTGGAAAAGATCAAGCATGGAGGGTGATTGATAGTAAAAAGCTATCTGATCATGGTCGAAGATTATCCCCGGGTGGCTCTGTTGTCTTAGGGAGCGTTGAAGCTTGCTTTAGGCTGTCTACGGGTGGATTTATTTATCACGTTTACCATCGTTATGCTTCGGTTGTTGCTTTGGATGTAGAATCTGAAACATTTTATGAGTTTCCTTGCCCAACAGTTCTATATAGCTGTGATAGAGATGATATCTCTTACCTAGCAAGGGGAAAGTACCTTTCTTGTATAGTTCAGTTAAAACCTAGAATGCTATTTGATGTCTGGGACTTGTCTGATCCCACGAGTGGCGGCGGGTGGAGGAAGCTCTACACCTTTGACTTTTTTTTTTGAACAGCTACACCTTTGACTTTAATGTTGAAAAATACATATCAAGCGGTATCGTGTTCAGTGGCTGGTTTTCGCGGCGTCCTGATCTTGCACATTTCAGACCAAAAGCTTGGGTGAACAATGGGGAAGTGGTAGTCTTCTGTGTCCTTCGCAATCCAAGCCCCTTTATCGCTCACAATGTCAAGACTGGAGTGACCTTCTTAATTGGATACCGTCTCTGGGATCTATGGTACTCTGAGGTCCATAGCTATCTATGCCTGGACTCTGGAGCCTTGTCTCGTTGTCACCAAGTTAACACTGCTAGCTCTATGTTTACCTCCATGTGCTTGTTAAACTGAGACTGAAACTATCCCAGTTTACTTTAGATTTGTAGTTAATGTTTAATACTATGTTGATGAGACTTGCGTCTTCGTTTTTTTGGTAATCCTTCAATTTTTTTTGTTGGGATAATGCATTTGCTCTTAAGTTTTTTTTATTTTTTGATTGGCAAAAGAAATTATATAAATGAAACTCGATAAGGGTACATCGAGAAAAGGGAGACATCCAACCAAGGTTGAACCAAAGAAAAACTGAGGGGAAAGAAGAAAACACCGAAAAGCATCAAAAGGCGCCTAGCCCAAAACAGCCACCACAAAACTCTGAAAAGCTACCCCTTACACTGCCCTAAGGCGCCTAAATCACAACCCTACACCGCAAAAGCGCAAATAAACAAAACGGGCCTGAAACAGACCCATGCATTTGCTCTTAAGCTTATTACAGTCACGGGGCTTGAACAGATATGGGTAAATCTTTGTAGATAGAACGTGAGATTTGCATTTGCCCGTAATTCGTATCAAATGAACATTATGATGTTCTATACTCTTTTACACCGTCATCTGTTGGGGCAGTACTCAATTGATGACATGTTCAAGATCTATATTTTCACTCACACAAACCTTGTAGTTTCGATTTTGTACGATTTGAGTCCAATCGGTAACGACGGTTACGAAAAATAGACGGAAAAATCAATTTGGGGCATTTTTGAGGGACAAAACAGACTTTTTGCCCATCCTACTCCTTTCTCAATTTGTAACCCTAACCATAATTTGTTTTATCTACCCTGTTTCTAGGAACGGGCAGGGGCGGAGCCAGCCTAGGGCTGGGGTGGGCCCTGGCCCCCCCCCCCGCAGTTTAAAAAATGAACCGAAAAAATTAAAATTTAGATATAAATTAAATCTTTTTTGCTATTTTCGGCGCATGGTTACTCGTTTGAAATTAAAATAAATGTTTCCAACAAAATTTGAACCAAATTGTTATAGCCCTAACAAAACAAAACAAGCATGACCCATTTATGAAAGCCTATATATAATAAACATATAAGGATAATAGTTGTCTGATATTAGGTTTAATGTGAAAACACTAAAAAATTGAAAAGAATTAGACGACTTCTTTGCATACAACTTTCATCATAAATACGTTGTGCATTTTTGTCAGCACTAGATGAAAATCCTAGAGCCGCCCTTGAACTCGGCCCCCCTGGATTCTCAATCCTGGCTCCGCCACTGGGAACAGGTGTGGATGTATAATGTGTATACATTTCTAATTTTTTTTTTTTGGTACATGTTTATGTATTTATATATGATCTCGAAATGCAATAGCTGATAAGGATTTTTTGGTACTGCGATCCACGTTGAAAGGATTATTCACTTCTGCAAGTGATAAGGGTCTGGAAGATCCAGAGAACACAAGCTCTTAAAAGTTGCAACAAATTTTACAATAGATTCAGAGCATTTCCATTAGGGGACTACTCTGTTGTAGAACTCTTATTGCCAATACAAAGTAGCTAAGATACATATACGGATAATTTAGTTATTTAGGTTTGATCACGGAGAATCACAGAACCGAACCCTCTGTAGTAATTCAAGCTCCATTATTGGAATCAAATTCACCGAAACACAAACACTGCTTTAGGACCGGAAGGTTGTCGTATAAGCTTAAATCCTTGAGTTTACGAATGAACTTTAGTCGGTTCCTTTAGGTGCAAGGTACTTCTCGCGAATGCCTTGAATCTTGGTGACCATCTTGTCATAAGGTGGCCAGTTTGCTTTGATCACTGGAACATCACAGAAATTTTGCATCCACTCTGATATCTGCGGAAATTTATCAGCTTCTATAAGCTTTATACCGGTAACCTCCTCGATTATAGGAAGCCAATTAGCTGTCCAACCAAGTGCAATGTCTGTGAAGCCGATTGTCGCTCCTCCAAAAAACTTGTTTCCTTTTAGTTCTTCTTCTATATATTTCAGGTTCTCCTTGGCTCTTGGAACAGCCTCCTCTTGTTCTTTTCCTTCAGTGATAAGCACGTTGGCTACTGATTCCAAAAGCTACATTTTAAACAAACAAATAAAATTAAAACATATAGTTAGGTAATACAAATAGTCAGCGAGTCTTCAAGGCTTGTTGGAGCTAAGAGAGTAGCTAGGCAATTAATCCTAGGGTCTTTTTGGCCTTATTTATTGGTTCTGTGTTATGTTCTAAGACACCACACTTATGATGGAACTTGTTAGAGGGCCACTACTTTTGGAGAAAGAAAAACCATTTTCAGTAAGAGCATCGAAAAGATGCTTTCGAATTCTTGAAAACTATATTTAAAGCATAACCGTATTTCAAGAGCACAACCAAACAGGGCCTTATAGTTTTACCTTGTTCACTGAGATTTTGGTTGGGTTATGAAGTATTAACTGATTGTTTCTTTAATCCAGATGCCATTCGATCGATATGTTCACAAGACAGTGGAGAGAGTATACCTTTTCATCGACGAATTTCGCCCAGAAACGAGCCATGGCTCTCTCATAAGGATCTTCAGGTAACAAAGGATTCTGGTTCCATGTCTCCTCAATGTATTCAAGGATTACAAGTGATTCTGAGATTGGTTTTCCATTGTGCACAAGCACTGGAACCTTTTTGTAGGTAGGATTATACTGGAGGAGCAGAGGGCTTTTTTGGGAAAGATCCTCAAATATGGTTTCATACTCTAGGCCTTTAAGTTGCAATGCCCAGATGATTCTTAAGGCAAATGGACTTGACCATGTCCTGAAAACCTTCAAGTCATCTGCCATGGTGTTTTTTTGATGGGCAAATTGTGTTAGTTGTGGACTTAAATAAGCAGAGTCTTTTGGGATTTTGTCATATGTGTGTTTCAAATTCTCTGCATTAAACCCCACATTTCCACAACCCTTTATGAACTTTCTTGATTCTTTCTATATTTTACTCTTTGGTCTTTGTTAGTGTGCTAGTGCATTTTTCTTTCTGGGTCCCAACATAATTTCTTACATCACTCAGTATGTAAGGTATCTAATAGAAGTGGACTATGAAATTGTTGACTCTTCTGAATAAAGATAAGGTGCTTGTGGACAGGCTCCGGTCTATCTAGTATGTCATTCGTCATTCCTAATATATTACATGGGGTGAATGAGAATCGATCTTGAGATTCGGTATGAGGCATCCAAGAGCTCTACTGCATGAACTAGCCACAACTTGCAGTATGTCCAGGTTTGTTTGTTATGTTTGTAGCTAATTGGAGCCCAATGAAAATTTGCCTAGTCGAACTGGCTTAGACTTGAACGGAGCTCGAGCTTGTTCACAAGCCTCAACGAGCCAAAGAAATTATATATTTATGCACATACAGGTCTAGAGTTGTAGATAAAAATAATTTTTATATACATAAGTATAAATTATAAAAAATATACATATATAAATTTAAATTAAATGTTAAAGTTTTTACATACATAATTTATAGAATTTTCAATATGCACAAATACAATTTTATACATAAAGTTTTCATCATACACATACTCTAGTACAAGTCTACTCTGGCTTAATACTGGTAACGTAATTGGTAAACATAATTTCTATAAAGGAGGTCCATCCAGATTGATGCGATAGTAATGTTTCTGAATTCATCAAGCACAATTTGGTTTCGATGGATAAAGCTTTTGTAATTTCCTTATTTATTTCATTTCCAATTTTCTTTAAGTTAATAATGCAATAATGAAAAATATGTAAAATTTTTAATCTTGTAATTAAATCGGTGTGAGAGAAGCATATTTTATCACATTTTTAATCCATCCAAAAGAGACCAAAAAAAAGAAAGAAAAGAACATAGAAGGGGGATAGATATTACTTCAGCATATTTTTATTACAAAAAAATGAAAATATAATAACTTCAATACGGACCGTGTGTAAACAGGGTGTTTGCACAAGGCGGATCTCGGCAGAATGGACGATCTAACGGCTCGGAGCAGTGTGCTCTCTCTCCTCCTTAAATGCATTACAGATGTAAAAAATTAAAATAAAAATGAGCATCACCTCTGAGCCGTTGGATCTCGAAATGGACTGCCGACATCCGCCTGTATGCCCACGATTCGTAAATAAGGGAAATGGGGGCTCTGCTGTCCGTGGGGGTCGGCAGGGCGAGCCGTCCTTTCGCTCATCAACGACTCAGATCTTACCTCTCCAAAGTGTATCCAAGCCGTCCACTGTTTGATGCAATCCGAGCCGTTGATGCACGAAACGAATGGCGCAGATGGGGGTTGGCAGGGCCTGCCGACCCCCACGGACAGCAGGCCCCCCGGGTTCGTAAATAAGTTATTCTCGCGTGAGATATGTGTATAACAAGTGTACCGAATTTAATTGGAAACTGTCTCCGGGATCTACGGTACTCTGAGGTCCATAGTTATGCCTGAAGCCTTGTCTCGTTGTCGCCAAGTTAACACTGCTAGCTTTATGTTTACTTGGGTATTTCGACTTTTTTTTTTTTTGATAACCGAGGAACAGCCCTATTATAGGTCACTAATTGGACCCACTGCAAGACCCAAACCTCGGAGGGAGCTGGCGCAACCCACACCAGTCATGGCCCCCCGCTTAACACAGGTACTCACCCTGTGGGGAATCGAACACCTGGCCAAATGGATTACCCCTAAAGTCAGGCACTCGCCCTAACCACTGGGGCAACCCCGGGTGTGTGGTATTTCGACTTCTGTATGATGTTCTGTACTCTTTTACACCGTCATCAATTGGCGCAGTACTCATTAACAAGACTCCCCCGTTCTCTCTTTAAAAATCTCTCTTCCTTCTCTCTAAAAATTCTCATCACTTAGGGCTCCCGTCGCTTGCCTCCCCCATCTTTCTCCTTCTCTTCTCTCCTCTTTTTTTTTCCCGGTTTCAGGTGTGGTGATGTTGTCGCGGTGGCTCATTCTGCGGTCCTTCCTCTCCTCGTTGGTTGCTTCTCCGTTGGTGCCTCGGTTTCACCCGCTAGTTACACTGTTGGGTATAACCGGTTCTCGGGCTTAACGGCATACGGTGGCTAAGTGGCTGACGTTTGGAAGTTTTGATGGCTGCTCCCGTTTGCTATGGTTCTTTCATCTTCTCTATCTAGACGTCGTGCTGCCGATGAATGTTGGAAGCCTTGTTGGTTTCCGATCAGAGATGTTGGTAGCTCTGGAGGTGGCGGCTTCTCCTCGGTGGTGCGACGGTGGAGGGTCTTGGTGGTGGCGATGGTGGTTGTCGAAGGGCCATTTTTTAGGTGATGAGGGGCAGCTGCTTGGGCTTGATTTGGGTGATGGCTGGTAGGGCTTTCTTTTTGGTCTTTTATGTATATTGGGTTTTCCATAGGCAGCACGGCGTGGTGCGAAGTGGTGGCCGGTTGGAGGGAGCGATTTTGGGTTTATTTTAGTGGAGTATCTAGGCGGTTGTGGTTTTTTAGGGGTGCTCTAGTGGTGGCAGGTGGTTATCCCAGTTTCAGGTGTGGTGATGCTGTCGCGGTGGCTCATTCTGCGGTCCTTCCTCTCCTCGTTGGTTGCTTCTCTGTTGGTGCCTCGGTTTCACCCGCCGGTTACGCTGTTGGGTATAACCGGTTCTCGGGCTTAACGACATACGGTGGCTAAGTAGCTGACGTTTGGAAGTTTTGATGGCTGCTCCCGTTTACTATGGTTCTTTCATCTTCTCAATCGAGACGTCGTGTTGCCGATGAATGTTGGAAGCCTTGTTGGTTTCCGATCAGAGATGTTGGTAGCTCTAGAGGTGGCGGCTTCTCCTCGGTGGTGCGACGGTGGAGGGTCTTGGTGGTGGCGATGGTGGTTGTCGAAGGGCCATTTTTTAGGTGATGAGGGGCGGCTGCTTGAGCTTGATTTGGGTGATGGCTAGTAGGGCTTTCTTTTTGGTCTTTTATGTATATTGGGTTTTCCATAGGCAGCACGGCATGGTGCGAAGTGGTGGCTGGTTGGAGGGAGCGATTTGGGGTTTATTTTAGTGGAGTATCTAGGCGGTTGTGGTTTTTTAGGGGTTCTCTAGTGGTGGCAGGTGGTTATCCCGATTTCAGGTGTGGTGATGCTGTCGCGGTGGCTCATTCTGCGGTCCTTCCTCTCCTCGTTGGTTGCTTCTCCGTTGGTGCCTCGGTTTCACCCGCCAGTTACACTGTTGGGTATAACCGGTTCTCGGGCTTAACGGCATACGGTGGCTAAGTGGCTGACGTTTGGAAGTTTTGATGGCTGCTCCCGTTTGCTATGGTTCTTTCATCTTCTCTATCGAGACGTCGTGTTGCCGATGAATGTTGGAAGCCTTGTTGGTTTCCGATCAGAGATGTTGGTAGCTCTGGAGGTGGCGGCTTCTCCTCGGTGGTGCGACGGTGGAGGGTCTTGGTGGTGGCGATGGTGGTTGTCGGAGGGCCATTTTTTAGGTGATGAGGGGCAGCTGCTTGGGCTTGATTTGGGTGATGGCTGGTAGGGCTTTCTTTTTGGTCTTTTATGTATATTGGGTTTTCCATAGGCAGCACGGCATGGTGCGAAGTGGTGGCCGGTTGGAGGGAGCGATTTGGGGTTTATTTTAGTGGAGTATCTAGGCGGTTGTGGTTTTTTAGGGGTTCTCTAGTGGTGGCAGGTGGTTATCCGGCGATTTCTTCCGGCAAGTTGTTTGGTGCATGTTTGGTTCTTTTACTTCTTTGCAATAGAAAATAATTGAGTGCGAGCGTGCCATAGAGAGTTTTAATCTTCTCCCTCAGATTAACTTTGGAAAAATCAAATCTAATCAGGCGATTGTGTTTTTAATGGTTCAATTACCTCAATTAAGATGATTTTTCTTTCATAGTGAAGAAATATAAACCAATATACTTAGGAAATTAAAGAACAACAAAGAAACATGATACTTCGATTGATAAATCAAAAGTAAACTTACTTCGAAATTGCCTTCAACTTCAAATACAAGATGATAAGAACTTCGAACAGATGATTGTTATAAGAACAACCGAAATTAATCCTAATCTACTTCGAACTGGGTTCGTAATCCTAAACTACTTGCCAATGAACAAACCAAGCATCATTTTGTTTGATTGCTGTTTGTTGAAGATTTGTCCGGGGTTTTTTACTCTGCAATCTCTTCTCTTTATAGACGTTCCTTGTTAGTTGAACTTCCCGCTCAATAATTTTGAACTAGGCTTGCTTCGAACTCCAACTTTCATAATTTGAATTGACAGTTTCTTCCCTCCTCCACGTCTGAATTTGAATTCTTGTTAATATTCTTCCAAAAGTTTCTCATTGAATCTGCACCGCTGCTTAAACTAACCCAAATGATTACATTTTAAGGAGATAACTGCCTTTCAAGATGTAATCCACGTGTTCTAACTGCTAATTGCCATGTATCACAAGTTTACACGTGGACTTTATGTATTTAGCAGTTAAAATCATAACTTCGAAGTCTATTTTTTATATTGACAATACCTCGTAACTGTCAATAACTGCTCTTTAAATTGAGAAATAATACGACATCGTATTTACTCAACTTCAATTCAATAATCCAATGTATTTTCATTGACAAATATTTGCCAATGTTTGGCATCTATGATTACGTGTCAATTAATTATTGGATTTGTTAATTTTATATGTAAACAGTGCAGAGGTTTAGCTCTTGGGCAGTGTGTAATCTTAATAGGGGCATTTTCGGGAAGTAGGGCTGTTTTGGTTTTTCGGGTTGTGATATTTCAATTGCATGGGTACTAGTGGCAGGAATATGATATTCGCTTGAAAAAGATCTTGATTAGGGGTTTTTGGTTTGTTCTGGGGCAGTGCACCACATTATTGGCATTGGAAGGCATGGGGTTTGTTTGGCCAGCTGTCTCTGCTTTGGTTTTCTTTGGGCTTCGACCCAATGGGGAGTCTTGTTGGTCTCTTGCTAACAGGAGTTTTATTGTAATTTTCTTATATAAAATGGGAGGTGAGGGGCAGATTAGGTTTCTACGAGCTCTATAAGTAGGAGGGTTCTATTCCCTTTGAGACTACCTCAATGTAGGGCCTCTTCTGTTGTACTAATTTCAGTTGCCCTTTTGGAGATGAAATTTTCTTTGCCGATCAAAAAAAAATTGGCACAGTACTCAATTGATGACATGTTCAAGATCTGTATTTTCACTCAAACGATGGGTATAAAGTTTGTTTTGTCCCTCAAAAATGCCCTAAATTGATTTTTCCGTCTATTTTCGTAACCTCTATTATCGATTGGACTCAAATCATATAAAATCAAAACTACGGGGTTTGTTTGAGTGACATTGAAAATAGAGGAACCAAATCGAGATAGGGGTGAAACTAGATGGACCATTTAAATAAATTTTCCTTAAACTTGTAGTCATACAAAAATAAACATTACAATACTCCAAAATCAATTATTTGGACATTACTCTTCTCGCACTTTTAATGGACTTAAACTGAAAATTATATGGGCTCCTGAAACTCAAATTGGGTTTATTTTATTTTTTATATTGGACTAAAACTAGAAATTATTTGGGCCCAATATATATATATATATAGGAGGCCTACATGTTTAGAGGCCTCCATTTTTTAGTACATCTTTTGGGAGCTCCAAAATGGTGGCTTCATTGGCTTATGCCATGAGCCAGTTCTGCTGATAGATATTCGTGGTGAGTTTTTTGAGGTCCAGATGTAGTTTTTAGCGGATAACTTCTTTTTGTAAGCTACAATAAACAAAGGATGAGGAAAAAAAAATCACCTATCAACTGCTAGCAAATGCAAGTTACATCATAATTTTATCGGATGTCCCCAAAGGGACAGTTCTATCATATTGAATGTATTCATTTTAAACCATCTAACCTTTGAACAAAATATTTATAGTGAACACAAATAGGCTCTGATAATAAAAAATTAAAAGCACAAGTAGGCGGAAAAAACTTTTGCTTCCCATCTACGAGAGAGGGAGAGAGAGAGGGAGAGAGAGGGAAACAAAACTAGGAAAATAGGAAAGTATGGAAGAGTTACCAATTTGCTAAGCCTGCCGTCTGCCATCATCTTTTGTCTTGCATGTGTCCGTCGGAATTAACATCTTCATTCCAAAAGGGGAAAAAAAGAAAAGAAAAAAAAAATCCAATCTCCCATTATGTTTATAGAGTGGGAAAAAAACAAAACAAACAATTGGAATAAAGATTAGTGAATCTGCGTGTAATGTAATTATTGTGGCTTCATCGAGGATAAACATTAGGGCTGCACAAAAAAACCGGTGAACCGTGAATCCGGTCCGGACCGAACCGATCCGTGCCTTTTGGATTTTAACCGTGGATTAATGGTCCGGACACGGATTGAAAAAATAGTAAACCGTGACTCGCGGTCCGGACACGGATTTTGATTTAGAAACCGTGGATTAACCGATCCGGACCGTGAGATTTTTATTATATATATGTTTTTAAATATACACACACACACACACACACACACATAATTTTACAAAAACTAGGGGGTAAACTGTAAACACTTTCAAAACTTAGGGGTTAAACTGTTACCCTTACTTTTAATATATCTACTTTACTTGTCTGCTAAACCTAACTTCTACCGCCTCCCTCAACTTCACTTCCAAAGTTCCAGATCTAATTTTCCAGTTCGAGAGTTCCTCTCTCTCTCTCTCATACTCCATACCGATTACCGAGAGTTCCAGTTCGAGAGTTTCTCTCATTCTCCATACCGAATCACCGATCACTTATCAGAATACCGAATACGGATCATTATGCTTGTGTTCATTAGCTACTGGGTGTATTAGCTACTGTGTTCATTAGCTACTGGGTGTATTTTTATTGATGTGAATCTGTGATCATGTAGCTACTGGGTGTATTATGTTTGGATGTTTGGATGTGTATTTTTATTGATAACCAGCTATTGGGTGTATTTTTCAAGTTGAATAATGTGCTTTGGGTTTGGGATGCTTCTTGATTTTATTTTTAATTTTTATGCTAGATTACGACTACTGTAAACAAGAATGTCTTATATAACATGTAATCCGTGGATAAAACCGGAACCGATCCGTGACTCGTGGTTCGGATTGGAACCGAACCGTGAGACTTTTGGTCCGGACACGGATTGTATTTTCTAAAAACCGTGACTCGCGGATTAGGATTGGATTCAGGCCAATCCGATCCGATCCGGACCGTGTACACCCCTAGTAGTAGAAGTTTGGAAAAGGATAACAATGGGAGAATTTGGAATTTTGACTTGAGATGGAAAGGGCATAAAGTCCTTATAAATATAATATTTACTTTCTTCTCAATTGGTTGGATTGCTAACCGATTTTTGTTAATGTTTTGTGTTCACTAAGATTAACGATTTTTAGATATCCTTTTCTCTAATTATTCAGTTGAAAATTTTAAATTAATTGTAAAAAAAATTTGGTTAGTACATATGCAAAATTATTTAATTTTAGCCACCCCTCATGTTATGCCACTTGGCACTCTTAGAACTCTCCTTACTAACACACTCTTTGTAAGAATACCAACTTGCTTTATCTCTAAAATTACTCCACTATGATCAGCTCACTAAACGATGTGTCGTGGGTCTTATTTTTATTTTTTCGAGCTAACAATCCATTTTTAAGAAGTTTCTTATGAGAGCTCCCTCACAAAAAAAAGTACGGGAAAACAGTTGTGGGCCGTTGGATCCTATGCCCTTCACGCGATCCAACGGCTCACAATTGTTTTCCCGCACTTTTTTTTTGTGAGGGAGTCCTCATAGGAAACTTCTTGTTATTTAACCTATGCCAAATAAATTAGTTTTGCCAGACATTTGCAACTATTTGAATGAATTGCTTGTCTTGGACAAAATGGAAGACTAGCATTTCTAACATCAAATTTTTCAAGAGAAATGTGGTTCGATCAATATTCACAATCACCCTGGTCCACACGAAATCTTAATAATTAAACAATTCAAATTATCTAAACAAGCTCTTAAAAGTTTATCTAAACAAGGATTATTCACTTTTGCAAGTGATAAGGGTCTGGAAGATCCAGAGAATACAAGCTCTTAAAAGTTGAAATTTTTTTTACAATAGATTCAGAGAGTTTCCATCCACTCTGTTGTAGAACTCTTATTGCCAATGCAAAGTAGCTAAGATACATATACAGCTGATTTAGTTACATACGTTTGATCACGGAGAAACAGAGAACCGAACCCTCTGTAGTAATTCGAGCTCCATTATTGGAATCAAATTCACCGAAACACAAACACTGCTTTAGGACCGGAAGGTTGTCGTTTAAGCTTAAATCCTTGAGTTTACGAACGAACTTTAGTCGGTTCATTTAGGTGCAAGGTACTTTCGCGAATGCCTTGAATCTTGGTGACCATCTTGTCATAAGGTGGCCAGTTTGCTTTGACCACCGGAACATCACAGAAATTTTGCATCCACTCTGATATCTGCGGAAATTTATCTGCTTCTATAAGCTTTATACCGGTAACCTCCTCGATTATAGGAAGCCAATTAGCTGTCCAACCAAGTGCAATGTCTGTGAAGCCGATTGTCGCTCCTCCAAAAAACTTGTTTCCTTTTAGTTCTTCTTCTATGTATTTCAGGTTCTCCTTGGCTCTACGAACAGCCTCCTCTTGTTCTTTTCCTTCAGTGACAAGCACGTTGGCTACTGATTCCAAAAGCTACATTTTAAACAAACAAATAAAATAAAAACATATGAGGCATGCTACAATGTACACCCCCCATATGAGATTTTGTGACTTTAAATCTGAGTTTTGTGGCACCAAATATGAGATAATATGAGATTTTGTGGCACCAAATATGAGATTTTGTGGCTCCAAATATGATATGGCATACGGTATGCACCCCATACGGATGGACGGCCGAGATTGCGCCACGTATGACGTGTGGGGATTTGTGTCACCTTTGACCATTGACTATATGAGATTTTGTGGCACCAAATATGAGATTTTGTGACTCAAAATATGAGATTTTGTGGCACCAAATATGAGATTTTGTGGCACAAAATATGAGATTATGTGGCACAAAATATGAGATTTTGTGACTCAAAATATTAGATTTTGTGGCACCAAATATGAGATTTTCTGGAAATATATGAGATTTTGTGACTTCAAATATGAGGTCCACACAAGTCCGCATGCACTGTAGCAAGTCCGCACGCACTGTAGCAAAGTCCGCATGGATCCAATATGAGATTGTGTGGCTCTAAATATGAAATTTTCTGGAAATATATGAGATTTTGTGACTATTCATATGAGTGTGCACACCATATGCATTTCGTATCTCCAGCCACAAAATCTCATATTGTGTAATTTTTAGAGGGTGCGCATTGTAGCATGACCCAAAACATATAGTTAGGTAATAAGAATAGTCAGTGAGAGTCTTCAGGGCTTGTTGGAGCTAAGAGAGCAGCGAGGCAATCCTAGGGTCTGTTTGGCCTTATTTATTGGTTCTGTGTTATGTTCTAAGATACCACACTTATGATGGAACTTGTTATTGGGCCAATACTGTTGGAGAAAGAAAAACCATTTTTTGTAAGAGCAGCGAAAAGATGCTTTCGAATTATTGAAAACTATATTTAAAGCATAACCATATTTCAAGAGCGCAACCAATCAGGGCCTTATAGTTTTACATTGTTCACAGAGATTTTGGTTGGGTTATGAAGTATTAACTGATTGTTCCTTTAAGGCAGATGCAATTCGATCGATATGTTCACGAGACAGTGGAGAGAGTATACCTTTTCATCAACGAATTTCGCCCAGAAACGAGCCCTGGCTCTCTCATAAGGATCTTCAGGTAACAAAGGATTCTGGTTCCATGTCTCCTCAATATATTCAAGGATTACAAGTGATTCTGAGATTGGTTTTCCATTGTGCACAAGCACTGGGACCTTTTTGTAGGTAGGATTATACTGGAGGAGCAGAGGGCTTTTTTGGGAAAGATCCTCAACTATGGTTTCATACTCTAGGCCTTTAAATTGCAATGCCCAAATGATTCTCAAGGCAAATGGACTTGTCCATGTCCTGAAAACCTTTAAGTCATCTGCCATGGTGTTTTTTTTTATGGGCAAATTGTGTAAGTTGTGGACTTAAATAAGCAGAGTCTTTTGGGATTTTGTCATGTGTGTTTCAAATTCTCTGCATTAAACCCCACATTTCCACAACCCTTTATGAACTTTCTTGATTCTTTCTATATTTTACTCTTTGGTCTTTGTTAGTGTGCTATGCATTTTTCTTTCTGGGTCCCAACAAGCAGAGTCTTTTGGGATTTTGTCATATGTGTGTTTCAAATTCTCTGCATTAAACCCCACATTTCCACAACCCTTTATGAACTTTCTTGATTCTCTCAAATTCTCTGCATTAAACCCCACATTTCCACAACCCTTTATGAACTTTCTTGATTCTTTCTATATTTTACTCTTTGGTCTTTGTTAGTGTGCTAGTGCATTTTTCTTTCTGGGTCCCGACATAATTTCTTACATCACTCAGTATGTAAGGTATCTAATAGAAGTGGACTATGAAATTGTTGACTCTTCTGAATAAAGATAAGGTGCTTGTGGACAGGCTCCGGTCTATCTAGTATGTCATTCGTCATTCCTAATATATTACATGGGGTGAATGAGAATCGATCTTGAGATTCGGTATGGGGCATCCAAGAGCTCTGCTGCATGAGCTAGCCACAACTTGCAGTATGTCCAGGTTTGTTTGTTATGTTTGTAGCTAATTGGAGCCCAATGAAAATTTGCCTAGTTGAACTGGCTTAGACTTGAACGGGGCTCGAGCTCGTTCACAAGCCTCAATGAGCCAAAGAAATTATATATTTATGCACATACAGGTCTAGAGTTGTAGATAAAAATAATTTTTATATACATAAGTATAAATTATAAAAAATATACATATATAAATTTAAATTAAATGTAAAAGTTTTTACATACATAATTTATAGAATTTTCAATATGCACAAATACAATTTTATACACAAAGTTTTCATCATACACATACTCTAGTACAAGTCTACTCTGGCTTAATACTGGTAACGTAATTGGTAAACATAATTTTATAAAGGAGGTCCATCCAGATTGATGCGATAGTAATGTTTCTGAATTCATCAAGCACAATTTGGTTTCGATGGATAATGCTTTTGTAATTTCCTTATTTATTTCATTTCCAATTTTCTTTCGGTTAATAATGCAATAATGAAAAATATGTAAAATTTTTAATCTTGTAATTAAATCGGTGTGAGAGAAGCATATTTTATCACATTTTTAATCAATCCAAAAGAGACCAAAAAGAAAGAAAGAAAAGAACATAGAAGGGGATAGATATTACTTCAGCGTATTTTTATTACAAAAAAGAAAAAATATAATAACTTCAATACTGACCATGTGTAAACAGGGTGTTTGCACAAGGCGGATCTCTGCAGAATGGATGATCCAACAGCTCGGAGCACTGTGCTCTCTCCTCCTTAAAAATGCATTACAGATGTAAAAAAATAAAATAAAAATGAGCACCACCTCCGAGCCGCTGGATCTCGAAATGGACTGCTGAGTTCCATTTGTTTGTTCAAGATCCATAAATAAGTTATTCTTCGATGGGATATGTGTCTAACAAGTGTATCGAATTTAAGAGTAATCATTCAGTGGTCTTGGGACATCATGTGAACATGCCCATGACTACCCAATATCCCAAGAGTAGTAGTACAATAAATGAAAACCTTTTTCCGAAACGGCTCGGGAAAAGTTTTCATGTATTGTACATTTTCCATATCCCAATCTAGACATTGTTTTTTTCCCCCCTAAATAGTCCCACTCTAGACGTGGATTAGAATTTAGAAACCACATAAGCTCGCTTTTTCTTCTTTTTTTGTTTCCTGAACACTCTCCGACGCCTTTTCAATGCAGTACGGCGTCATTTTCGGGGACCTCGCATCTTTGACACGCGAGGTTGGTTTGCCTTAACCATGGTAATCACGTATGCACGAGTTATGAATGTTATGCGCAAATTCAATTCAAGTATTGCCTTTTCCTACACCCGAATGAACTTGATCATGTGCCGTCATATAAGCTCCCTATACCAGTTCAATTCAACGATCACAAGTTGTTTCAAGGGTGGGGATATTGAGGCTGCACGCAAAGTGTTCAATGAAATGCCCCACAAGAATGTGGTCACTTGGAACTGCATGATATCTGGGTACATTAGGAACGAAATGATCAGTGAGGCTCGTGAGGTTTTCGACACCATGCCAAGTAGGAATGTCGTGTCTTGGACCGCGATGGTAAGTGGGTATGCTAAGTGTGGGAGGTTGGAACAAGCGCGTGATTTATTTGATGGAATAGATAATAAGAATGTGGTATGTTGGAATGCTATGATAACTGGGTATGTAAGAAATGGAAGAATGCATGAGGCTAGGGAGTTGTTTGATGAGATGTTAGTTAAGAATGATGTGTCTTGGGTCATTATTCTTGAAGGGTATTTCCTTCATGGGATGGTACACAAAGCTGAAGAGTTGTTTGATCAAGCTCCAGTGAAGAGTGTTTCACTTTACAATGCCATGTTGTCTGGTTATCTTGAAATGGGACGTCTTGAAGCTTTGCAGGAGCTATTTTTGAGAATGTGTGATCGTGATGTGGATTCGTGGACTACGATGATAACTTGCTTGTCGAGAACTGGGGATATGGAAAATGCTAGGGGCTTATTTGAAGAGATGCCTGAAAAGGATGTAGGGGCTTGCACTGCTATAATATGGGGTTATTTACATAATAATCAGATTGAGGATGCTCGGAAATTATTTGATGAAATGTCTCATCGGGACAATGTCATGTGGAATTCAATGATATGGGGATATGTTCAGAATGGGAGGTTGGAAGATGCTCTTGAATTGTTCAAGCATATGCCAAGACCAAACATTGAGTCATGGAACTCGATACTGCAGGGATATGTGCGACAAGGTGATGTGAATAATGCTAGAAAGTTTATTGACCAAATGAGGTTAAAAGATGAAACTTCATGGAATATAATGATTGCAGGATGTCAAAGTGATGGAATTTTTATTTTGTTTTCACTTATGTTGCAAAGTGGATTTAAACCTGATCATGAAACACTTACCGCTGTAATCCCTGTATGTGGTGGACTTGCTGCGCATGTTTGGGGAAGATCAATGCACCTATATGTGATCAAGGTCGGTTTTGAAAGTGATACTGTTGTTATTAGTTCATTAATCTCTATGTGTGCCAAATGTGGTTTTCTGAATGATGCTGTTTTAGTGTTTGAAAGTATGATAGATAGGGATACAGTAGCTTGGAATGCGGTAATCATGGCACAAGCGAGTCATGGTTGTGCTTTTGAAGCCCTCAATTACTTCCTTTTGATGATTGATGCTGGATTTGCACCAGATCACGTGACTTTTCTTGGCATCTTGACTGCATGTGCTCATTCAGGTCTGGTTGATGAGGGATGGAAGTACTTTAAGGCTATGCAAAATGACTGGAATCTGATTCCGAAGCCGGAACATAATGCTTGCATGGTTGATCTCCTTGGTAGATCAGGGTTGCTAGTGGAAACTTATGAGTTAGTTGAACAACTACCAGTGGATCTCCCAGAATATTCATGGGAGACATTACTAAGTTCTTGTAGAGCTGATGGAAATTTTGGACTAGGACAATTTGTTGCGCATAAGCTTGTAAATAGTCAACCTTCAAGTGTAGGGATGTGTGGATCAAATATGTATGCTGCCAAAGGGATGTGGGGGGCAAACATCCGGGCATTACTTAACCATACTGAATTCAAGAAAGAAGTTTCATGCAGTTGGATTGAGATAAAGGGCAGCTCTGTCAATTTTTGAGCAATGACAAATCTCACCCTCAAATGGAGGACATACACATAGAGTTAGAAAATCTTTCTGTACTCCTTGATGATATTGGGTGATAATGCATTTTTTGGCCTCATTTTTTCCTTTTCCTTGTGAAACAGTCTCAATGTGTTCTCCATTTCGTGTGGCAGTGGTTATTGGATAATTGTAAGGTAAACCATGCTTATGAGGCATTGAAGTTACTGCTTTTCCTTTCTTTATTGTTTTGTTCTAAAATTTCTGCAGTATTTGAAGGAGGAAAAAAATGGTTATCTGCCTCTAGAATAAGGCTGTGAATATGATCGCGCATATCATTCAAGGTTATTCCTGTTTACGATTTTGATTTTGTGGAAGTGTCGGACTTTGAAAATCTTTCTTCACTAGAGAGATATACTATTGATTTCATATTGGGTCTCGATTTTTCAGACATCCAAAAGCATTTCGGTTTTGTTCTTGCAGAGCACTCTGGATAGAATGGGTAATCTACAAGGTGCAAAAGATGCAACCTAAGCATGGTTTGGGACTTTGGGTGCACCATGATTCTACAAATTCCAGGAAGAGGTTTTACCTTACTGTTGCAGATCTACCAGTTGAAAAGAAACTTTTTTACTGGCCCTTACCCTTTTTAGCTGTCCAATTTTCTTGAAATTACTTCTGTTGATAGAATGAATGACATGTTCCAAAGGGATGGATTGGTGCTGATACGCATTTCTATCTTCCTGCCACCATGTATAACCTTAGTTCTGCATGTGCAATTGATCTCGTTACCTATGGCTTCTTAACAGGGTCCTGCAAGAGCACCGTACTTTATGATTTCTGCTTGACAATATCTTCTCCAAAACCAGCTAAAAGCATGACGCAGCAAAGGTAAATGGTACTTTTGGCCTCATTTCTCTAAAAAAATTGCCCTTTTGCCATGCCATACCATATCTCTTTTTCATTATGTTTCTCACTTTCCCTCTGCAAAAGAAATGAGATTATATCTTGTTAGTATTCCATATCCTTGTCAAGAGGTGTCATTTGTGCACATTGCTATTGGAACATCACGTGGCCTTGCTCCAATAGCTCTTATTAACTTCTCCCATACGAGATCAAGAGGGGAATCTGTTTTCGTGCAACCCTCCCAAATTTTGAATTCCAACTGTTCAGTGCAAAGTAATCAAATTGGTCAGATGAGACCAACTTTTAGACAAGACGAGTCTTAAGTCCAATAGTGGCATACTCAACTCAACTCTATAGTTGGTTGCCATATGTACTTTCAATGGAAGTCTACCGCGTATAGACTGGGCCGACTATGATTTTATCAGAACAGGACAGTTCCAGTCAATCTCTATGCTGGACTCAAAGCCCAGATAGGCCTATGGCCTATGGACAGTTTGTAGTCAGTCTATCTGCAATGAATTTTTTATTTTATTTTTTATCCGGGTTCTCTTAGAGTTTAATTTTAATGTTCTTTTTGTTGGGATTTAATGCAGTTGGTCATTTTCGCTTGATGCAAATGGATTGTTTGGTGGTGAACTGATCAGAGTTTCTTCAATCTTTTATAGCTGTGGTGTTTAATTCATTGTGGAGGCTAATTTTAGGAATATTTTAGAAATGTTAGATTAGGGTTTATCCAGTCTTTTGTTTCTGGATTTTGTTTTTTTGCTCGTTCGATTTTAACAGCTGGGTTGGAGTAATTAACTGATGCATTGGTCTGATTGAGGTAAATAACTTAGTAAATTGGAAATTGGAAATGAAAGGACTTGGAGACCTTTCGTTTATTTTGATAAAGGTCATGTTTTTCGTTGGACCTTCCTAAACCAAAAAAAGGATACTTTGGTTTCTAAAGTAATTGGAATTAACTCCTGGAAAACAGCACTGGCGGAGTAAGGGAACTGCCTGCTGTGTATATCGCATCATGAAGTCACTGTATATGTCATACCCCACTCCTAAGGGCCTTCCACGGGATTAGTTATTTTGTTTCTACTTTATTCTGCAACTGAGGAACAACATGACATAAAGAAACCTGAAAGCTATTTTCAGCATTTGCAATCAAAATCTTCCTCAGTCATTTCTGCTATGCCAAATCTACATATGTTGTGTGATTGACTTTAATTTTCGCGGTTTTACTTTTTTTGCAGTACCAAAGCCTTCTGAGTTGTATGGAAAGTACACATGCATGGCAAGTAGATAGATTTTCACAGATTATCAAGAGAGAACTGTGTAGTAATGCATTTGAGGTCAGTGGCTACAAATGGTGCGTGGACTATCATTTTTCTTTCCTCTTATTTGGTGTCTTGTTTTATAATTAAATTAGATAAGTTTCTTTGGTCATTGTTATCGTGCTTGTTATTGTGGAACTCATTCTCGTAACCCAATGTTCGGTATGTCTTCTGCACCTTCTTTAGGTGGTATCTTTTATTCAGAAAAGCAGCTAAGTTGTAGACGTACGTTATCGTATACATACATAGACCCCGTTTATGCTTTTTGATGGAGATTGATATCTTAATACGTGTTGTATGAAAGTATGCAATGTGATCAATTTTGTTATCTACTGTTGTTGAGCCTGGAAATCAGATTACAGTGTGCCCTATCACATGGCAATGTGCTTGGTGAGGGGATTTTGGTTTTCATCCACAAAATGGGAAAGCAAAGTTACCCGACCTTAGAATGATAAATTGGTGCGAGGAGTTAGGTTAGCTTTTCAAGTCTTAAAAGTTGGCCCTTCTGGAAAGCAATAGCCAATAAGAATCCAAATGACCCTTTTGAGGTCATTCCATGTGATCTTTATAACTCTGACCCCAGTTGGTGCTACTTGAGAGAGAGAAAGAGGGCAAATAAGAAAAGGTGAGGGAGTTATTTGAGGAAAGGAATAAATAAGAAAAGGTGGAGTTGTTGGTTGGTTGGGGAGACGTTTCAATTGAGTGGCTTTGATTCACAGGAAATGAGCACTTTCCACAGGGATTTCTAACCTCTTTTTGGTTTAAAGCATCCAAAACTTACTTTTTGCTTGGCATCTTCTTGATCCTCTTCATGTGACCTTTCCCCCCCGGAATTCTTAACCTTTTTTTTGTCAAATTTCGAAATAAACTTTTATGCTTGGCTCCTTGATTCTACTCATGTGAACTTTTAATCTCTCTCTCATCCGATGAAGTTGTTAGCATGTTTCATGTTTGACAATGTGAATGTTTCCGCATCTGTATTTAGTCAAATTTATTTCTATGCATGATTTTTCGCTCCCGTTAATCAACCCCTTCATACTTTGATCCAATCAATCAATCTCTATTGTTCGGACACGTAGTAAAATAAAAATTTGTTCATTTAGTTGTAGTTTTCTTTAAACATCTGCCCTGACATTTTCCCCTCTATTCTCCAGTTCATATTGAAACATCTAGTGGATGACATTTGAGCACTTCATTGTGTTCTCTTTCTTAATTTAGAATAATTATATCCTCCTTTTGTTTATGATTCAGTGAACCTTTATCATTGATGAGTGCACATGCCTTGTCCATGCTCTCCACATGGAATAAATAATAGTACAACCATTGCTATTGATGACATCAAGACTTTATGTTCTTTATTGCATTAAAGGCTGCTACTATCTCACTGGATTGTCAAGTGGCATATAAATCCATATCTACTCCTGTGTTTGTATTTATATGTATGTAGATATCCTAGTGGAACTCTTTTGGCGACTAGAGGTACATGCCAAGACATGACAACTAATTTCAGCCTATGTTATTAGTTTGGTCAAAAGTTGGATTCACATGCATGCATCAAAAGTTGTAGGAGTGTCCATGTCTTTACACAAGATTGAATGTTTGATAGAACTATGGGAATATCATTTGGCGTACACCAAATGCACACGCATTGTGTGAAGCTGTTCAATTTGTTTAAAATGTTTTTTTTAGTGATCCCGGGAAAAAATCAGCTTGATCGGATATCAAACTATCAGTAGAGGCTTGATTGATTCTTAGTCTTACCGATATCTGACCAAACTGATTTTTTACTGGGATCCGTAACAACATACTTTGAATAAGTTAAGCGACTTTGATCATTTGTTGATAGCCGAAATGGGTCTCATGTAACACGGTTTGCATTTAGTGTGCACCAAATGGTGTACCAACGACAAGGCCGTTGAATATTACTAGTTCACTCTTTGGACATACGAGTATATATGTACGTGTATCTTTACTCCGGCAGGTTCATCCTGGGTAATATATGAACCCCAACTACTTCCATCTCCGGCGGCGGATTCACAACCCAGCTTCTCGGTGGCCTCGACACCACGTCCACGACCACTATCCTGCCGCCACCACTGCAAACGATACAAACTCTCTCCCTTCCAGCCACCATCTGCTCAGCCCCTTTCAACAGCTCCGATGACTCCACCACCACTTCCCACCTATCATTATCAGGATCATACTTTCTCAGGTCACCCGTTTCCTCATCCACCACAAACATCTCGTCCCCGTAATCCATGGTGACCGCCGCCGCTCCACTCCACCCCTCCAGCATCCCTTCCGGCATGTCCTCCCACCTGTCTCTCTCTACATCGTAAACAGCACCTTGTTTGACGCCTTTGCCCTTGACATTCACCATGCAGAGCTTCCCGCTGTATCCTACAGCTTGCACATCTTCTCTACTAAAGCTACTAACTTTAAGCCCCTCCATCTTTTCCCATTTCCACTCGCTATCCTTCTTGTTCATGTCCCATTTCTCCACAGACCGGGCCACGTCATTCTGGTAGTGGGACCCGATCCCGCTTGCCACGTATACAGCACCTCCCATTGAGCCAGCAGCGCACCACCTGCGGGGAGCGGGTAGAGGTGGGCCGTAGAACCAGTGGTTGGATTTGGACAGTGGGTCGAACACTAGTGGCTGAGGGATGGCTGGCAGAAACTGATTATCAGTAGCGGCGATAAGGACAAGTCTGCCAGAAACTGCCAGGGATTGGATCGGGAGCGTCCGGGAAATGAATGACGGATGGCGGTGGAGGAGGGAGAGAGGTGACGGAGGACTTGGCAGCCTCCGCCATGCCGATGAGATAGGGTCTAGAGAAAAGAACTCAATAGATTGGGAGTACTGGTGGTGGATTGTGGGTGAGAGAAGGGCGTAGAGAGAGAAGAAAGGGGGGAAAGAAGGAGAGTAGATAAGGCGGTGCCACGAGCGGCATACGGCGTGGAGGAGTGAAGGGTGGAGGGAGGAGAGACAGAGCTGAGCAAGGTGGTTAGGCAAGCCTGGAAGTAGTAATATGGACTGATCATGATCATTTTTAGTGTGGTCGGAGTTTGCATTCTTGAAATGCTTTGGGGGTTTGTACATGGTTATGGCTGTGGGAGTGGCTTTAGCCATGGGGCCAAGGGGTGATTGATGGGAGAAAGATTACTTTTGGGGGTACTTGAGACCTGGTTGAGGGGATTGCTTTGCTTCTTGGTTAAGTCCTCATGTATGGGGGACCATTCTTATGCAAGTTGAGACAGTGGTTTTTTTTTATTTTTAATTTATGTAAAGACCAGTTTACATGCTCTTCGAGACCTCGACTAATTTTTGAGAAATTAATTCTCCGGTTAATAACGGGGCTAAAACTTCTTGATAAAAAATTAGGACACAGATCCACTCTAGTCTCTTTGAGAGACTGAACGGTCCTGTCCAGCCTTTTTCGGGCCTTTTCAGGTTCTGTTGATATTCTAGACCTCGTCAAGAATAATAGGCACACCAAAATTCATGTTTAATTGAATATCTTTTAATGTGTTTTCGAGCCATATAAATCTTTAGAAAATGGGTTTTTATCCAGTGGTGAAATATTTTTTGAACCCATTTTTTCTCAAGATAAATGTGTTTGGAGATCGATCTGATTAAACGATATCCGATTAACATGAATTTTGGCGTGCTTGATGTTTTTTATGAGGTCTAAAATACCAACTGTCTCAATCTTCGAAACTAACCCGAAAACTGACCGGAGGGGACGGATCCCATCCCAAAAATTAACCCTCCTATGGTTTCTTTCTCTGTTTCCTCTTTCAATACAAGGTTAGGGCTATACTCCAAGTAAATATGTTGGTACATTACAAACTTTATGAGAATGGTTGTATAATACATACAATTTCTTCACCAATTGAGCAAAGAAAATTCCAACATAACCAAAATAATCCAGGCTTACTTTTTCAACTCTTGCTTGAATAAAAAATTGTGAACTTATGGCCTCCTTTGGGTAATAATCCAATAATCCGGATTATTGGATTATTCGTTTGTCCTTATTCAAATTTTTTTTGCATCCGTTAGTTTTGCATCAAGATTTTGTGGTTTCTGGATTCCTCTTGAGGAGACGAATCTAATAAGTATAAAATTATGGTCAAAACTCAATTTTTTTTGAATAAAGCCAAAATAAGTGGATTAGGGCACAAGTAAAAAATTAGGGCACAACTACCAACGAATGAGGAGGCATAACGTTGTGATGCTGCCAAGACTACTCTTTTCCTCAAAAGTGATGTTAAAAGGAAGGGGGGGTTTGCACTTTTTCAGTTTAAAGAAAACAATCCAAGCGCGTGCTGGTTGTGGGGAAATCGGTACTTTGCTTCTGTCACGAGCTATACAACTGGAGGTGCCAAATGGGTCGTGCAGTGCCGATTCAGCCTATTTATTTTTATGTCTACAGTGTTTCATACGGTGCAGCGCCGGACCATTCAATAATCGGGTCAGGCACGATTGCAGGGCCCATGGCCCACCACAATTCATGTCGTATTGTGCCGTGCCGTGCTTATTCTTATACCCGTGCACAATCGGGCCTTGTGAAGCTAAAAAATACTTCTAAAAAAATTAACATATTTAATTCAAAGGTACAAAACAACTACAATTTGAATACATTCCAACTAGGTTGACACATGCTCAAAAATCACATTTGTGTTGTGCCCTTTACCCGTACATGTGCTTCACTGTGCCTTTGCCTAACCGTGTCCTTGCCCATTCTATGACATGCCATGGGCTACAAAACAAAGGCCCAAACCCGTCCCACCTTAGTGTTCGTGCTGACCTAGCCCATTCGAAATGTCTAGCTATACTCATAACCAGGACCAAGAGTTGTAGCTCAAGCAGTCGTGAGTTGGCACGTAGGTGTCAGTATATGAGGTCTCAAGTTCAAGAGTTTGCCGTAGTAATCTAATTCTATTAACATACTAACATTCCATTGTCCGTAAAAAGGAAAAAAAATCATAACATGGGCTGACATAAAAAAAAAAAACATATTCAATCTAACAATTCTATGGATGTTTTTTTTATAAAAAAAAAATCTAACAAAACTCTCTCAATGATGACATAGTAGTTTCCTTTAGCAAATTGTGAGCAATAGCAATGAGTACCTTTAGCTTGAAATGAATGATCACCAGAGCTCGAATTGACAGAGCAACATCATAATATATATGCATTTGGAAAATCAAAATATAAGTCTTCAATCACATAAAGTTTACAATAAAAACCAATATATGAGTATCTTTTGTTTTCACTATATCTAAGAAAAATTAAATCTCACTTTCTGCTTCCATCCATGCCAATCATCAATCCAAGCTAACTCATATTTACACATTAATTTCCTAATTTCAGTACTTAATTGGAAGGGTAGGAAATGATATTTCTAAATCCACTTTGTTATGAATGCACTACTAATTTATTTTTCCATTGTTAAAGATCACATTTCAAACATTCACCAATCAATAAAGTAACAAATTAGATGAAGTGCATTTATAACAAGGTGGCATAGAAACATATAATTTTCCTATAAATCGAACTCACATCACCATTTCTGTATTTTCTGAAGACGTCCGGCCGTCACAAATTCAGGGTAATTGATTTATGAGAGGCCACACGTTGTCTCACACTTTCCGGCAAAATAGATCATGCGTTGCGGGGAAATAAAAAAAACACATGTACATTTTCCCAGTTGCAAGTATTCTCAAGACGGAGCCGCTTGGTTTAACGGCATTTCACATTCCTTGGAGGAGGCAACCGATACATCGCCGGCACTGTCACCTCCGTTGTCCATGACAACCACCGCCCCGAACTGCACTTGTCGTTTTCCGGTCGGAGAATCCACCGGAGAATCTCGCACGGAGGACGACGACGACGCACGCTTTGTGGTGGGTCTTCTGCTGACATCGCGGCTGACACCACGGCCGCCGTCTCCCCGAAAGCAGGCCTTGATGAAGGTGTAGATGTAGGTGAGGAACCAGAAAACCCATGGTAAGCTGATCAAGATCAATGCCAAGATCGGAAACCAGGGCTGTGAGTCGTTGTTGTCGAAAAGCCAAATGATGAGGAAAATTCCACCGGTAATGGAGGAAACAAAGAACAACCCAGATATGATAGGGACTCTAAAATCTGGCCTTTCTTCCTCCATTGTTGTCTTTCAGATATGATAGGGACTCTTTGTTTGTTTCTCTGTCTAGGGTTTGAGTTTGCAGAAATCCAAGGAGCCTGCAATGAGGGTGGATGAACTCCCAAAAAGGAGCGTTTGAAGCGGGTGGTTGGTTTTACATCCTAACGGCTGGCTAAGATTTTATGTAGGAGTAATTAACTGTCATATTTTTTTTTTTTTTTTTTTTGGAGTTGTCGGAGCCGTTTAATTTGGTGAATGATCTGCTGTGAGAGGAACACTTAATTTCTGAATAACAAAATAAAGTTTTTCAGTGGATGATTTTTCAAATTAATTTCTACCCTATTAAAGATGTGAATTAATTCTTCGATATTGTGTAAAGAAATTTTAGAAGATTATTCATGAAATTTCTTTTTGTTTTTATTAGAAATTTATACGTTTTTTCCATAGTAGACCATCTCTGCGAGACAGAGGGAGTATATGATTTGAATAAAATATGTCTTTAATGTATTTTTCGAAAAAAATGTAAGATATATAATACTATCAAATTTGTGGTATCATTAATCTGATGTCTATTTATCCGGTCAAACAAACAGATGCCATAAAAACAATTCTTCCATATGCAAAGTTCGTGATCAACTTTGCCCAAAAATGTAATATAGATGGGCTCTTTTTTTTTGGGTAATTTCCATTGTATAGCTGTAACACAAAAGGAATTCTACTTTCACCCTGTACAATATTCAGTGGGGGAGCCAGGAATCGAAATCGGAAGGGGCCGAATCATAAAAGAAATTGTGGTTCTGTAAGTTTTTTCAAGACTAAATCCAGTCATTCATGTTTTATTGGTCAATTTTGGTTAATTAAAAAATTAATTTCGACTATTGTTTTTATTATATCAGTTGACAACCGCAATATTATTATCGCATGGTATTATTCACTATAATTTAATATTTTCGAAATGAAAATTGTTCTTGTTAATTATTTTTAAAATTTTATTTTAATTTTAACATATGTATTAAAAATATGAAAAATATACTCCGAAATGGAGGTGCCCATGCCTCTGACAATATTCTTCTTTGTTTTTGTTTTTCTACTATCTTATCTCCCCTTACATATTCACTCAAAACTCATCCGCATCCAATCGAGCCGTTAAATTAATAAGCTTGTTTAAGGTCTTTGAGAAGTGCCTAGGTAGTGAATAAGGATACTGGGACCAAGGTAATGCCAACCTAGCTTTCTATGAGAGCAACTCCAACCACCCACAGTTCCATAAATACTCTGATGTTTGCCAAATTTTGACGAAAACTGATTTCTGAAAATTAGAGACAAATCAGTTTTGAATGCTTATGGGATCTGTGAGGGAGAACGAAGAAGCCCGTGATCGATGGATTTAATCCGTCCAATCTTGTTCTTCTTTTTAGATGTCCCAAAATCTCATCTATTTGGACTAGCGACGGAGACAAAATTGAGTCATTTCCTTGTTCACAGATAGAAAATAATTGGAGTCCATTAAAATGAGGGTGATTTTCGACAATCCTGCATTTTTTTAACGAGTACTGAACTATGATGGTGCTCCATTAAAATGTTGGAACCCAAAAGAGCAACAGAAACTCTGCGAAGGAAGGAGAAACAACAATCCTACATAACTCACCTCAAGATTTGTACGTTTTGATTTTATCACTATATCAAAAAGTACATTAGAGCAAAGAGCAAAATCGAAGACAAAAGATCGATGGCGTATGTGTAGAAATACTGCTTCACATTTCACACCGATCACCTATAGCACTCGCAGGTTAACTTTGGCAAAGCAACAATACAAAAACCGCAATCGCATAGGTGATGTGTATGGAGCACTCAATAACTCGATCCTTGTAAAAATCTCCTGTAGATCAAATAATAAAGGGACTAGTTAATACGGATCTTGAACATGTCATCAATTGAGTACTGCTCCAACTAATAACGTTGTAAAAGAGTATAGAACATGATACAGAAGTCGAAATACCAGGTGAGTTGCAGAAGTACTTTGCTCAATTACGTGTCTGTGTTTTCTTCATTGGCTACTTTTCGATCTAATGTTCATTTGATTCGAATAACAAACAACTATAGGAAAGGCATGCAAATCTCATGTTCTATCTACAAAGATTACCCAGATCGATCTGTTCAAGCCCCGCAATTCACATAAACATACTAAACATTAACTATGAATCTAAAGTAAACTGGGATAGTTTCAGTCTCAGTTTAACAAGCACATGGAGTTCACCATAAAGCTAGTACAGAAAATAAAAAAACCTGATTTTGCACGTATACTGTTCAATAGCAATGCTAACTTGGTGCCAATGAGACAAGGCTCCAGGCATAACCATGGACCTCAAAGCAACGTAGATCCTGGAGACGGTTTCCAATAAAGAAGGTCGCCCCAGTCTTGACATTGTGAGCGATAAGGGGCCTGGATTGTGAATGACAGATAAGACTACCACTTCCCCATTGTTCACCCAAGCTTTTGGTCTGAAATGTGCAAATTTAGCACGCCGAGAGAACCAGCCCTTGAACATGCCGCTTGATTTATATTTTTTAACATCAAAGTCAAAGGCACAGAGCTTCCTCCACCCGCCACTTGTGGAATTAGACAATTCCCAAACATCAAATAGCGTTCTAGGTTTTAACTGAACTATACAAGAAAGGTACTTTCCCCTTGCTAGGTAAGAGATATCATCTATATCACAGCTATATAGAATTGTTGAGCTAGGAAACTCATAAAATGTTTCAGATTCTACATCCAAAGCAACAACTGAAGTATAACGATGGTAAACGTGATAAAGAAATCCGCCTGTAGATAGTCTACTATCCGGAGAAAATGTTCGACCATATATTAGATAACTTTTTGCTATCAATCAGCCTCCATGCTTGATCTTTTCCAACAGTAACTATCATCCAATCAAAGAATTGGCACCCGTGAGCCATACATTGGAACACCACTTTATATTCCCTTGCTAAATGAGAACATGCTAATGAGTACATACATTGAGCTGGTTCGCAACTATGTGTAGGAAAGTTTTAACATTTGCTTTGTGAGAGGATTAGCAACTTCACCATAAGTAAAAGGGGGGTTTACTAACAGAACTAGACCATCACATGTAGCAGTAAGGGGACTTGAAAATGGAACCCTAGCTCTGTCATTGTAGCTTTCATTTTCCCCACTTCCACAAATTGGCATTGTGTACGCCATTTGATGAACAAGCCAACACTAGAACGAATCAGCTGTTCTTTAACGAAAACAGGGTCACGGATTATGTTATACCACTGCCGACAAACATACCTCATTGAATTGTAAAGAATATCAGCCGGAATCCAGACAAGGATGCTGAATATGATCTCTACAGGAAGGGAAGGTATGATGCTTTTCTTCTTTTCATTAGAGCAGTTAACGGTCTTATAATGTGTGTGACTGACTCTCTCATTTAGAACTTTTCTTCCAGTCATCTAACAAATTAAGAAACATAAACCTGTCAGATCAGACAAACTTCTCATCGAAAACTAGAAAACTAAAGCCCCACTAAGGAGACCGATGATTGCCGATTGAAAAAAAAAAGGAGACCGATGATCCCAAACTTAAAATCACCAGCAACCCAGTACTCAATCCATTTCTTTGGGAATTGATGGTCCTTCGAAAATTACTTTAAAAGGTTTGCTAGTTTAAGGTGCTTATCAACGAAGTATGAACAAAATGACAAGTTAAAGCAACATGATCCTGAAAACCACATAGTTTTATGCATTTAGAAAGATACAAGTTTCCTCCGGTTTGCATATTGAACTGCGAACCAAACAAACACATGCTTCCAGTAATAGGAACCAATTTGGACAATTAAACATCTCGAACCTAGCCATGTAAAACGAAACAGCTCTACAACTAAATATTTGGTCTTAATTGATTCCTTTCCATTTACTAACCTACCAAAAATGTACTGTACAAAAGAAATTTCAAATCTTTAACCATTCTAAGAAATAAGTAAATGCAAATCGCATACCCATTTATTCACTTAAACCCTTTTTTGGAGTAAATAGAGCAAAATCTCATCTCCAATGGCATACCCATTTCTCTACCCAAAATGGGTTTTGCCCATTTCCCTACCCTATTTTGGGCAAATCTAAGCCTTGACTCATTTTCTCTACCCATTTTTTCAAGTCTAAATCTCATATCTCCTATTAGCCATGTTGCCATAGTAGCCCTTTTTTTTGGGAGTAAAAATGGGTTTTGCCATTGGAGATGCCCATACGCAAAATGAGTTTTTACTCAAATTTTGACTCAAATTGGGTAAAAGAAAAAGGCATGGGATTGGAGGTGCTCTTAGAACAGCATCACCAGCCCTTACCCATTTTTCTACATGTATTTGGGTCAAAAGCTTCATTTGGGTATGTCATATCCAATGCTATGCACCCTTTTTTCTACATTAACTCAAATGTCAATTCCCATAAATTCATGCTTTCAACTCTCTCCCTTTTTTTTTTACTTTAAAATGTCTGCGTAAATGCAAACTAAAGTACCAAAAATAAGGCTCAAGATTCACAGTTCAAAAGCCGAAGCTCAGTTCAACAATCTCTAAAATCGAGCTCAACAAATTGTAATATCCCCCATTCAAAAACTTAGCCATAAAAAACAAATCCATAGCCAAGCAAACAAATTAGCGTACAATAAATGTGGCATATTCAAAATCAAGCAACAAACAGGTTATAGTGTTCGATTACCTTTTTTTTTTTCTTTCGATTACCTTGTTCGATTTCTTCCGCCTTTGGGTGTTAAGACTTTTGCGCAGTCGTCCGTCTCTCTCTCTCTCTCTCTTTACTCGGTCCCTCACTCACTCTCACTCAGTCATGTTTTTCCCATGGGCTAAAGCCTGTACTAGCAGTTTTTTAGTGCCTCGTGGGTACCAGCATTTTGGTTTTAAACGGTTCTATGAAGAGAGAAAGGGTAGATGAAGAGAGAGCGCGTTTCGATTTGGGTCATCCAATATATTTTTGAACGGCTTGGATGCAACGTCCGGTTTGGTAACCCAAAATTATTTCATATTACTCTTTCCGTCCCATTTTATTTGTTAATTATGAAAGATTGTGATAACTTTTAATTGCTTATAATTCAATCTACGATGTTCTTCATGATTTAAAAAACTTTCTATCATTGTATAATAGAACTCATCTAACTATTAAATAATAATATAAACAATTGAAAGCAGACACGGTATTCTAAAAATGACAAACAAAATGGGATAGGGAGTATATTTTGCCCCTCATGCCTCTATTAAATCTAGATACATCCACAAAATTTATGAAATAAACACTAGTTTTGGAACTTGTGAAAAGTGGGAGAAAGAAAAGGAAAAAAAAAATAAGAGAGAAATGAGAGGAAAAGGCGAAGGAAAATGGTACTGTGCACACATGCACAGATATTTAACTTTTCTTGTTTCTCTCTATTTTCTTTCACACCAAACAATAAAAGAGGAAATTCTTAATTTTTTTTTTTACAAGTTCTAAACAAACTTTAGGCTCTTTTTAGAACTTATGGAAAGCGAAGGAAGAGAAGGAAAAATAATTCAGAAAGAAAATAGAAAAAAATGAGGGGGGATATTTTACTATTCCTATAACTCTATTTAGTCATTTTCTCTTCTCTTTTCTCTCCAACCAAACAAGGAAAGAGAAAATTTTAAAACGTTCTCTTCCTTTCCCTTCCTTTCCTCATTTCCAAACAGAGCTTTAAATTTTGCACTTCTTTTGTTGGGTTAATAATCTACTTGCCCCTTAAACTATTCAATTTTTAGTTAAATCCCCCTCCAACTACCAATTGAATGTACTTGCCCCTTCAATTATATAAACGTTAGTTACTTGGTCCAATCCCTCACTTTCCATCCAATTCATGGATGAAAAACTTAACAAAAATCCCAATTTGTGCTTTTGAAGGGTATTTACGTCTCTCACCTAACAATATACAGTATGTTTTTTTATGTTTGTAATCTCATCTTCTTCCCCAAAAATCAGTCCCCACACTCTCTCTCTCTCTCTCCATTAATTTGATTCGGTTGGGGGTTCTATTTCCTGTCCTTGTCTTTGATAAATTACCTGACTTCTTCTAATATTCAAACTTGATCCTAATAAAGTACACTACTTCTATCTGATCTACTTACTCTTAACATTCTCTATCCTCCTTATTTTTATTTACCCTCCAAACAAGGCATGAAAAGCAAACATTAACAGTAGGAAACAAAATGTAGCCATAATAGTTGCACCAAAAAAATATACGACCTGAAGCACATTTTTAATAAAAAAAAAATCGTCCTTTTTTTTTTCCGTCCTTGTCCATGGAGCACCGATTCACAAACAAAGAGTAACAAACCCACATCGATCATTTTTTAATTAGTAAAGAGAACTATTATTATGTACAAAGTGGATAATCTTGATTTTCTACCATTTCGGTAGTGTCAAACTCAATACAAAAAACTTACATTTTGGTTTGGATTCCTTTGGAGCTCTCAAAATCCATGCCATCTCCCCACAATCCAAAGTCGCCAATCCAGTCGCTTTTTGGTTTCTAACATTTTGATTCTGATCGTTTCATACTGATTTCTCTCTTTGATCCATTCCTTTGGTCTCTCTGTCTCTCTTTGATTGAGTAGGTTGAGGGGTTAGAAATTACGGTTGCCGATTTACCCCCAAATACAAGATTGAGTGGGTATGGGTGGAAAAGTCTATTTTACCCTTCAGTTGGTAGCAAATTAAGATGGTTAGGGTTTTTTCCTACTTTTTCCGTTAATTTGGATGGATTCGACCAAGTGACTAACATTTACATAGTTAAAGGGGCAAGTAAGTTCAATTGGTAGTTGGAGGGGCATTTAACTAAAAATTGAATAGTTTAAGGGGCAAGTGGATTATTAACCCTTCTTTTGTTCTACCCCAATATACCTGCATTCAAAAGATGTTCTACTTTCACCTTCTGCGATATTCGATCTTCTACGTTTTTTTTTTTTAAAGATTAATAAGCTTGTTTAAGATCTTTGAGAAGTGCCTAGCCGGTGAATAAGGATACTGAGACCAGGTGTTGTACTTGTTTGATGCACGCTTGCACGGGATAACACTTACAGAGAGAAAAAGTTCTCATTGACATTTTTTCCGGTCCGGTGCACGACACTTATAGATTAAATGCTTGTCTTCCAAGAACACAATACAAAACACATAAGAGATCATAAGAGATAAGAGATGTGCTGATTCGTTACTCTCGATAACATATGATCTTAATTCTAAAATATCAACAGGAAAAAAAGAAAAAAAGTAAACAATCCTAAGGACATCCACAGTGGGCTCTCTAAAGTAAGTGGGTCTCTCGTTTTCCCCTTCCCTCTTCTCCTTCTCTCTTTCTCTCTCTCCTTCTCGCTCCCAACTCTCTCCCTAAACTTAGCTAATGTGGTAGGAGCCATGTTAATGAACTATCCTTAGGAGCTTCTATGGGGAGCCCATTGAAGACCACAATTGAGCAAATGAGTTGCTAAATGTTAGGAGTCTCAATTAGGAGCTGTTTTAAGAGCCCACTGTGGATGTCCTAACATTATTTGTTTATCAAAGTTTTAGAGGAGTTGAATAATCTCCGTGGAACTTATTATTTTCTTCTCAAATATGGAAGCAAATTCATAATCAACTTGCCTTTCTTGTTTCCTTCCTTTATCCCAAAGTTTATATAATTTTTTTTCCCATACATGATAATCTAAGAAAATAAGGCTCAATTACTAAAGAAAAAGGAGATAAGTAGATATCTATTAACATCATATACTGTCATTTACAATTGACTCAAAAAAATTATACTGAAATGCCAAACAAAAAGTAGTTCAGGAGATATCTAATCATACCTATACTTTCTAAATTTTTGTTGTGGTACTATTAACATTTCGTAATTTGTGTTTTAGCTTTCGTCATAATTTTTCATTGATTATTTGTTTCGACGAGAGGAATCAAAAACCATAAAAATGTGAACCAAAGTTAAGATATGATGGCAATAAAGACAAAAATACTAGTTGTTTCAATTTTTGTGTATCTTCAGTTTTTTTTTTTTTTTTTGCTTTGTCATAATTTTTCTTTTTGGGGACTCCTTCCGTCGAGGTGAATGATCAATCCAAACAACCAATGTTCATCTTAAAACATTTAGAAAAAACAGAAAAAAATCCCAATGAAGAAGTTACAATTGCTTTTTTGGTCATCAATCTTCATCTTTTGTACAGATTGGAGTGGAACTCCGAAGAACCAAAATAGAATTGTTGGGCCTGGGTAGGAACGAGAGACAGAGACGTCCGAAAGTATTTTGGACGGTCCAGATTTGGAGAGAGGAAGAGGAGAGAGAGTGGGTGGAGGAAAGGAGAGAGAGTGTTTTAATCCGGACCGTCCAATACACTTTCTTCATTGGCTACTTTACGATCTAACGTTCATTTTATTCGAATTACAAACAAATACAGGGAAGGCATACAAATCTCACCTTCTATCTACAAAGATTACCCAGATCTGTGCAAGCCCGGTGACAGTAAGTAGCTTAGGAGCAAATCCATTATACCAACCAAATACGAAGACGCAATTCTCATAAACATAGTATAAAACATTAACTGCAAATCTAAAAAAGTTAACTGGGATAGTCTCAGTCTCAGTTTAACAAGCACATGGAGTTCAACATAAAGCTAGCACAGAAAATTAAAAAACCCTGATTTTGCTGGTATACTGTTCAATAGCAATGCTAACTTGGTGCCAATGAGACAAGGCTCCGGGCATAACCATGGACCTTAGAGTAACGGAGATCCTGGAGACGGTTTCCAATAAAGAATGTCGCTCCAGTCTTGACATTGTGAGCGATAAAGGGGCCTGGATTGTGAATGACAGATAAGACTACCACTTCCCCATTGTTCACCCAAGCTTTTGGTCTGAAATGTGCAAATTTAGCACGCCGAGAGAACCAGCCCTTGAACATGCCGCTTGATTTATATTTTTGAACATTAAAGTCAAATGTGTAGAGCTTCCTCCACCCGCCACTCACAGGATCAGTCAATTCCCAAACATCAAATAGTGTTCCAGGTTTTAAGTGAACTATACAAGAAAGGTACTTTCCCCTTGCTAGGTAAGAGATATCATCTCTATCACAGCTATGCAGAACTGTTGGGCTAGGAAACTCGTAAAATGTTTCAGATTCTACATCCAAAGCAACAACTGAATTATAACGATGGTAAACGTGATAAAGAAATCCGCCCGTAGATAGTCTACTATCCGGAGAAAATGTTCGACCATGATTAGATAACTTTTTACTATCAATCAGCCTCCATGCTTGATCTTTTCCAACAGTAACTATCATCCAATCAAAGAATTGGCACCCGTGAGCCATATATTGGAACACCACTTTATATTCCCTTGCTAACTGAGAACATGCTAATGAGTACATAGATTGAGCTGGTTGGCAACTATGTGGAGGAAGTTTTAACATTTGCTTCGTGAGAGGATTAACAACATAAGCCACTTTACCATAAGTAAAAGGAGGGTCTACTATCAGAACTAGACCATCACATGTAGCAGTAAGGGCACTTGGAAATGGAAACCCCAGCTCTGTCATTGTACCTTTCATTTTTTCCACCTCCACAATCTGGTAATGTCTATTCATATTGATGAACAAGCCAACACTAGATCGAATCAGTTGTTCTTTAACAAAAACAGGGTCACAGATTATGTTATACCACTGCCGACAAACATACCTCATTGAATTGTAAAGAATATCGGCCGGAATCCAGACAAGGATGTGGAATATGATCTCTACAGGAAGGGAAGGTATGATGCTTTTCTTCTTTTCATTAGAACATTTAACGGTCTTATAATGTGTGTGAGTCGTGTGACTGACTCTCTCATTTAGAACTTTTCCTCCAGTCATCTAACAAATTAAGAAACATAAACCTGTCAGATTAGACAAACTTTTCATTGAAAACTAGAAAGCTAAAGCCCCACTAAGGAGACCGATGATTGCCGATTGAAAAAAAAAAAAAAAGGAGACTGATGATCCCAAACTTAAAATCACCAGCAACCCAGTACCCAATCCATTTCCTTGGGAATTGATGGTCCTTTGAAAATTACTTTCAAAGGTTTGCTAGTTTACGATGCTTATCAACGAATTATGAACAAAATGACAAGTTAAGCCAACATAATTCTGAAAACCAAATAGTTTTATGCATTTAGAAAGATATGGGTTTTATCCAGTTTGCATTTGAACTGAGAACCAAACTAACATATCCTTCCAGAATTTAGGAACCAATTCGGAAAGTAAAACATCTGGTACCTAACAGTGTCACATCTCTATAAAAGCATCCACACCGGCCACACCGTTTGGTAGTGTTTGGAGAAATCCTTGCCATTTCTCAAAAAATGGCAAGAGAAATGGCCAATTGGGTGCCACACCCACAATGCCAAAATTCTCTCAGATTTGGCAAAATGCCAATTCCTTAGTCATATAAGGCGAAGTTGTCATTTGAGATTGAGTGGGGGAGAGGGGAAAAAAAAAGATAATGACAATGGCAAAATGGCATACATGAGTATAGCACCCTTGCCATCTCTTTTTGGGCAAAATGGCACTATTGACTATTCGTTGCCCAAAAACGAGAACGGCAATGGAAAATGGCATTCATGGGTGTGGATGCTCTAACTAAATAAAAACGGAGTTGGTCTTAATTGATTCCTACCCATTTACCAGCGTCCCAAAAATCTGCAAACAAATTTCAAATCTTTAACCGATCTAAGAAATGAAGTAAATACAAATCGCATGACTTAGGTTAAGTACCTTAACTGAAACGTCAATTTCCCTAAATTCATGCTTTCAACTCTCTCTTTTTTGGGTCGGGAAATCACTGCTCTTACTTCAAAATGCCAATGTAAATACAAACAGACAATTAAAGTATCAAAATAAGGCCCAAGATTCACATTTCGAAAAGCCTAAGCTCAGTTCAACAATCCCTAAAATCAAGCTCAACAACTCGTTATATTCCGCATTCAAAAAACCCCAGCCACAAGCAACAAATTCAAAGCCAGGCAAACAAATTAGCGTACAACAAAATGGCATTTTGAAAATCAAGCAACAAACAGATGATAGTGTTAGATTACCTTGTTCGACTTCTTCCGCTTTTTGTGCGTTTGTCAGTCTCTCTCTCTCTCTCTCTAACTCACGGTTTTCCCATGGTGAAGGGAGAACAATGCTACACAACTACCCTCGCACAACATCTACACATATAAAGGCGGAGCCCACATGTAGGGTCTCTGTGTTATGTGTGACCCACCCTATATGGGAGAGCAGAAATGTTAGGTACCCGGAAATTTAGTACCCAAAAATGACCCAAATACACACACAAGTGTGTGGGCTCCACACACACTGGATGTGCAATGTGTGTGGAGTCCACACACTTATTGTGTGTGTTTGGGTCATTTCTGGGTACCAAATTTCGGGGTATGTAGTGTTGCTGATGTGAGAGTGCAGTGGTTTTGCAGAAAGTCTAGGGACACATACTCTCAACCACGTACCAGCCACACCCACTCATGTGGGACCTACTTCGAGGTCCCATACGAGCGATCGGAACCGCTCAATTTGTTTAGAAAATTTCTTAAGCGTCCCTGAAAAAAACCAATTCAATCAGATACACGTAAAAGCTCGATTGATTCATTAAAGTTTCAGTTCCTGAATCGAACGGACCAATAATTTAACAAACTTATCATGCCTTTCCCGATATTTGACTGAGCTGATTTTTTTCAGAAACCCTTAAAAAACTATGTACAACAAACTGAGCGGCTCTGATTATTCGTGTGATACCTCAAAGTAGGTCCCACACGAGTGGGTGTGGTTGGTAATTGGTATGTGACCGAATGGATGTGCCTGTAGAGAAGGACTCGTGGTTTTGTGGGTGTCATTTTTTGCTAAAGGGATGTCCAAGCAGGGATGGCTATCTCGATCGACTATTCCGATCCAACCCGTTTCCTCCCCGAATGGATAGGGGATTCGGGATTTTTTTTTTGGTGTTGGGTAAGGTATAGGGTTTTTTTTTTTATAAAAAAATTCGGAGATCGGGTAGGGGATAGTATAGTCAGTCCCCTCCCTAATTCCCGTCCCTCCTCACTTCCCCGTTCACATGTATATATATATATCATAAATAGGTATTCAGAGTTACAGTAAGTTATTATATCATAAATATACCTATTGACAGAAAGCAGTAAATTTTACATGCTTCCATTGCTGTTATATGTTTACCAGTTCATCAAATTAGCTATAGTATCCATAGTAAAAGTTTTCTTTTGAATCACCATTAGCTATATTATCATTGTTTCTCGACAAAACAACAACTTGGATTTAGCAGTTGAGTCTGAAATATGCAGTTCAAGTTTGCTGAAAATATGCACTTCAAGTTTTCTCTAAATAATTGTCCTTACATGTGTTTTTTTTAACACAGTGTGTCACCACTTTCTTCTGTTTTATGTGGCACTTTTGAGTGAAGTTTTAATCTACCAAGAAACTAAAAAAAGAAAAAAAGAAAAAGAACATGAACAACAAGTCAGCAGTAGCACTTTTGAGTGACTTGGTACATTTTAATTATCTTTAAGAACCACTTTTGTCATTAGCTTTGGATTTTAATACAACTTTTTAGATATTCACTTGAATAATTTTGATTGAATTTTTGAATCCCCGTTTCTCCTTGGAAATTCCCGTCCCCTCATTGGGGTGGGGATGGAGGTTAAAAAAAAATCCCCAGTGGAGATTGGGAAGAGGATAGAGATTGATATGAGTTCGGAAATTGGGGATGGAGGTAGTGGTATCCATCTCCTACCCTACCTTGTCCATCCCTATCTCTATGTCCAAGGGATCCTATCCCGTTCTTTAGGGGACTGGATCTTGTGCAACACGTTTACGGACCATTCCCGGGTATGTTGAAACTTGAAAAAAAAAAGATCATCATGGTCCCGTTGGGAGTGGTTCCTAGCTGTCCAGTTTTATTTCCCTCTAGCTCCTTTCAATTTTTCTAGTTTCGTTCTGAACCAAAAGAATGATCGGAATTGCTCATTTAAAAAGTCAGTACTAGTCAAGTGCGGACGGCAGAGAGTTAGGGGGTATTTGGAACCTTTTTTTTTTATTTTGATTTTCACATTTTCTATTTCTAAGTGTTTGGATGATCTCCCTCAAAATGTGTTCTTATATAATGCATTTTCGATTTTTGAGTTTAGAGAGCAAAAGCCAGAAGTAGGGGATGAGGTTTTTGGCTTTTCAATTTTTCAGTTTTCCCCTTTTGTTAATATAGAAGACCTACATAGTTATTTTGCACATATCTCTCAATCACTATATTTGTTGAAAAATACATTATGCACGTGTCTCTCAAACACTCTATAAAGTCATAATTCTTTCTAACCATAATTTAAAAAGACAAAAATATAAAAAGCAAAATAAAAAAAAAATGAGACCCCCAAAAAACCTCTTAGCCAAAGTAAACGAAAATTTGCCTAAATTGTGAATAAGTTGATAATAAAACAAAATAAATTAGACCCAATAAATTTTCGACCGAGATAAATAAGTTTATATTATATCGAGCATTGTATACGAGAAATTTTCTTTATGACTGTTTCACCGTGTTACTAAAATTCCCATGCTTTGCGCGGTTATTGCTAGTATAACGTACCCATAAATTCTGTTTTGGTTGACTGTATTTTTGGTTAGGAGAGTGGTGGAAGAAGGATGTGATGGATGTTTTGGAGGAAGCTCTTATAACAGGAGGGGACCCAAACGTCTCTGATGCATTAACTATCAATGGCCACCCTGGTGCCTTGTATCCATGCTCCAAGCCTGGTTAGAGTCTCGACCATTGATTAAATTTCTGACTATATGTGGGTAGATATATACTATAGTTCATGAATATCAGATTTTTGTTGTCACTTTCGAGTCGGAATCCTGCAGGCTCCGTCTGTGTTATGTGTGACCCACCCTATGTGTGAGAGTGCAGAGGTTTTGCAGAAAGTCTAGGGACACATACTCTCAATCACATACCAGTCACACTCATTCATGTGGGACCTACTTCGAGGTCCCATACGAGCGATCGGAACCGCTCAATTTGTTTAGAATATTTTCTTAAGCGTCCCTGAAAAAAATCAGTTCAATCAGATACACGTAAAAGCTCGATTGATTCATTAAAGTTTCAGTTCCTGAATCGAACGGACCAATAATTTAACAAACTTATCATGCCTTTCCCGATATCTGATTGAGCTGATTTTTTTCAAAAACCCTTAAAAAACTATTTTAAACAAAACTGAGCGGCTCCGATTATTCGTGTGATACCTCAAAGTAGGTCTCACACGAGTGGGTGTGTTTGGTAATTGGTATGTGACCGTGTTCCTGTAGAAGGACTCGTGGTTCTGTGGGTGTCATTTTTTGGTAAAGGGATGTCCAAGCAAGGATGGCTATCTTGATCGACTATTCTGATCCAACCCGTTTCCTCCCTGAATGGATAGGGGATTCGGGATTTTTTTTGGTGTTGGGTAAGGTATGGGGTTTTTTTTTATAAAAAAATTCGGAGATCGAGTAGGGGATAGTATAGTCAGTCCCCTCCCTAATTCCCGTCCCTCCTCACTTTCCCGTTCACATATATATATATAGAGTCCCCTTCCTATCCAAACCACTAAATGCGGACCTACCGTCCGGACTTCACTTTCCGGACCAAATTTCAACGATCCGAACCGTTAGATGTGTTTAAAAGGTGTTTTCAAGGTCCAACGCAAAGATTTGGCAAAAACAAATACCCGGAAGGGCTTGATCGGAGCAGTTTTTCATAAAAACGCTATATGAAAACTGCTCCGATCAAGCCCTTCCGGGTATTTTTTTTTGCCAAATCTCTGCGTTGGACCTTGAAAACACCTTTTAAACACATCTAACGGTTCGGATTTTCAAAAAAAAAATTGGGAAGGTGGAGGTCCGGATTTTAAAAAAATCTGGGAGTTTGGAGGTGAAGTTTTGTATATATATATATATATATATATTTTTTTTTCATCGGTCACGTATATAGGTATTCAGAGTTACAGTAAGTTATTATATCATAAATATACCTATTGAAAGAAAGTGGTATATTTTAGATGCTTCCATTGCTGTTATATGTTTACCAGTTCATCAAATTAGCTATAGTATCCATAGTAAAAGTTTAAAAGTTTTCTTTTGAATCACCATTAGCTATATTATCATTGTTTCTCGACAAAACAACAACTTGGATTTAGCAGTTGAGTCTGAAATATGCAGTTCAAGTTTGCTGAAAATATGCACTTCAAGTTTTCTCTAAATAATTGTCATTACATGTGTTTTTTTTTTGTTTTTTTTAACACAGTGTGTCACCACTTTCTTCTGTTTTATGTGGCACTTTTGAGTGAAGTTTTAATCTACCAAGAAACTAAAAAAAGAAAAAAAGAAAAAGAACATGAACAACAAGTCAGCAGTAGCACTTTTGAGTGACTTGGTACATTTTAATTATCTTTAATAGGGGTGAAAAAAAACCGGCGGGACCCGAACCGAACCGAAAACCGAAAATTCGGGCCGGTTTTCGGTCGGTCCAAGCTGAAAAAAACCCGAAAAAACCGACCGAAAAAACCGAAATATATTCTCGGTTCGGTTTCGGTTTTGTGGAATTACGGTCAAACCGAACCGATCCGAATCGAATTAGAACCTAATCCATACCGTCCATTTCCTTTGATCTACACCGTCCATCTATTAACTATAAAAGCAAAACCCTAACCTCTCTCCCATCACTCAGTGCGCCCACCGACCTCACTTCTCCCTCTCTTCTTCTCTTCTACCTCTCTTCTCTTCTCATCTCTGTCGACACAGGACACACAAATGAACAATCTCATCTCCATCAGGTCCATTCGTTCTAAATTAAGCATTATCAATCAGGATCTCAACCTCTGCCTTTTGTGGCTCTCAGGTACCTGAAACCCCTTTTCACCTTTTGTCGCATTGCAATTTTGCCTGGAAAATTTGTGCTGCATTTCTAAACCGGTGGGAGGTGCAGTGGTTCTGCCCACCTAACTTGACAGCTCTAATAGAATTTTGGTTCTCTCTTCCTTTATAAAATATGGTAAAATGGTGCTGGGAATGTTTTATATTTGCAGTGTTTTGGTGCATGTGGAAGGCTCGTAACGATTTGGTGTTAAACCGATTTCCCCGAAAACCCCGAAAACCCCGACCGAACCGAAACACCCCGAACCGAATCGGTCCCTTCGTATAATCGGTCGGGTTCGGTTCCGACAAAACTTACCCCGAACCGAATCGGTCCGGGAAACTTTCACCCCGAACCGACCGAAACCGAACCGATTTCACCCCTAATCTTTAAGAACCACTTTTGTCATTAGCTTTGGATTTTAATACAACTTTTTTGATATTCACTTGAATAATTTTGAGTGAACTTTTAAATTCCCGTTTCTCCATGGAAATCCCCGTCCCCTCATTGGGGCGGGGATGGAGGTTAAAAAAAATCCCAGTGGAGATTGGGAAGAGGATGGAGATTGATATGAGTTTGGAAATTGGGGATGGAGGTAGTGGTATCCACCTCCTACCCTACCTTTCCCATCCCTATCTCTATGTCCAAGGGATCCTAATTCCTATCCCGTTCTTTAGGGGACTGGATCCGGTGCAGCACGTTTACGGACCATTCCCGGGTATGTTGAAACTTGAAAAAAAAAAGATCATCATAGTCCCGTTGGGAGTGGGTTCCTAGCTGTCCAGTTTTATTTCCCTCTAGCTCCTTTCAATTTTTCTAGTTTCGTTCTGAACCAAAAGAATGATCCGAATCGCTCATTTGAAAACTCAGTACTAGTGAAGTGTGGACGACAGAGAGTTAACACACCAATGTGGAACTTAACATTGCTAACTTTAGCAACCTCTAAATGAATAACCAAAAGCTGACGTGGCAACTTTTGGTTATCCAATTTTGATTAGGCCATTGTGGATGCTCTTAGCAACCTTTTGATTTTGGTTATGCCAATGTGGATGCTCTTAGGGGGTATTTGGAACCTACTTTTTTTTTATTTTGATTTTCACATTTTCTATTTCTAAGTGTTTGAATGATCTCCCTCAAAATGTGTTCTTATATAATGCATTTTCGATTTTTGAGTTTAGAGAGCAAAAGCAAGAAGTAGGGGGTGAGGTTTTTGACTTTTCAATTTTTCAGTTTTCCCCTTCTGTTAATATAGAAGACCTACATAGTTATTCTGCACATATCTCTCAATCACTATATTTGTTGAAAAATACATTATGCACGTGTCTCTCAAACACTCTATAAAGTCATAATTCTTTCTAACCATAATTTAAAAAGACAAAAATATAAAAAGCAAAATAAAAAAAATGAGACCCCCAAAAAACCTCTTAGCCAAAGTAAACGAAAATTTGCCTAAATTGTGAATAAGTTGATAATAAAACAAAATAAATTAGACCCAATAAATTTTCGACCGAGATAAATAAGTTTATATTATATCGAGCATTGTATACGAGAAATTTTCTTTATGACTGTTTCACCGTGTTACTAAAATTCCCATGCTTTGCGTGGTTATTGCTAGTATAACGTACCCATAAATTGTGTTTTGGTTGACTGTATTTTTGGTTAGGAGAGTGGTGGAAGAAGGATGTGATGGATGTTTTGGAGGAAGCTCTTATAATAGGAGGGGACCCAAACGTCTCTGATGCATTAACTATCAATGGCCACCCTGGTGCCTTGTATCCATGCTCCAAGCCTGGTTAGAGTCTCGATCATTGATTAAATTTCTGACTATATGTGGGTAGATATATATAGTTCATGAATATCAGATTTTTGTTGTCACTTTCGAGTCGGAATCCTGCAGGCTCTGTCTCTGCGAATATTATTGCGACTATTATTGTAAAATTTATGATGATTCTAAGATTTGGTCTTGTACTATTTGCAGAAACGTATAAACTTATCTCCTCCGCATAGTCAATGCCACCTTGAACACAATTTTGTTCTTCGCCATCGCAAAACACAATCTCACGGTCGTCGGAGCCGATGCCAGTTACACCAAGCCATTTACAACAAAGTACATCACAATAGGCCCGGGCCATTCTTATGACGCCTTGTTACACGCGGACCAATCACCCGATCACCTCTATTACATGGCCGCCTGGGCCTACTCCAGCGGCCTCGCCGTTCCTTTTGACAATACCACCACAACCGCCATCGTTCAGTACCACGAGAACCACCACCATTGCCCATCTCCTCCGCCGCCTTCCTTCCCTTATCTTCCTTGCTACAATGATACTCTTGCTTTCATCAACTTTGTCAAGAGGCTAAGAAGCTTGGCTGACAAAAAACAAAAATGATACGTTTACAACACTTGATTCCAAACCAGCTCCAACAGCTGATGTGGCAGTGGGACCCACCCAGGGTCCCACTCTTTTAAACCAGCACAAAAAAAAAAACAAACAAACAAATTTTTTTGAAAATTAGATCGGGGTCTTCCCCACCCCCCCCATTTGGTTGAACGAAATACAAAGAGAGAGAGAGAGAGAGAGAGAGAATGCAGTAGCAGCACCAACCCCAACCGGCGAGCAACCGCTACCACGGGCGACCCCACTGCCGACCCAGCTCCTCCGCCGACCAACGCCGCCGCCGCCAAGAAGCTGCTTCGATACACACGACCCATACCAGCTTCACAAACTCTCAAAAAAAACTCCACCATGAAGGTCGATATCTCTCTCTTTCTCTCTCTCTCTCTCACACACACACACACCCACACCCACACCCACACCCACACACGGCTTGTTTCATTCATCTCCATATCCCCTAATTGGAAACCCTTTAATTTGAATCCCCTTAATTTGAACCCACCCTGATCCAGTAATCTGAAACCTTAACTCGAGTTAACCCCTTTAGGTAGATGGGTAACGAATTAACTCCCCTAATCCGAATTATTTCACTAATCGAAAACCCTAATTTTGGTGGGTTCGATTTTTTGTTGAAAATGGTCTAAGTTTTGGGATAAGTTGAATTTTTGACAGCAGATGGGTACGGCGAAGAACATTGGAGGTTTATATGAAATCCAGCTTCAATGGACTGCAATTTCATTAGATACTTGGAGCTCACTGCTCAGGCTACAGTTAAGCATCAATGGACTGCAATTTTTTGTCCGACCTCATGCATCTTGTTGTATATGCCAAAGTATCAGTGGGTCTAGTCTCTATGGTGGATATTTGTAAAGAGGTATTCGTAATGGAACCTTTGCACGGAGATATGAATGGCATTTTGCATCAGCATTATAAAACATTTGTAATGGAAATATGTAATGGTAGACTGTTACACTCCCCTTGTAATCCAACTTTTCTAAGTTCTATTATTCTCTAATGCTTCTAATTCTGGTTTCAATCTTTATGTGTTTTGTTCTTTTAACTGATGAGACGCCCTTTGTTAGCTGTGGCTATACACGAGAGAGAGCCTTTGTATGGCTTTCGTCCTTTCCTTCTTTTTTACACACCAACACTATAAAAATATCTTGCAATGTGTAATGAAACACTTTGGCTTTCTCTTCGTGCAACCCAGCTCTGACACATCATTAGGGGTCCTACTTTGAACACTTTTTGTCATATAACACACCATTAACATACAAGACGAGGTGCTCTTTCGGAGATGCTCCAACATCAAAGTGATAACAATATCCTGAGTAGGGGACCTAGGGGTGAAAAATAATTGGCAAATACTGAGACAACAACTCTGGTGCTGAATTCTCTTTGCAAGGAAACTACTACTTCTTCCAATTTCAGCAGCATTCATCAGACCTTTGTAATCTGCATTACTCCTGCAAAAAGTCGAACGTGAAAAAGGCATTTTGAATAACAAGAGGTAACTAAAAACATGAGTTAGACCCACCTAAAACCATCCATAACTATTCTTCAACATCAACAATATGTGAGAGAGGATTTAAGTACAGAATTGAGGGTAATTAAACACCTAGCTATGTAGTTTATTAACCTACCTAACAAAAAATGAACTAAGCTGGCTATATGGTAACTCATCACGCATGATGTCAACTAAAACATAAGAGAAGTAAGGAAAGGGAAACAAGCATGCAACTTCTTATGCTAAATTGGTGCTATGCCAACAAGAGTGATAAGCCAAACTATTATAGTTAACATGTTAAGATGCCAAATTCGCAAAACTATTGTAGTTACCCAGATTATTTTCACTGATGGATACAAGTAACACGATGCTTTTGGCTGGTTAGGAGGATTTGTTTACAGATTCAAGGACTAAAACAAAAACTAGAGGAGCCTGCGGCCACAATTTACTTCAACATTTTACTCAATCATTGGACCCGTAATCAGACATGGGTATACGATAAAAAGGCAGGAAATCAGACATATACTAGAAAATGTGACATACATATCTAATTCCAATTACCATTGCTTCCAATAGGGCCAATACAATAAAACCCAATGAAAATGTGACATACATATCTAATTCCAATTACCAAACTAAGATAAAGTTCTTCTTTTCCACAGACTCAAGCGACAACTTATTCACCCGCTCAAGAGCCAAAACAAGAGCTTAAGTACCCAAATCCCCCTCCCCCTGAGCCTTAAGTTCCACACCAGCTATAGGAAAGATAGGTACAGAATCTTCAGAGGCTTAACCAACATCAATTGATTAACAATTTACCAAAAAAAAAAAACAACAACAATGGATTAGCAATTACTGGAACATTGAAGGAACAACTAGATTCAATTGCCCCTTTGTTGAATCTGCCATATCCATGTTGTCAATTTTTGGCATCTGCTTCATCTTTGCCGAATCTGCCATATCTTCTAGGTTCAGTCATTTGCATCCTAAAATGTGATGAATTAAATTCAGTAGTGTAGATTTGAAAGTGTGTCAAAATGACACCAATTGAAGCAATTGAGGAAAGAAGAGAGGTAAAGGAATTCCAATCTGCAATGTGAGGCACAATGAAGGGTTAATTCGAATTAGGGTTCTCAAATTGGAACCCTAGTTTTTTCAAAGCACGCATTAGGGTTTTCAATTGGGCTTATCTCTATGAGAGAGAGAGAGAGAGAGAGAGAGAGAGAGAGAGAGAGAGAGAGAGAGAGAGAGAGAGAGAGAGAGAGAGAGAGAGAGAGAGAGAGACCTTCTGGGTCAGTGGCGTTCGAAGGGAGATCGGTCGAAGGTGGTGCCGGTCGTCTGTTTCGAACGGTCTCCGGTCATCTGTTTTGAAGGGTCTCCGGTCGTCAATTTCAGAGCATTGGCGGCACCGGAGGTGGAGAGGGATGCCGGAGGAGGTGGGTGGCCGGAGGAGTTGGTTCGCCCTCCCTCTCTTTGGTAGAACGAAATGGGGGCGGGGGAGAGTGAGATCTGGGTTTTCAAAATTTTCTGGGTTTTGAAAATTTTCAGAGTTTTTTTTTTTTGCTGGGTTAAACGAGTGGGACCCAGGGTGGGTCCCACTGCCACGTCACTGTTGGAGCCGGTTTGGAACCCATTGTTGTAAACGTATCATTTTTGGACAAAAAACACCCAATCTCTGTCCCCAGTCCCCACAAAAAACATTACCACACACATGATTTCAACTCTCTCGATCAACTTATTTCCGTGCCCAAATAAACCACGTGAGGGGCCAAATGGGAGTCGCTTCGCGGCCAGCATGAACAACATAAGTTTCGTGAACCCGTCGATCGATATACTCCAATCCTATTACCATCACATCACGTGCTTGTTCGGTACAAGCTTGTTCCCTAACGCTCCGCCGTTCCTGTTAAATTTACCGCGGATATCCTGCCATTGAATCTGGAGATACCGAAGAAGGGGACCGAGGTGATAGTGTTGGAGTACGGTTCAGCAGTCGAGTTGGTGTTTCAAGGGACAAATTTGGTTGCAGGCCTCGATCATCCGATGCATATACACGGTTTTAGTTTTTTCGTAGTCGTCGGATGGGGATTCGGAAACATCGACAAATTTAAGGATCCTTTGACGTACAATCTAGTCGACCCGCCGCTACTCAACACCGCTATTGTGCATGGCTGGCTCGCCATTAGATTCAAGGCCGAAAATCCAGGTTTGTGCAAGAAGCTAAGTAGGCTATGCCAAATACATCAATGAAGTTAAAAAAAATCCAGTCGGCCAAGCCCAAACAACCAAAAGCCTAGTTCAGACAGAGCATACCCGATACATCAAACAGGCCCATAACCTAAAACAAAGCAGCGCAAATAGAGCAACCCTAGATTTCAAACTGCTGCCGCCCCACCATCCAAACAGCCGACCAACAACCTAGCCGCCACCAAAGCTACCACCAAACCATCCATTCACAGCCACAACCACCCTTGCCCATTAGGCCCAGAAACCGACTCACTCAACAATGAACCGGCAAGTGATACGAAGTTAAAAAAAAACGAACGGAGAAATGGAGGTATTTAATTGGCTAATATTTTTTGTCAAATTTGGTCCACAACTTCTACGAGAATCGAAATATTGACCACGATTTTGCTGCAATTTTTTTTTCTAGGTATTTAACTTCATTTTTACTCATTACTCATCAAGTTTTTTCTGTTACAGGAGTGTAGTACGTGCACTGTCACTTAGAACGTCACCTAACTTGGGGGATGGATACAGTGTTGATAGTAAAAAATGGAAGACACAGGAATGAAACTGTGCTGCCACCACCACCTGATATGCCAACCTTGCTGAAGCTTTTAGTATTTCTTTCAAACCTAAAATAATACTTTGAGCAGTACTAGATTCTGGGTGCAGAAAATTTGTTTGTCACAAGTTGATGTTTATGCATGGACCATCCAAAAAAGGAAAATTCTTGTTGGATGCAATATTTTGTATTGATTGGAACAATTATGATATATAATTGGATAAAACTTTGAACTGTAAATTTTGTGTGCTGCAAATTTGTGTTTTCATAACATCATATGGCCATTTGGTTATATTGGCCCTTCGGGTCTTGATTGTTTCCTAATTAATCTCTGAAATTTGCGAAAACTATTGCCAATTATTTTGAAATCGAAAAATAGCTCTGAAAAAAGGTTTGTTTTTTCATGAAGTGGTGTAGGTAGAATTTGGTACTTTATCCAAGTCACACGATGCATGTGTGCGGGCATGTACGAGTTAATGTTTTGAAGACCTGTAATGTAGAAAGTCGCAAAGCGTATCTAGCATAAAATTTTACGTTCATTATTCAAAAAAACGATTCAGAATTTATGTGCTTTTTGACTTTCTTTTAATTGAAAAATATCAAGTGCACAAATTTGGACAAATTATTGTGTTTTTAGACTTTTTGTAAATTAGAAGCCCAGTCATCATAGTCCTATTCAAACTCTTCCTATTACGCTTCCCTCCAAGACCTCGTATTATGTTTCAAATTGTAGGTATTGTTAGATGTACCTAGTAGATTCCTTTCCTATCCACATGGATAACCCGATAGTTTTTGATTGTTTGTTTCAATGGAGGGCTTCGGTTTGGGGTTTGTAACCCTTTGGAAAGATATTGAGTTGTTTGAAGGGGAAAAAAAAAAAAAAAACTCCAAATATAGGAATTATTAGAGTTTCAGAATTACATTTCCATCCTCCTAAATTATTAGAGTTTCAGATTTACATTTCCATCCTCCAAACTAAAAACTTGATGACCTAATTGAAAGTCCACGATACTGCTTTGAAATTTACCAAAGAAGCATCTAAAAAAAAAGAGAAAAGCTTAGGTGCACGTTGACTACACGTGGCAGTACCTAGCGCGTATTTCGGCTGTCCAAAAGTATTTCGGACAGTCCGGATTTTAGAGAAGAAAAAAAGAGAGAAAAAGAGGAGGGAGCAATTTGTACCGTCCAAAACACTTTTAGACTGCAGAAATGCGCGTTCGGACACCACATCATTCGTACTCTATTTGCACCCAAGTTTTTCTCTCTCCTAAAAAACGTACGGTAACATTTACGAGAGTGGCGATTTATTAGTTTGTTTGGGGATTAGAGGTGGGACTGGCCTAATAATCCTCCATCTCTCCAAAACTCATGTTTGGGTGATTTTTAATACAAGATAGTCCCCGAATTAGTAATTCTTCCGCTACAATCCCACCTAATCATATCCCAAAACAAACAAGTCCCCTCCTCATCGTCCAAACGAGGCCTAAACAGTGATCGTCGTAGTAATATTTAAGAGAGGATCAAGAATGTGTTGTGCCGAAACCCGAAGTAGGGAATATAAACACAACCAACAAGAAAACAAGAGACAAGGATTTACGTTCACACAAACACAGAGCTCTAGAGGTACGTCAACGGGGAAAGAGCAAGCGGATTCACTATCAATGGGGAGAAATACACAGAGCAAATCTCTGAGGCGCGACCTACAGAGCATCAAACGTCTCACACATACGAAAGAGACACACACAAACCCTAGATATCTCAAATCCCAACTCAAGACTAAACCCTAGGAGGCCACAAGACTCTTATTTATAAGAAAGTACAAAAAATTAGGTCAAAACTCTCTTTAAAACACCGCACAAATTCGCACATTTCTTTGACCGTCCTGAATTCAAGACACATCTCCAACCGAATGAAACAGAACAGTCGTGCCAAAGAATTTCGGAGTTATTTGTTCGGAGGAGGTAGATTATAGAAGCGTAAATGGCTGCAACAACGTCGGCGTCGTCTTCATCCACTCCAAACACCGCCGCCGACTCCAGTTACAACCTTGTTAAGCAGGTAAACACCCCCCCCCCCCCCCCAAGCAGAGTGGTATGCATACATGTGTATGTAAATCAATTTTCCCTTTGTTGTTTTGTAATTACCCAGATAAGGAGCCACGAGGTTGCTATTGCGGAGCTCAACAATCTTCCCTCGTCAAGGGTTTGCCAAATTCCACGCACTAATTACGATAATTTCTTCTTTCCTTTCTCTTATCTTCTGTTATAAATGTTGTGTATGCGTGTATGATGATTTGATTCACTACCACTACACCTGCCTATGAAGTTCTCCAAGGAAACTTCTAGAAAAAAACTGTGTACCCTTTATTTCAGCTGGAATAATAGTGGAAATTGGTACTCTTAAGTATTCTAGGTGGTCCTGTTCCAAATAGGAGGCTAGGTTGTCAGTTTAGCCTAATTTGGAAGAAGGTTTTGTCGATTATTTTCGGAAACACACCGCAAATCGGGCTCTATAGGAAAATTGTCTATTTGTTCTATCTTCTAAAGGAGAGCATCTTGTTGGTATGGTCTCAAACTTGACGCTGGCTCACAATTTTTTCTCTCCAAAAATATGCAACATAGCTATGCATAGCAGTTATCCTTCTCTTACTCCCAACGTTGCAGTTATGACAACAGTTATCTCATCCTCAAATTTCCCCACATCTCTCTATTCTCACAACCCAGTTATCAGAGATTCTTTACTCACATCTTGTGGATTATCCTTTTCAGAGACGAATTCTGCATATTTTCACATCTAGAATTTACATATCGAACATATATCACTGTCAAGAAGGAATTTCTTATTATTTAGGTAGTTCGATTCAAAAAGGGGGGGGGGGGGGGGGGGGGGATAAGAATTTGGTGCTGATTTTACATCAACTGGTAATACAAATTGAAAAAAGAAGAAGAAATCTTGGCCTTGGGTCACCAAACACAAACATTTTGCTTCAAATCATGACTGGGTCAGTTTGTCCCTTTTTAAATTTTTACAGGTGGTTGTGAATATTTGTTCGTTTTCCTGTTTCGTACTTGGGGTTATAGATTTCTATCGCATAGTTGCTCATAATCTCATCGCTTTGGTTCTTTCACGTTTTTGTGGAATCAGTTTCATTTGCACATGCATCGCGTGTGCCACAACCTCTAGTGGATATTTAATAACCGGTTGTAGACCTCAATGGCCGAGTCGTATTGGTTATGAAGTCATTTTGCTTCATTATTGTTTTCTAAAGTGATTCAAGTGTCACTTTTAAGAAGGAACGGAGTTTCGGTAAAGATCTAAAACATTTTAACCATAGACAAGGGAAAAAAAGAGGATTTATCATAAATGATGCGCATTATAAAGCAGACCATGCAAATTCCAAGAACTTTCCTTTGACAGGTAAGTTTATAATGTTTCTAAAGATTGGGGAAAATGTTTACTTTGTTCCAGTATTTAGAAGGCATATGAGAAGATTATACTCCTATTAGAGAACCCCTTTCAAAATCTGGGGCTGTCAATGTCTTCTTGTTGGTGATCTGTTTGGGCTGTAAATGGTCTTTTGTTTCTTGAAGAGAATAGTAACGTTTTGAGTATGTCTCAACGTGTTGTATCTTTGTGTTTTTGATATCTGGATGAGTCTCTAAGAATTTTTTCTTTCTTTTTTCGGCAAGTGAGGTTCTAGTTCAGAGAGGGAAAGGCGGTACAATTTGAGCCCAAGTAATGCCTATGTAGAGGAGCTGGGAGCAAAAGCAAAAGCTAGCAACCTCTACCTCTAACAGGCAACAAATATCAAAACGTCAGCCCTATAGAAGAAAATAATTCTCTCAAACTGGCGAGTCTAGCTCAAAGAGAAGTAAAACCATAACATGTCACAACCCGAGGGCTTAGTCATCATGTTCTTATTGCAATTTCTAGCTGATCTCCTCCCTCGATCTGGAGAATTGGAGAAAGCTCCTTACCCTTATCATTTTTCCCATCATGCTTCAGCATTTGCATCATCTTAAGGAGGATTTCCGACTACCCCTTTCAATAATTCCTCAAGAAGGATTGACAATAATCAAGACTCTGGTAAGTGTTAGAACTGCGTGACGCAGCTTTGCTCATAGGCTATTGCATTGGGCATGCTGTTCTCCTGATCCAGTTTGGGGGCTGAATTGTTGTTTTGATCCTGCCAGCTCGCCGCTTTGCCACCTACCTCAGTTGGCTTTCCATTCCTTTCGTAATTCTACACACTTGTGTAAAGGTTGGACAAAGAGGGCTTAAATAGCCAGTATGTCCTGAGTATATTAGTCATAGTGCATTTTTATGCTTCCAGAGATGTTCAACCTTCACATTATAGTGCTCCTCATGTCCTTAATCAAGTATTTCTGTATTTGTGAATTGTGATTACTTCAGCACAAAGTGTATTACATAGCTGAGTGGATTTGGCAATAGAGGATTACCAACATTGCTAGCCACAAAATCAACCAAAATTGAAACCATGTGCACATAAATAGTACCCTTGGATTGTAATTGGGCTGCATTTCAACCCCACACAAAGAGACTTTTGGGGCCAAAAGAACTACAAGGACAGGAGTCAAAATAAGAGAAGAAGATCCACCTTGTGCTAAAGAAGATCCACAATGATGTACTTCACTGGATGATTGACTCGCTGGAAGAAGTGAGATGAAACGGAACTAGAAATGTTTAGTGATGGGTATTTATCAACTATATTGCATGGCGTATCTTTTAAAATGGTGATTATTTTTGCTCTTAATCATTTGTAGTTACTGCACGTCTGCACATAATTGTGATGCTTTTTCTGAAAGAAAATTTTGTGCGCAAAAGAGAGGATGCTCTGGGGGTCTGGTCCAACCTTCAATTCTTACAGCTATCCACCCTTGGACGGAAATATTCTCTTGTGGATCCTTTTGGCTGCTAAATAATCAATGATCACTGTTTTAGAGTTGCGCCATATATTGTTCGCTAGGCTTTTTTGCCGTGTTGATCAATAAGGTCATGTATCAATGTTTGCATTGCTTGCTACAGGCTGTCTATCAGAGAAATGGAAACATTTTTTTCCGCACCTCTGTTCCTAAGGCAACCATATTTGAACAGAGTGAGATTCCTTCTGCCCTCCTACTTATAGGCGCTTTTCATTGCACATTTTGCTGCATAGATCCGGACACAAATACGTCCGGAACTATCCGATGCGTGTGTGCGTCTTATTATTGTGCAGGACCCACATGCATTGGACGATTCCAGACACATACATTTGTGTCCTTGTTTGTGCGCAGTCTTTTCCTATAAATTGTCCTCATTTGTGTGCTGTTTACCTGACAGGACAACTTGATGCAGCTAAAGCTGGGTTACAAAAGTTAAATTCAGCTTGATTGTGATTAGAGCTCTTTATGGCCTGGCAACAATTGTTGTTTCAACTTTTATCAACTGTGGACATAATGAGAAGGGTCTTTTCTCATTGAAATCATGCTTTAGATGTCCTCTTTGAAGTTGTCATTTTTGAACAGATTGATATGTAATGTACCGTTGTTTACGGAAACTCTGAGAAGTAGATAAAAGCGATTACTAGGGCACTTTATCCTGGACAAATAAGCAGGTAGGACATACTGGCTCATGGGTAAGAGGTAATCAGGCTTTTAATTGAGGATCATGCATTTCCCTTTTGTTTTTACTTTTTTTCTTTAACGCGGGCATTGATGGCTTCATCCCAACCTTAGCTACATAATCCTTGAGACTGCCCTCTGCTACTACTCTCAATCATCGCTATCGCGAATTTGAGTTTGGGATTTTTTTCCAAAATACACTTTCACGCTTGCTCTCACGCACGCAAAGGGGGTTAGTCGAGATGTGTGTAAGCTGTCCTGGACACCCTGACCGTGAAAGAAAAGAAAAGAGAGACCTATAGTGTTTTATTTTGTTGGTACATTTCTTCGACGTGAATTTTGATATAACTTGGATACGTTAAAACCTCCATGTCTCCTCTGCCTTGATAGAAGGTACTTGTATCACACAAATGAAATTTTACATGCCTACAACACTCAAGCTTGATTTGTGTGTCTTGTTAAAAGATTACGTGAGATTGACTTGTTACATGAAACATGATGATTCAACACATGGTTGAAGCTTGTTAAGTATACGAGCAAGCTTATACTATTTACGAATAAAACAAGGTTATTTGAGCTCACCTCCATCCCAACTCATTTGAGATTTTTTTGACCAACAAATGAAATCAAGTTTTGACAAATTTTACAGCTCATGTAAGTTTGTTAATCAAAACTTGCTTATCTGAATAATATCTTACTTTTTTGGTCCACTTTGATCTGATTAAGTTTAATGGTGGTTTATTCACTACCTCACAACATTAGCTAATCAGAACAAAGACAATGGGGTAAATTTTTAGGTGATCCACCATGAAAATATTGCATTCCAAAAAAATAAAATAAAATAAATAACCATGAAAATATTGCACGCTCTCTCTCTCTCATACACAAACAGAGTTGCAGTAACCAAAATCCCGAAGCCAGTCGCCTAACGTTGGAAACGAGGTGTTAAAGCACCCTACTAGTGCAACATCCAAGCCGTAGGATGTGTTTTTAACGATCCTGGTTTTATCTTGGTACTCTGGAGATCCGAGCCGTTCATTGCCAAGATGAAATCCAAGCCGTTGATTGTCGAGATCAACAACTTGCATGCCGCACTACAGAGGCGCCCTACATCACCTCGGATCCCCTAACATTCCTCATCCACTAAAGCTCATCAAGGTTTTGTTTACATCAAAATTCTAGAGGGCGAGGAAAAACTAAAAGAACAAATAACAGAAGTAATTAAAGTGAAGTAGCCAAAATTATTTGGAGTATTTGGTTCTCTGTATCATTTTCCTTTCCCTGCCCAATCTAACACTTAAAAAGGGACGGAGGGAGTATCATTTTCCTTTCCCTGCCCAATCCGATGAAGCAAACAAACAGCTCGAAGAAAAGTCTTTCTACACAATCCCAACATAAGAGTATGCATCTAAAGCTAGGTGTTCCACTAACAAAAAAACAGTTTTTTTCAAAAACCAAGACAGATCATTCTCTCATAATACATCACATAAAAAACCGTGAAAAACCAGTTTATTCTAAAAACTCCCTTAGCGGAACACCCCGAAAATGATCAGTTGAAGTAATTAATAAGACAGCAACATAGAATGCAGATAGTCACTGGACGCTTATACATAGTAAGATGGAGCAACAGTTCATGAGAAGGAATTACAGAAGGCTTCACTCAATTGCTTCCAAGGATTTTCGGAACAGCACTATTGCAAGAGTCACCAGAGATGCATAGACCGCATTGGGTAACTTCTGCACCACCTTCCCCACATGTGGGACGCCCTCCGTTGCCCTCTTCGTCAATAATGCAACCGTTGGAGCTACAGCCAATGTAATGATCAGTCCCTGACTGACAGTGGTGAACGTGTCGGCTGTTAATTCCTGCATAAATTTTACAAATTCTTCGCGGTCGAGTTCTCCGTCAAGGTTGATATCATGAGCCTGCATGGGAGCAAAACAAAATGTATAAATGCTGAAAAGAGAGAAAAACGAAAAGGTATCTATGAGTCTCTACGAGGAATAGAAAGTTTCAAGCTACGTTGTGTTAGACTCGGGTATGAGTTTCGGGTGTGGATACGTGTCTAGTTACCATTACAGCACCACAAAGTGAGACATGGTCAAATAACCAAAAAACCATATATTACGATTCCATTTCGTAGGGATATAGAAGGCATTTTATACATATTGGATAATGACTGCATCTATTTGGATTTTGGACAAAACCCATGCCTCTCTCAATCAGCTATCCCTCACCACTCAGCAGAAGCAAGAAGTAGGCCCAAGTGTTTCGGCGAGACTGCCGGGGAACAAAAAGTTCAGCCCTCCGAGTATCTAGTGACCGGAAAGGGTACTGTACACGTAGAAGACTCCACATAAAAGAGGTTTCAGCCCTCAAGGATGATAACATCATGACAATTTGCTATCAACCTAAGTTGTGATTCTTACAAAGAAAAGCACATCTCCTATATCTCCGTGCTTTGATTACCATGTTGTAGAAGGGAATGGGGGGGCCTGCTGTGCACCAGCCGCATGGCACCGTGCCATGCGGCCATCCGAGCCGTCCGTTGCGAAAATGAACGGCTCGGATTTAATCCGAGCTCAATGCAATCCGAGCCATTCATTATTGGATTAAATCCGAGCCGTGCATTTTCGCAATGGACGGTCGGATGGCCGCATGGCACGCTGCCATGCGGCTGTGCACAGCAGGGCCCCCGCCTCCGTTGTAGAAGGTGATTAGTTGAACGCAAGCCACATCCTGTACTCCTACAGCATCTAGCTCCGGCAGCATCTAAGGTTCTTCAAATAATGTGATATCTCACACTGGATAAATCCTTAACCCTTACCCCTCCTACAAATACCACAAATTGTTCAGGGACCCAGCATGGTTCCCCTTTCAAGGTCGCTTCCACTTAAGAGAATATGTACAGTAAGAAAAAATCAACATAACAAAACCATTAACTCATCTTGAGTGAGGAATAATTCCTATTTACTCAAATCATGAGATCATGTAAGCTTAGCCAGAACATAGCTCAGCTTCCTCTCAAATCTCTTTTATGCAAGCCCACAAAGATATCATAATGGTTAACTGACTCAGGATACAATTCATAGTTGTCACCTAAGAAAATACTATGCCAGTAGAAAAAACTCTTATTTACGTGTAAACACCGACACCATTAGGTACATCAACGGTACAAAGCACTTCATCAATAAAATGGAACTTTACACTAGGAATTAAATCACCAAAGTGTAGGTTAGAACTATGAAGCGAAATCCCACATCTCATGCACTGCGCAGGGTATCAAAGTAATACAAAGTATATAGGCAGAAGGGCAACTTCGCCTTTGAGGTTGAATCACTTTTAATACAATGCAACATGACATCAGAGCTAGGTATAAGGGATGGGTAGGGGCGTGGGTCTCTGCACGGGGTAGGTGTTGTCGAGTGAGGGCACTGAAGTTAAAATATGAGCTTGAAGACACCTCACTTCAAAAGCTAGCTTTTAGGGTTCAGTTCTATCCAAGACCGTGTAAAAATATCACACTATAGGGTGACACCTGAAAACCACAACAAAGAAATAAAGAATACTTGCCAACCTCAGCACCATTTAGCGTGATTGCGACCACAACTAGACAGCATATTCTGATAAAAGAGTGAACTACAATGAGTAGTCTGCTTCCACATTAACTACTGCCCTAGACAACTAAGCAACTACAGAATGTACAAAATTCAGAAAAGGAGGACATACGTGCATCATGTCTCTAATTTTCTCTTTTGGAGGGGGGTCAAAATGAGGCCCAGGCAAGCGCTTGTTCATATCACTACAAAAAAACAATGTAGTCTAGATGAGATTTGATCCCAAAAAAAAAAACAACTAAACAGTGACTGAACAAATTTCTTTTGCTAGTATATAAGCAAATCACATGAATAGGTAAAACACATTACTTGAACACGAGTAGCACAGCAATGTACAGCTCTTCAAATGTCAAAGTAGCTTTTCCTGAATCATTTTTGAAATGGTCAAAAATACGGTCTGTTATCTTTCTAATTTGTTTCCGCCTCCACTCCTTGCCTGCACAATGAGTTTATAGTATCATGTATGTGATCATTGAAGTCTCTGTTAAGTTATACAAGTAGGTATTTACAGTCCTTTTAGTTTTTTGCAAGCCATGTAAAGTTAGAGACAATGACTAAAAACACAACCAATGAACTCATGGTTCAATCACCAGGCAGCAGCAGAGTAAAATAAGTTTCAAATTCTGGAACAGACTTGAAGGACATTTTATTGCCTTTGCATCCTTGGTGAGTTTCAAAATAATTGACGAAAAAATTATAACCCGAATTAGTGACCTACAGGCTACAGAAACCAAACAAGGCTAGAAAATTGCACCCAAAGAAATAGGTAATTGATCCAAATATCCTAATCCAATTCCATGATATCGACAACATAAAGAAGCGTGCGATAAATTTCCCTTAGATTTAAAAGTTGAGAATAGCCATAAGTATTTTCCACGGTACTTTACAAAATCAGGTTGTCTGAGTTTGTGCGCTATTACTCAATTGGAGTTGTTTTCCATAAGAGCTCAATTGGAATAACCTGTCCTTCAAACAAGCTACTTCGATTATTTTTTTCAAGACAAGTATCTGTTTTATAGGCAAGTGGACAAGCTCACAAAGAGTGCAGTACATCTTTTGACATACAGGCTACAGCTCATGACTGATGAAGTTATAGATATATCAATAAACATCTGTTTAGTTGAGGTGCGCACAAGGGGTTTAGCCATGTGGCATGAGACAACAACTAAAAGGCTTCCGCAAGAGGTCACAAGGTGAATTTCACGAAGCCAAACATTCCAAATCTTGGGGCCACTACAAATTTGTCTGATCGTTAACTTCAGGCCTTTGAATTAGTCGAGGACCGAGCAAGCTAGCCTGGACACCAATTAACCTAAAAAAAATCTAATTACTTCTATAGTTCTATTGTACTACATGGTATGCTTCCAAATCAAAAGCACAGTTACAAGATAAAAAAGTGGCAGGCATAAATATACTGGGGCGGGACTGAACAAAGCAAATAAATCAGTCTCTGGTTGAGTTGAATCAAGATTCAGTGTCTGATGCTAAAAATTACATACCGCACTTCTATTTTCCACGTAAATTAGGCATGTGCACTAGCTCACAATTAATAGCAGTTCCTTTTTTAATCCCAGGTTTTTTGTTGACGGGGCATGAGACAACAACAAAGAGCTTGCCCTTCAATAGATTGCAAAGTCGAATCCACAAAGGCCAAACATTTCAAACTTTGAGGCCACTGGAAGTTGCCAACGTGGTTGGGTAAGTTAAGGAGCACGCAAGCAGGTTCGGACACCCGGTATAAAAATTGAATTCTTCGGTTTCTTATAAATCTACCAAAAAACTACCATCATTTCAGTATTAAATTTGACGATCGTTGCATAAAGATTACAAAGGTTTGGCAAGAACTTGGAACCAGCAAATAACTCCAATGAATTGATTAATCGCATCTTGAAAAGAACTTGAAATAAAAAGAACCAAATCAACAAAACAAATTTACACCCAGAATCACTCACGAGGGTGGGAATGGAAAATCAAGTATTGAGTGAAGATTTTATCAAAATTTGCAGTTAATTGCAAACCCAATAGTCATGAACATGTAACAGTATATCAGTGCCTTCAGCTTCAGAAATTCGTATAAAACTCAAAGTCGAACACAAGCCACAGAGAGAGAGAGAGAGAGAGAGAGAGAGAGAGAGAGAGAAGTGGGTACTGGGTAGGGTATGTATTACCTTGTCCTCGGAATTTCTCTATAACTTGTCCCATGACTCTGGAGCACTGATTCAACAATCGGTAAAGATATGGGAACCGACCGTGGTGCACCGATGGTGCACCGACGGCATCGGGGACGCCGTTGTGGGTCCCAAACGGTCGATCCGAGCCGTTCATCCTTCTCAAAATCAAATTCCGAGTGGGCCTACACGGGAATCGAGGCAATCGGACGGCTGTATGAGCTCGACTCGGAATTTGATTTTGAGAAGATTGAACGGCTCGGATCGACCGTTTGGGACCCACAACGGCGTTGCCGACGCCGTCGGTGCACCGTCGGTGCACACCCATCTGTGCACGTAGCAGCGTTCTATATAAAGCTACAATTGTCACATGAATGATGGTGGAGACTGGAGTATATACTCAAAGTCGAACACAAGCCACAGAGAGAGAGAGAGAGAGAGAGAGAGGGAGAGAAGTGGGTACTGGGTAGGGTATGTATTACCTTGTCCTCGGAATTTCTCTATAACTTGTCCCATGACTCTGGAGCACTGATTCAACAATTAGTGGGTAGTGGGTTAGCCCTTTTTAGCGATAGAAATCAAGAAAAAGCAGAGACAAAATCAGAGGAGAGGAGATAGAGACAGACCTTGGAAGCTTGTTAACTGAATCTGGGTGAGGAAGTTTCGTGTGCTTGGTATATACTCCAGTCTCCACCATCATTCATGTGACAATTGTAGCTTTATATATGGTTGAAGATTGGATCAAGGGGGGAGGCATGGGATCGAGTGGACTATCTACGGTCGCAATTGTATTAACTTCTTGCTTTACGGGCCCGTATTTTCATAATTTGATTGGACAACTGGTGCACATCTCTCTCTCTCTCTCTCCCTCTCTCTCCTGAAACATTATTTTATGCTTCTCCATCATTGCTCTACTCATGACATAGGAGAATCGTTGAGGTGTGTGCAAAAATTGACACGACACTCTTAACTCTTAAATGTCAAACCAACAGAAAAATCATCACTGTAATAGGGGAGTTCATTTTAATTGTATGAATCCTCACATTATTGTAACAGAGTTGAGCAATGCCATAGAAACTAAAAATAATCTATCCCATTTTTCTTGATTATCAAATTAAAAAACATACCGCAAATAAAGATTATAAAATTCATTTACAGTTTAACCATATTTGTACTTCATTACAAATTCTCGTATAAGCTTAAGGTTACTCATTGAGTATTTATATTTATCATGTGATATTCCTAATCACTCCTTCTATCATAAGTATTACATACAAGTCATTGATACGTAGAGAGGCATATTTGATTATCAACTTAAATTTAAGAGAGATCAAATAAATAATAATACAGATTTGCGTAAAGAAGGCACTGGTTCACAATATGTGACCATTGTTATTTGGTGTTATTTAGTTAGTGGTGGTGAGATTAATTAATATCAAACGTAGACATAGTGTTGAGAATGGTATTGGAAACAAATAATGGACTTATCATTTTCCAGAGAACTATAGCTGTGGCATCAACATGTTTCCCATACCCGAGGAGTAGAGTTGGCTTGGTAATCAAGGTACGAGGCTTAGGAATTCACTTCCTCTTAAAGTTTCAGATTTGAAACTTCTTAGGTATTGGTTCTTTTTGAGTCAGTCCATGCAGACGTTTATTCCAACTTTAATTAGGCCCCAAACTAGTCACGTAATACCTGTATTCTCTCTCCTCTATCGCTGCAACCTACGCATTACGCGGTTGGATGGGTGCAAAGAGCGGATTTTTGAAGTATAGGGTTTTAGTCTAAATAAATAGGTCATAAGGGGTAGAAATGGAAATAAATTTTCAGTGTTTTTTTCTGCAATTTTCAAAGAACGGCCTTAAAACCCTCATTCAACTCATAAAGGGTTTGCACTTTGCCGGATATCAATCGCGGAGGAGAAATTTGAGCACAAATTCTCCGCTCCAAGGTTTCTCTCTCTCTCTCTCTCTCTCCAAGAGTCGTTTCATTTATATATGCATTATCAGTACTCGTTACGGTAATCCTCTTCTGTTTGTTGAATCGATGTTTAAACTCAACCCAGTTTGATCTTGTTCATGGTCTTCAATTATCCGAACGTATTTGTGTTGGTAACTGTGCCAGTAGTTCATATGCTAGTATTTAGTCTACTTTGGAGGCGTTTGGAAATTTGATTTCTTCCAACTTCGCGACCACTGGTAGCTTCAAATGATGGTTTCAATGAATAAAGCACGTTTTTTTTCTTGGCTTTGGGTCCTGGAGGCAATCTGATTGGATCCCTTGTAGATTTTATTGTTTTTCGTGGCTACTGTCTAGTTTTGAGTAGTCTTTGTACAGAAGAAGGGAACGAATAGCGATTTTGAGTCCATACTCAGCCGCGACATTGTTTTGGATAATTATGGTCTAGGTCTTATTTTCTCGTTCGCTTCAGTTCTAATAGTGACCCTTCATGTCCTGTGCGCAAGAAACTCCCACTTAACCATGCACCTTTGCTTAGAATCCTAGACTCGATTTACTCCTTCCGACACACACACACACACACACACACACACACACACACACACACACACACACACACACACACACACTCTCTCTCTCTCTCTCTCTCACTCACACACACACACACACACACACACACATATATAGTATCACATAAACTCTTACTGGCTGAATTTATTACTGGGGGTTTAATTTTCTATCTTTTGAGCTATACACTTATGGAACAAGTTAGTAAAGTAGCTAAGCTCATGTTGGGGGATTTATAAGTAAAAACTAAAGCTATATCTTGCGCCACACACTTGCAAAGAAGATGTTTCATTTTCTTTGAAATGGCAAATACTAACGTGGTAAAAAGAAAGAACTTCCTGCCCTATTAGTAGGAGCGGCACAAAAAGAGACTGGCATTATTGACCATTATCAGTGTAGGATTGCCAAGTCCTTACCTTTTAGTAGGGGTGAAAACAAAACCGACGGGACCCGAACAGACCGAAAAACCGAAAATTCGGTTCGGTGTTCGGTCGGGTCCAGTCTGGAAAAAAAAACCGAAATACATCTCGGTTCGGTTTTGGTTTCCTGGAATTTTTGTCAGACCGAACCGAACCGAAATACCCTAAAATCTATGAAGCACGGGAACTCCGAAAATGTCGCCGTACGAGTACCGGGTACGGCAAAATACGTACCGGGTATGGCAAAAACGTACCGGGTACTTTTGCACTGTTCGGGTACGGCATTGGTACTCCTGGGTACTCCGTTTGGGTACTTGGCTGGGTACGTTTGGACCATTTTGTAAAATTTTCAAAACTTTAAGGGGCTCGAATGAAAATTATGGAAACTTAGGGGTTCAAGTGTACTTTTGACACCCAATTTAAGACAGTAGAGTCGTGTTTTATGTTTCATCAGTTAGGGTTCTTTAGAAGCAGCAGCCACAACTTCTTCTCTACTGTCGACTGTCGAGCAACAGCCATGGTTAGTCTCTCTCTCTCTCGCTATGTACTCTGTCTCTCTCTCGTGCTGCAATTGGACAGATCTGTAGAGACTAGAGAGTCAGCTGTACTCTCTCTCTCTCTCTCTCTCTCGCTCTCTCTCTCGGTCAGTCTACATAGCTACAGAGTACAGCTGACTCTCTCGGTCAGCCATGGTTAATCGATTTTCTGCAAATCTACAGAGTATTAATCGATTACATCTACAGAGTATCAGTCTATTTACATCTACAGAGTACAACTGACTCTCTCGTGCTGTAATTAGTATTAATCGATTTTCTCCTCTCATTTCTACAGATGTACAGAGTACAGTGACAAACTGCTGCAGGCCTGTAACTCTCATCTCCTAGGTGTTCTACAGTAGGGAAAAAAATGCCCTTTTTTGTGAATGTAAATGTTGGTAAATGGGTTTATTATTCATTTTGTGCAATGGAACATAGTAAAATAGGGGGGGAAAAAAATTACGCTTACGTACCCAACCGTACCCGTATCCTACTTTTTTAGGTTTTTGCCGTATCCCGTACCCGTACCGGTACCTGTGCTTCCTAGCCTAAAATCATACTGATTTGGACCGAATTACCCCGAAACCACCCCTATTTGGACCGAAAACCAATCTTGACCCTGCAAAAAATAACAAATCCCAGCCGTCCATCTCAATTTTAACGCCGGACCGAAAAAACCCGACCGGACCGAACTTCCCTGAACCGATCGGTCCATTGTATTTTTCGGTCGGGATCGGTTCCCAGCAAAATCACCCCGAACCGATCGGTTTGGTCCTGAACACCCCGAAAACCAAACCGAACCGACCGATTTTCACCCCTACCTTTTAGAGACCCTTTTGAATATTTGTTATCATTCTTGGACTGGTATGGATATCTTGGAATGTGTAATATTGTGGATTATTGATTGGCTAACTTAATGCCTATGCTAATGTTGCTCCTTACTCACTTTTGCAGCTTATGCTTCTGTTGCATGCATTGCTTCCCATGTTTGATCAATGTTGTTTTAACAAAATTATGTACTTATTTACCATATTGGGTGTGTGTGCTCATATACCATCCCTCGTTATGAACTAGAGCGCTAATGGATTTGGGTGATACTTGAGACTGGGGAAGTTTAGGTGTGACAAAATACATACTGGTTGTAATGTAGTGTGATATTTCGAGCTATTGCAAATGCTGTAGAATTTTGTTAGGGAAAAAAAATGCTTTTTGAGGTGGATATCATGAAATAAGGATATGTATGAACATTGCTATAAGTGAATTTGATTTGACTTTGCATGTGATGATGTTATGGATATATAGTTTGTTGGATGAGGAAATGTTTTTGGTTGATGTAAATCCTTATTCTTAGTAAATTGATAGTTGTTGTTAAGAGGTAAACATTTTTTGCTGTTTTACTTTAGGTATAAATTTCTCTTTGAGGGATAAACTTGTGGTTGAGATGGTTGATGTATTTTTTGATGATGCAATTAAGGTGGATCGTCTAGATCCAGATGGTAAAAAGTTTGACAAAGGTATGTTTATGGAAGCATCTTTACTGGTTTCATGTAGATTCAGCTTTTTATCTGTTGATCACCAATGATTCCCGCAATTATATTAGAAATGATGGAAGAAGCATCTATAAGCGCGTGTGCATGTCTTGGAATTCTACTGTTCTTACTATACCATGAAATCTTTGAAAATGGGCAAGTGCAAATTGTTTATATCCTGCTACCATGAGAGAAGGAATTCATAAACATGTCAACTATTGTATTCAAATGGCCTTCAAAAGATGAGGCAATTACACATACAATATATGCGATCAACAAAACTTTTGGGTAAAAACTAAAATGCACAGTATCTGGGGGAACACTGGCTTCCGTCTGCTGCTCCCATTCCCCACCCCTTACCGAATGGAACAGCAAACCCAGAGATGGAGTGTATGTATTTTCTTTTGGGTAAAATATTGACTTTGTCTTGTCTATATTAAATGGTCATTTGTGGGGAACTGGCCCTGGGTTACTGAATTTGCAGGTTACCTGTTCTTTCTGAAATGGTTTGATGTCCTTCTAAGACCAAGTTTGTTTATCACTCACAGATTATGTCTCTTAGCTCATCGAGTCAGGTCATGTCATCTGGGCTTTGTTAGGGTGCTGCCCAATTTTGCAACCAACTTTTTTTTTTTTTGGGTAATTATTTTGCAACCAACTTGCTCATCACGCTTGGACTTAGTTTATTAGCTCATCTCTTTGGGCCTTATAATGGTACTAACTAATTTGTGAAGCATGGTATTTAACCTAAGTGCACATGTATAACCTCTTTTTAAGCACTTGAAGGTTATTGGCCGGGAGGGCATTGTAGTAGGGGCTAGGATGGCAGTATATCATCTGTCCTTTGTGCTGGTGGGCTGGACATGGCCAGTGATGGAATATTTACTCTGAGGTTAGGATTGGAATAGAAGTTAGAAACCCAACTCAGGTTGGGTGGGGAGTGGGTTTTAATCCAATCTGCGCTGCTAGCCCTGTTCTTTGTATCCTGTCTACATGCTCCCATGATTTTATTGCTTCATGAACCAAGGTGCAATGTGAAGTTTTCTGATGAGAGAGATGGCAAAATCTCGACTTTTAAACTCACAAATTCAAGCATGTTGATGTACAAGAACTATTGAGTATTAATGGGAAAACTTTTGGTGTAACGCTTATCACATTCAATAAGAACACAGAGAAATCTGGAAGGTGAGGTCCTCCTAGGACAATTTTAGTGAACTCAAGCAAATATAGGTTACCTCTTTTTCCGAACAATTTCTGACATGCTTTTAAATGCAACAACTAGAATCTTTCAGCTTGTCTGAAGTGCTGTATGCTTTTACCTTTGGCTTTTCGTAGTTAAGTTTAAGAGCGAGTTTCTCATTTCCTAAAACTCCTAAATACAGATTTCGAGACGGGTCATTCTTCTCACATACATCTACTACTTTTATGAGTTTTAGGTAAAAACGGGAAACTCAGCCTAAGTGGATACAGCATGATGGATGAGCCTTTGTTTCTAGTTTTCTTGTACTCCATAATCTTAACATTGCTTCAAAGTTCAAGGTAATGCTTGTGCAAATGTGGCCAACGAAAATAATGTATTGCATAAATTTTTGTCTTTAGTTTCTCGCATTGAAGCACAAAGCGAGGAGTATGCTATGAACATACAGCTGGATGTGAATACCGAAGTTTATCCAATTCGTGTTGGGGAGAAGTTTAGGATGGCATTAGCTCCAACTCTGAATTTGGATGGATCGGCTGTGACTGGCTATATTCCTGAGGTAATCTAATCCTTATAGGTTATAGCTCTCTCTAGCCTTTTTCTCTGTTAAATGGATGACATTACGTGTCTGCTCCAATTTTTTCCCAATGTGTAGTTACTCGGTAATGCAATTCAAGTTGAACTCAAATTGGTGGACACCATAACCTGAAAGAAAGCTAGTTTAATCATTGGACTAAAATACACTTTAAGTAACTCCGGTTTAATGTAAGCCTTGCAGAATCCTTCTTATGGTGATGATGTGACACCCACTCACCAACCCATAGGATGAGTTTGGTTATTTTACTTTGGAATCCCAGGAACAAGACTTGATGGTGCGGTTCAACTCCCTTCAAAGCAATGCACTAACATACATTGGATAGGCAATTAGGAGTATCGAGTTGATCTACTTACATGCATCAAACTTTTAAGAGTGATTCTATACAAGCTAACAAATAGGATACTTAAAAAAATGAGATTTTGTTGATATTGTCTCTTTTATTTTCTTTATATGAGCTATATTTGTTTTGATTTTCAAGTGACTTTAAGTATGCAAAAGCTCCATCCTTAAAAAGATAAGAATTTAAGAAAGGAAAACATACTTCTGTGATGTGCCAGGATATCTGTCTCCAATATTTCCTCTTTCCCTCTAATTTTCCTGAAGTATTGAAAGCCAAATATCATTAACAAATGTTACTCTACTCCAATTTCAGGGAAAGTCAAAATCACTTGCTGACAAATTTGAATATGTCATGCATGGGTTGTTATACAAGATGTCAGAGGATGATTCGTCTGGAAGTGTGAAAGTGTAAGTAAACGCAATATTTAAATTGTGTGTAAGCTACGATAGTCTTATTCGAATATGTCATACATATGTTTTTCCAGACCTATTTGAGCGTGAAAGCTACGATAGTCTTGTTCAACATGCCATTGTTAATCATACAACATAAATGGGTGTGCGCTTGTAAAAATTATGGGCTTGTATCTGATACAAGACATCAACAAATTTTCTTGACGAAGATATTTTTTTGTGATAGAAAATAATTTGTCATTGTGGGGATGGGTTAGTTGAACTCTCTCTCTCTCTCTCTCTCCCCAGTCTGTTCATTAATTTTTTTTTTTTTTTGACTTCAGGATTGCATACATTTCTTTTGGTGGACTTCAACTGATGCTGAAGGGGGATCCCATTCATATGGGTAAATTTAAGCTTGATCAGAGGCTGTTTCTTCTTATGAGAAAGATGTGAAGCGAATCTAATTCATGAGGTTGCTTCTCTTTCAACATAATATCGGTGTCCAGAACTAGCGGTGGCCATAACTTAGTTCCTAGTGTTTGTCTTAACCTTGAACTGCTCAGTTAGTTTTGGATGGTGAAACTTTTACCGAACTTCAACTAGTAGTTTTCACTGACGACATCACGATAGACATCTTTTGCTATTTTTGTGATCACTCTTTTGACTGCTGTTTTTCCCTCACTGTGTTCTTAGTTCTGGGAGCGAAAAGATTGAAAAATATGGTTGGGAATCATCTTCAAATCAATTATGAAGATTTGATATCGGCATAAAAAAACATCGCACATAGAGCCTGAGAACCTAAATACTCTCTCTCCAGGTGTACATAAAAGAGCTGTACCTGTGGATTTCAGCTTACATGGACTGAAATATCATTGCACTAGCAATTACAGCAATTACACAGCATCAATATCATACACAGCCATTCATACATAATAGTACCAAGCGGTCCTGAAAGTTTACCGCAGATCAGGACGTGTTTCCTAAAAACAAACCAACACTCTTGAGAAGCAATCCATGACTAGGAGGCTGTTTGGTAACTTATTTTTTGCCCTTTTCATTTCTACTTTTTCTATTTTGGGTGTTTGGCACACTTGACTCAAAACTCATTCTTTCAAAATGAGTTTTCAAAATTGTACAAAAGAGCGCAAAAGTGAAAAAGAGGTTCAAAGGAGCTTTTCACATTTTCAGTTTCTACTTCTCACATTTGGTGGACTGGAATGCCCTCTACTTTTTCCCGAAATAATCACCTTGCCCCTCAATAAACATTAACCTCCTTTCCTTCTGTACATTTACCGCTGGTTCAAATTTTTTTTCCCTTTTTGCAATTAGTCGTTTCCTCCTGAACATACTTGGAGACTTTCAATTGCCAAAAAAGACTTTAGCAATAAAAAAAACCTAATCACTAATCCAGTATTTGTTATTAAGTACGAGAGAATTTTAATTACCCAAAAAAAAGGAAGATAAAAAAATATCTTCCAAAAAGAAAAAATTCAAAATTGGATGGGTCCCGTTAACAAAAAAAAAAATCTCAATTGAACTTTAGAAAACTTGCTAAAAATAATATTTGTACACATTTTTATAAACATAATTAATAAACAAGGGCAAAATAGTAAAAAATCAATCCATAACTCATTTTCATTATTGTTCTCCCAAACATTATTACTTTTGCAGGATGCATTTTGCACATTTCTCCCAGACACTTCTTCCAAATTTAAAGCACATTTTGACCATAATCCAAAAAGCCAAAAAGTTAAAAATGAAAAGCCAAAAAGCCGGCACCCAAACACCCCCTAGAAATATTGCAAGTTGAAAGAATTTTGCTGCAGGATTATCCAATCGAACTAACATTCCTACACTCCACAGCATTCTGCTTAAGTTCTGTAGGATAGGGTTCTTGATTAGCAAAATAAAATTCACTTGGAGAGGCTAACAATAACTAACGATTGAACATGAATAGGAGAGTGTGTAAAGGGGTGAAAGATTAAGCCAAGTATACAGAAAGAGAAGGCAGCAGTGCATCAACTCATTCCCCTTTGAGTCATCATCGTCCTCGAATCACAGTTCTAGAAGAAAGATGGGCTCGCGAGCACTAGTAAGAACAATGTTCTTGATTCCAGGGCTCTGAATCTCTTTCTCTCTCTCTAGAATTTCCGTGCTCCAAGAATGAATCAGAATCTCTCGGTTTGTCTGGAATTCGTGAATGAGTGTCCCATATTTATAGGGATCTGCACCCAATCATGGGGCTGCAGACATTTCCCCAATAACATGATGACACGTGCTCTCTCCGTATACCTGGGCGACGTGGGTGATGTCACTGGCCGTTAGGAAGCTTCCATTAGGTCATTTCAGTGCATCATTTCCCTCGCAGCGACCCTTAATCCCTTAAAGCCACCAAGCCACTTGTATCTCCCCTGTTCCCGCTGCGCTGGTGATGGCCGCGAGCCCTTTGGCTCGCGCCAAGACCTAACTCGGGCTCGTATCGACTTCCCTATCCCTGCCTTTTGGTCAGGTGCCGTCGCGAGCCTAATTCACGTACTCGCGTGAGCATTCACTCTTCCTCGTCGCGTCAATCTTCTTCGCTGAGGATCTCGCGAGGGGTGATCTTCCCTTTTAGGTAATGTTTCCCTTGTTCAGGGCATCCCTTTGCAAAGGTAATCATAGCTTGGACACGCAATTTCGCGAGGGTTGTCCCTCGCGGTGCCTATTCGCTATTGGCTAAACTCAACCGGTATCTGACGTGTCTCTTGCAATTTTTCTTCCCACGTGGCAAGCTGTTATAGGTTGGTCAATGGTCTATTTTCCAGACGCGCTGACCTTTCCTACAAGTTCTTCACCAGTAGCTTGTATCCAGCTAGCGCATTGACCCTCACCAGCTAGATATATCAGCAATGGTAGGACCAATATTTTTTACCCCGCTGTCAAGTTCATCCTTCAGGCTAGTGTTTCTTCTTTCCAGACTCTTCAGTATGCCAAAGTGCATAAGCAGAAGCCAGACACGAGTGAGAAACTCCCCCCCATGTCGAAGCTCTTGAATGTGGTTCTCCACAGGGCATTTCCTCGCGGCACAGCACAACATCTCCACCCACACGCTGCCCATGAGATCCCACCTCTTTTCATTCCTCTCCATGTTGTTCACCAGTGTGTTCACTAGTGTGACAACGGTGGTGTTGCCCTCATTCTCAACCTCTTTGGATTTCCCTCCAATAGAAAGTTCCTTCTTATTAGTATAATCCTGCACAATCCTTTCGTATTTCTGCACAATCTTTTCGTATCTCTTGCAGAAGGGAAATCTAGAAGGACATGCAACAAGTAAATGCATCATGTAATCGGAAAGTATTTTGACCGCTTTCGGTTTCACCATATCCTTACCAGCTTTAGGAGTATGCTGCTTGTAGCAAACCGCGGTAGCAATGTGCCAGATGACTATAGTTTGACCAAATTCTTGGTCAATATCCCACTCGAACTCCTGCGAATTACTCCCTCCGTCCCATATTTGTTGTCTAGTTGCACTATTCACTAGACCTCAAAAAAAAAGTTATATGTTCAAATGTATAATGTTATATATATTCAATATGGATCTTGTTTTATAGTTCTCGATGAGTACTATTAAACAAAATTTTCAAAATTGTAAAAAACATTATAGATTAAAAGATATAAGCAATTGAAAAATGACACACTTACCCGTAAACGGACAACAAATATGGGACGGAGGGAGTATCATCTTTGATTTCCTGAGTAGTCTGGGAAGTATCAACATCTGCGGTTTTATGAGTTGAAGTCTGCAAATTATTAGCATCTGTAATTTCTTGATCTGCAATTTTCTGAGTTGAAGTCCGCAAACTATCAGCTTTTGCAATTTCCTGAGTTAAAGTCTCAGAAGTGTCAACATTTGCAACTGTCGTTGAAGTCTGCAAATTATTAGCATTTGCGATTTCCTGATCTGCAATTTTCTGAGTTGAAGTCTCAGAAGTGTCAACATCTGCAACTGTCGTTGAAGTCTGCAAATTATTACCATTTGCGATTTCCTGATTTGCAATTTTCTGAGTTGAAGTCCACAGAAGTATCAACATCTGCAACTATTATGTTGAAGTCTGCACAAATTTCTTGCGAAGGTGATCCATGATTAGGTCTTCCACAGGTTGGACGGGAGTCACTGGACTCTTCTGTAAGCCGAGACTCTCCCGTAAGCTGAATCTCTTCAATATCTTTTCCCTGCCAAAAAGAAACTCCCACGTCTTATTGCACACGGTAGGCTTAGAGTTTTTGTAGAACTCTGGCAAACTGAATTGCCCCATTACCCCCGTCCACCTCTGGCTCGGGCATTTAGAGATTAGAAAATCGTGTGCAATGAGAACCGGAGTAGCCTACTCACTTCGATTCTTGCATGCCCAAACCATGGCCCAATCCGAACGAAGTTGCACTATAATACCAACTATCTCTAAAAAAATTGCTCCAGCTAACATAATGATGGTAACAACATGATCACCTTCCGAATGCCCGTGATGCATATTACACGCTACGTATATCACAAGCGCCGAAACAATCAAAGAGAAACTAAGAAACCTAAGTATGCGTCCCAGTAGGGTAAAAATCGTGCCTACCTTGCTGAAGAGAATGTCATATATCAAACCCAACTCGATCTCAATCAATTCGAAAGCATCAGCAGTACTCGTACTAACCGACTTATGAAAATTTGTTACCAAATTTCTCACTTCGCTCGGATCACAGCTGTAATCCTTCCTATGAGGCCTTAAGGTCTGGAGCCAGGAATAGGCTAGGAGCCTTAGCTTTGCTTTTGGTCGCGTGGCACAAATTTCGTCATTTGTGGGTGAATCTAACTGAATAAAACCCACACTCTCTCTCCATACTTGATAATTCCAGCAATAAACAGTAACACGGCCAGAAGAGATAAAACAAGATCATGAGGATTAAAGGTTACTATCAGAGCATAAGCTTCTCTTAGGCCTAAGGTAAAGAGTCCTATAAAGTGTTTCACCCACAACTGATTTTCCTCGAGGCGTAAGACGGTAATGGTATCCGGACCTCCTAGACAGAACAAGATCAGAGGTGCCCACATCACCCTAAGTGCATCTTTACCATCGTCTTTGCCGATTTTGAGCTTGGAGAGCTTTCCAATAGCAATTGTTGACAACAAATCAGAAAACAAGTAGAGTAACCAAACGTTCACAATCATCATCCACGGCGATTTATTCCTTCTACGGAGTCGTCCGAAGAAAAGAAGGTATAACTGAGCAATGAGGACGAAGATAATTAGAATCCTCAGATCCCAAACTTCCCACCATTTTCTCAGATAACCCATACTATTGTAATCTTTTTCAGGGTCACAGTTGGGCTGCTTGGTGTTGTTGAACTGGCAGATCCTGTAGCACGGCATGGTTCTGTCTTCTATGCTGCAATGAGGGAAAAACAAAAGTAAAATTGAAGCATTGCTAGCGCATCGATTTGAAACCGACTGACTTGCCTAGCAGTAGTAACGACATAACTGGCTAGTATGTTCTTGACAGTATATAGTCAGCAACGATGATAAAGGGTTAATCTTTTTTCCTGCAAGTTCCCTGATTGTTACTGCGCGCCTCAGCCCTTAAGAACGAGGCGAGGCGAGGCTATTGTGCCTCGCAGGTCTGAGGCGAAGCGCAGAACCAAGAAGCGCAGCTTAAGCGCTCAAGGCGAGAGGCGTTCAAGGCACTCGCTTCTGGGTTATTTTTTACATAACGAATCTGGGCCACCGATTTTCACGCATACGATAGAACCTAATGCACTGGATAGCTTCCTCCTCCTTCGTCTCTCTCTCTCTCTAGTTCTCTCCTCCTCCGTCATTAACAGAACGGACTTAATAAGCTCTGTGCTTTGAGATCTACGGGTATTGTACTATTAGTGAAGTTTGGACAACCTTGTTGGGTTTTCTAATAGAAGTGGCAAACTATCTTAATCTGCAATTGACTTACATTGACAGAAGCTTAATTCATTGCGCGAGTCATGAACTTTTACTTTATTGTATTTGCAAGGAATCTTGTGATCTAATGCCTATGCATGACAGCCATGACTCTAGATTTGATTGCCGTTAATCATTTTGTTACGTCTCTAAAGCTAAACCGTTGTTGAAATGTTATGTTTTATGACATTTGAAAGTTTTATAAGTGTTTGCTTGTGTTGAAAGTTTTACCTTTATTAGAATTCTACTTGTAAAGAATTGCGCCTCGTTTTCAAGAGGCGCGCTGCTCACCTTGCGCCCTGCGCTTAAGCACTAGGGGACCATGGTGCCTCGATGCGCCTATCGCTATTTAAAACACTGACCTATTGTATCAATTTTTTTTTTAATAATGCAGGGTGTCCCGGTGATTGCTACTTATCCTATCATAGTTACCCATGTACAAATACAAATTCTGGTACCAATACGGTTCTCCTATTACATACATAACCTTTGGGTGCTTTTGATCATTTCTCAAACAATGTTTCTGGTTTTCAAATGTTGGAACAATCAGTAGCAAGTTACTTATGATACGTAGTTGACATTCATAGAAAGTCGCTATTTTGCTAGTGGAAAGGTGGCGTATAGTAGCTACCTTGCCCATTCCTCAAAAGTGTCAAGTTTTTCATACAAAATGATTGCGGTTTGATTGGTATTGCTTATTTTTTAATTGGATTATTCAAATGTTTCTTTTTGTTGAAATTTATGCAATCTTTATTTTTACACGTCTTTTTTTAGGAGGTCGACAGCCATTATGTGGAGGATTCGGATCAAACAAGATGTCTCCTTAAGCATGTTTCCTTGCAAGACCCGTCTCACACTTTTGCTTGGTGTAAGCTCTGATACCACTTGTTACGACCCACGCCAGCTAACATGTTAACGCTTACCACGTTGCTCAAAAGGCTAATCTCGAGCTATACAGTAGCTACGTTGCGTTTCTTTATATATCAAAATCACTTTCAATATATAACCGATGTTGGGATCTGTAGACACCCCAATTTTGATACCCGTGCATCCCCGATGACGAGTGAACGATCAAACTACCTTGGAGCTTGTCCAGAAAGTTGGAAACTCAGCCTCACAGGCCGCACGGCTCCTATATCAAGCCGTACGGCTCACCTTTTTCTATACAAGCCGTGCGGCTCCTCCCTACAAGCCGTACGGCTCCCCTTGGGAGCCGTACGGTGGGTGTTGTTATCTTCTGCAAGTTTCTGACAAAACCAGACGTTCAGGAATATCATCATCACTCGGCCGTCGAATATCATCATTTTTATTCTCTCAAAACCGGTTATAAATAGAGGTATCCTCCTCATCCCAAAGGAGACCAAAAAACAGAAAATCATACAGAGAGAGAATCCACGTTCAGTTTTCCGACTAAATTTTCATTCGAAATCACCAGTAAACTTCCCGAACCTTCGCGCTTTCCATTCCCTTTCAATTTTTCTAAACCAAATCCTCCATACCGCTCCCAATCACACCGAATCTTGATCTTACAAGTTCAAGCCCGAAGAATCCGAAGTTTCCAACCTCTGTTTCGAGTTCCAGAAAGGTACAAATCGTTTTCGAACTTCAATTTTCAATCGCGGTTCTCCGAGGGTATTCCCGAGTTGATAACGATTTCAATAATCGTGTCTTAACTCGGTAAATCGTTTTCAAAACAAAAAAACCGGCTTTCCGGAGCCGTATCGGGCGATTTTTCTTGATAAACGCACGGTACGATCCGTACCGGAAATAAATTTTATTTCAACAACTTGTTTTCAAACAAAAACAACTTACTTGGGGTTGATTTGAAAGAAGAAGATCAAGTTTTGAACGGGTTTTGGACTCACTGGTCCCGAAACAAAATTTTCAAAAATGTAGTTGTACGCAAGCCGTACGGCTTGCAGTACAAACCGTACGGCCCCAGTGTAGGAGCCGTACGGCTCCCGTTTAAAACCAAAATTTTTCCTCTGTTTTCCCCTGTTCGTACCCTGTTTCTCTGATCTATTCTGCAACTTTTTTAATTTATTGCACCTTCCCCCCCGTTATTTTCCTATTATTATCATTTAGTCTTTTTGTTTAAATTTTATTTCCGTTATGGTCTTAATTAATTAATTTATTTGCTTGTTTATTTGTCAAAGTTTTCGATAAAATATTTTCTACAAAAATCCCACAAATTATTTAGTAGAGACCGAGAATTTCTCGGGCGAGCAGGGTGCATTTTTTTTAATAAAACCTTCCCCGCGCGTAATCTGGCTTCTGAATCGAAAAAGAATCTTTTCGCAGATCAAATCTTTTCCGATACGGCATGAGAGTCAACAATTATTCTTAAAACGGTTTCTCGGGTACCAAACATTTTCCAAATTTAAACCCCGGGTGGCGACTCACATTTTTTTCGTTTTCATGGTCAAACTTCAAAAGAGCCGCGTGGATCTCACCATCCACAAGATCTTACACTTATCCCCTTCCTTCTCCCACTTATATGGATTGCAATGGGGAGGGTAGGGGGTGGATATCACTATCCCCAAACTATCCCCGTCCCCGAACCCATACCAATCCCCACCCCCTCCCCGATCTCCACCGGAGAATTATTTTTAACCTCCACCCCTGCTCTAATACGGGGAATGGAATTTCTCACGGGAAATCGGGAATCCAAACCTTAACAAAAAAATTACCAAAAAAAAGGAAAAGAAAAAGTGAGAAGTTAATCAACTTTGTAATCTGCCAAGTACTACTACTTTTTGAAATTCTATGTTCCTTGCATAATTTGTGATCACAATATAAATAAGAAACAACAAGGTAAAGCCAAATTCTCAACAAATTCGAGAATATAAACCTAAACCACAACATTAACTCAACAAAAATGATGTGGTTATCCGAGTGACCCAAGAACTTTTGGTTTCGTCAGCATATCTAGGAAATCTCATGGGGACATAATCTGAGATGAAAGGTTCGAAGAGAGGAGAAATCAAACACTCAAAATCAAACGTGAGGTTACTGGAGTAAGGCGTGCATTGCTGGTGAGAAACAGTGAAAGACGTGTTAAAGTGCAAATAAAACTATGAAACCCTGACCTACATAGATATATAAAATTGGAATTTCGGTGAGGGGACAGGCTCAAACCATCCCCTACCCGATTCCCGAAATTTTAAAAAAAAATTATCCCCATATCCTACCCGATACCTAAAAAAATCTCCAAATCCCCTACTTGAACGGGGCGGGGAATGGATAGGATCGGGGCGGCTTGGTCGAATTGGCCATCCCTACCCACTAACAAACACTCTCTTCTTTATTCCTTCCCTCCCTTATCCCCCTCCTGGCCCGTTTGTCAAGTGGAGAAGGAAGGGGATAAAAGTTTGATAGGGAAGCTAATATGGGTCCACCCTTATTCGGTGTTTGGTTCCCATCTTGCATCCGAATTACTTATCCTAGTCGGATTGCTAAGACCCCTGTAGGGTTTCAGATTATCCCATCCCTTTCCCTAGGACAAGCTTATCCGAGTGGGTATAATGACCTCTTTACCCCTCAAATCTCTGAAAACTCTTTTTGTACTCTTACTACAAGGGATAATTAAGTAAATTCTTCTTTATCGATCCACTCTTATCCATCTATTTCCACCACCAAACAAACTACTCCTTAGCTTATCACTCATTTTTAACTAACCCCCCATTATAGCATATCCACTTGTTATCCATCATTCTTTTTTATCCTCTAAAAACCTTATTCGCTCAACAAATGAGCCATTAGTAAATAGGCCCTAAGAGCTTTCCTTGTGGCAGATTAATAGGGGCTATATATCCCTTCATTTGACCCCTAATAAATATGCCATAAGGGCTTTCTTGTGACATGCGGTATGTCATATCTTTAAATGTGGAGGGGCAAAGTATCTAAAGATTAGTCATTGTAATTAATTCCTCCATCTCAAAAATTTAGTCCACTGTCAAACGACGTGCGATTTAAGGATAAAAAAATAAAGTATATGTTTGTATTTTCTACAATTCTTGATATCAAATTAAAGAGCTCAATGATCTCTGTAATTTGGTATCAAGAAGTTTAAATAAATTATACAAGGAAGTACTTCATTTTTTAGTATGAAATTTGTACGTCTCTTCGTAGTGGGCCAATTTTTTTGGGATGGAGGGAGTATTATTGTGGGTCTCGAAGGAAAGGATCATGATCCTTTGAAAGGGACTGGACGGTTTTGTCTAGCCGGGTCTATTTTGTTGCTATGTTAGAGCTGGTCAAGAATATTAGGCACGTTGAAGTTCATGATAATCAGAGATCTTTTAATGTGTTCTCGAAACACATTTATTTCTTATAAACAAGGAGGAATAAATATACCTACTGCGTCAAATAGATAAAGTCATCTATATGCACGAACCAAGAATGCAATATAAGGAGGAAAAAGACAAAAGATGGGGTCATTTTTATTTCATCTACTCAACAAAATACTCAATTCAATGATTGGAAGCTAACTTTGTTGTGGATTTATGACCATATTCACCATAGGTCTCGGTTAGTTCTTCATTGTAGTTTCTTCAAAAAAGACAACCAAAGGATTTTAAAAAATGGGTTTTAAAAATTTCGCAACACTGGATAAAATAAATTTTTAGAGATAAATATGTTTCAGAAATACATTAAACGATATTCGATTAACATGAATTTGAGCGCGCGTCATGTTTTGGGCGAGCTCTAAAATATCAATAGTGCCGATCATCAAAACAGACTCGAAGAGGCCCCAAAAAAGGCATAACAGGACCATCCAGTCCCTGAATCCCGGAGGAAACTCAAAATACAAAGAATTATGGATATAAGCTTGACACGAATCCTCTATTTTGGACAGATCATTTTTCATAGAATATATTTATATTTTGGGCGATGAAAAATATAGCCAACAATAATTCAATTTAATTTGGCAGTTTTTTTTTTTTTTAACTTTTAGCTGTGGAAAATGTTGACCCGTTCATTTTTACTACTAGCTCCTAAGTGAAGGGCTCTCAAATTAGCTCCTAAGTGAGGCTCTTAATATTTATCCAGTCAATTTGCTCAATTATTGCTTTGAATGAGCTCCACATACAAACTCCCAAGGGTGGCTCCTAAGCATGACTACTACCATATTAGCTAAATTTAGGTAGCATTGTAGCTAGCTCCAAGTGAGACCTAAAGTCTTTAATTTTTTTTAATATTAAATTTTCAAAAGACAAAGGATTTTTAGTAAATTCTTACTATCTTATTGAGTGCACATATCCTCTCTAAAATTAGCAAGCTCTAGAAGTGAAAAATGGACCCAATTAAGCTTAGGTGTAAACCCTAAGATTCAACTTAGGAACTATTTTTAGGAGTCCATAAAGCATATAAACCAAACTCTCTAAAGTATGTGGCAAAATACCCATCTAAAAGTCACTTTTCTACCAATTACTTTTTGGACAGATACTGCATCGGGATCTTTATTTAACTCTACTACAACAAAATATTCATTGTTATTAATTTTTTATTCATCAAGTAAATTAAAAATTAGGGAGTGTTCCACAAACTAACTTAAACTAAATAAGTCAGTGTAATTGGCTTATTGACGGTGAAATTGGGTTGATGTGTTATGAGAGAGTGACCTCTCTAAATTTCACATGAACGGTACCAAATGAAAACCGAACTCCATGGCAAGATGATTTTAAATTGGATGCCGGATTACTTTTGGGTGGATTAAATAGTGAAGGTGGATAAAATAGTAGGGGTATTAGTTATGGATGGTGGATCCACAAAGATGTGATGTTTATGAAGGATGAATAAATTTGGTACTTGGTTTGGATGATTTTGTAAGAAGAGGGATAAGTTTAGGTGGATGATGTAAAAATCTGTCAAAAGACTTATTTGCCCTTGTTAGATAAATCTAATGATTAATTTGTTATATAAATCCAATAATTAATTAAGCTATAAGATTTAATTGTAATTAATTTTTATAAATTACTTTTTTTATTATCAAAATTAATTTGAAATAATTAATTTGTTTTATTGGATCTAAAGATATAATGATACAAAATATTTTAGATTTTTTAACTAGTTGGAAAACCTTTTTTAAAAATCTAATTAAACGGTTTCGGACCAAAACATTTTTTAAGATCTAGCACTAGATAAAAAATCTTTATAAATTAATTAGATTTTTTAGATCTTGAGATCTTTAGCACTAGTTAATTAATCAGTTTTTTTTAGATCTTCACTCTTTTTTTAGATCTTTATAGCACTAGTGTTGTAAAGCCTAAAGATCTAAAAAGAACGTGTAGTTTTTTTTAGATCTTTACAAAACTAGTGCTATAAGACGTAATGATCTAAAAAATATGTATTTTTTGCACCACATTTTTCAATTTTTTTTTGCATTGAATTAAAGATCTCTATTAATTAGTAGTTTAATCTGTTGTAAAAGAAAATAAAAAATTATGCGCGAAAGTACTTTATTTTTTTATCAGAAGGATATTGCAAAGCAACTCAATAAGTCAAAAATATAAAATACTAAAGTATATAAAATTTTTAATTTTTTTATCGAATTAAAGATCCCTATTAGTAGTTTAATTTGATGCAAAAAATAAAAATTAATGCATGGAAGGACTTTATTTTTTGATCCGAAGGAAATTGCAAAGGGGTAGAAGAGTAACTAGCTAGCACACCCAGATTATTTTTGGACATGTTCGACTCTGTCCAAATTTAAGGGGAGTAGGGACTCCAAATTTATGCCGGGCTATCAAAGTTTCTCCCAAACCATGGAAAGGGTGGGCCCCGCCCAGGATTAATTAATCTGGGCCCAAGTTTTTGGAGAGTTCTTTCCCCTCATCTAAATGGGCCCTTATAGGAAATGATTTTCACACTTTTTTTTTTTTTAATAATAGCACACCTTTTTTTAACTAGCACACCCGAAGGATTCTTTTGACAGCAATAAAGTGGCTCTGTTTGGGACAATGCATATGCTGACATTCATAATTTACAGCAAAGGAAAGTTCAGGTCTGGTGAGTGTTACGTACTGAAGTGAGCCCACAATTGTCCTATACCAAGTGGGATCTGAAAATAGATCATGTTTTGCAGGCTTGATAGAGGAAGGTGAGGCACTGGATTTGCAGGCATTCATGCCAGCTTTAAGCAACAAATCTGTAGCATATTTTGCTTGAGACAATAACACACTGGAGCCATGGTAACTTACTTCTATACCAAGAAAATAACAAAGCTGCTCCAAGTCTTTCATCACAAATCGAGTACCAAGAGTGTCAAAAAGAGTGGAAACATAAGAAGAATCACTTCCAGTGATCAAAATGTCATCCACATATACCAACACATAAGTAACAGCAGAAGAAGATAGAGACACAAAGAGAGAGGAGTCTGCTTTACTACTTACAAAGCCTTGTTGTAGCAAGAAACCAGAAAACACTGCAAACCATGCCCTTGGAGCTTGACGTAACCCATATAAAGCCTTGTTTAACTTGCAAACATAGTGTGGATAAGTAGGATGTTGATAGCCCAAAGGTTGCTTCATATATACCTCTTCGTCAATAATACCATGAAGAAAAGCATTGGACACGTCAAGTTGTTTAATACACCACTGATTATGCACAACAAGGCTTAAAATAACTCTAAAGGTTGGTTGTTTAATAACAGGGCTGAATGTTTCACTAAAGTCCAAACCCTCATGTTGTTGATTTCCATTAGCAACCAATCTAGCTTTGTGTCTAGCTACTGAGCCATCTGAATGCCTCTTGATTTTGTATATCCATTGGCAACCAATTATATTTCCATGTGATGGTGAAGGTACAAGAGTCCAAGTATTTTGATCAACTAAGGCTTTGTATTCAGTTGCCATGGCTTTTTGCCACACTTCAGACTTAATGGCTGAGGCAAAGTTGGTTGGTTCTTGTTCTGGCAAAGATTCAGAAGTAGGGATCATAGAAAAAGCAAATGGTTGTTTAGGTTTACTAATACCAGTTTTGGATCTTGTGAGCATGGGATGAATGTTGATAACAGAAGTAGACATAGACTGAAAAGGGAGATTAGTAGGAACAGATATGATAGGAGTAAAAGAAGAAGGAGACGCATCCTCAGTGATAGGTGTTAGAGCAGCAGAAGATAACTGAATTTCTGAAAAAGGAACAGATTCAGGAATTGAAGGACCCTCAGTGGTGGATATAACAGGAACAGAAGATGGTGATGTATCCAGAACAGGATCAGATTCTGAAACAGGTAACGAAATACTAGCAGGAATTGAAGAAGCAATGGGAGATGAAGAACTAACAGGAACAGACACAGTTATATCATCAAAACAAGTAAGAGGTGGATAAAATTTGACAGTTGTAGTAGGAGAATGAGTTGATTTATTCAAAATAAGAAAGGGAAATTCAGACTCAAGAAACTTCACATGTCTAGATGTATATACTTTTATTGTTTTAGGATCATAACACTTGTACCCTTTAGTGGCAAGACAGTAACTAAGAAAGATGCAATGGATAGATTTAGGAGTAAGTTTGTTGGTCCTATAAGGCTCAAGCCAAGGAAAACAACTACACCCAAAGGGATTTAAGAACAAATAATCAGGAGATTTATGAAACAACTGAGTATAAGGAATTTTAAACTGCAGAGATGAGTGAGGAAGTCTGTTGGCCAGATAAACAGCTGTAGTTAATGCCTCAAGCCAGAATTTTGTAGGAAGTTGAGCCTGAAGAAGAAGAGTGATGGTCATTTCAATGAGATGTCGATGTTTTCTCTCTGCAACTCCATTTTGTTCTGGAGTATGAGGGCAAGAAGTTTGATGAACAATGCCATTAGTGAGAAACAAATGTAGAAGATAATGATTAACAAACTCTCCTCCATTGTCACTCCTAACATTTTGAATTTGAGTGTGAAAATGATTAAGAACATATGCCTTGAAGTTTGAAATAGCATATTTAACCTCTGATTTGTAGTGAAGGGGAAAGATCCAAGTGTATCTAGAATAGTCATCAATAACAAGAAGGTAATATTTGAACCCTTTATTAGAAGCAACAGGTGATGGTCCCCATACATCCATGTGAACAAGTTCAAATGGGGCAACACTCACAGTGGCAGAAACAGGAAAAACAAGCTTATGGCTCTTGGCCATATTACAGTATGAACAGTTGCTAACAACAGATTTAGAAACAGGTATTGCATGCTGTTTTATTAAGACATTGAACAAGTTTGTACTAGGATGCCTTAACTTGTTATGCCACTCTAATGCAGAGGAAGAAGTACTAACAAAGGCAGAAGGAATGGAGTGTGTAGATGACAAAGCACTTGATGATGGTTCACAGAAGTTCTGAATGGGATAGAGTCCCTTGTGACATGGACCCTTGTACAGGATTTGAAGAGATTTCTTGTCCTGTATGACAAGACCAGAAGAGTCAAAAGTAAGAAGACAATCATTATCCTTAGCAAATCGATATACAGAGATGAGATTATGAGTAATTTTTTGGGTATGTAGAACATGAGATAGATGGAATAAAGAATGAGGTGTAGGTAGTAAACCTTTGCCAGTGTGAGTAATAGAATGTTACTACCATTTCCAACCATAATGCCTTCACCACAAGCTGCAGTATGTGCCAGATTCAGATTCTGAAGATTATTGGTGATGTGGTGTGTGGCACCACTATCAAAATACCAAGGCTGCTGTTGTGTCATCACCTCATGAGTACCAATTTGTGGTTGCATCTGAACCCCAGAATTAACACCAGAGGAACTAGCAACCATGTTCTGTATATTGTATGCCCCAGTGAAGTTTGCTTGAGGAGTAACAAAGTGAGTTTGAGACTGATTGAACCCTTGATCTACATCAAAGTGAGCTTGAGGAATAAACTGGGCTTGAGGAGTAAACTGGGCTTGTGATTGATTCATACCCTGAAGTACACCTAGATTGGTACCAGAAGTGTATTGCCTGAGATTTGAAGGTGCTGTTGTTTGCATTATCTGACTGGGAAAGCCAACACTAGAGGCAGGAAATTGTTGAGGCATAACTTGTTGAGGCATAACCTGTTGAGGCATAACCATCATATTTTGCATAGGATAACCCCATGGGCTTGACTGACCAGAAACATTACTCCATTGTCCTGATGGTTGAGAAAACTGAGGTGTTTGTCCTCTATAGTAACAGTAGTTGGTTGTATGGTTATTTCTCCCACAGATAGCACAAGGTTCTCTTTGAAATCTGTTGCCATTTCTTCCTCTATTGACATTTCTTTCAGACTGAAAACTTTGTTGTTGAGGCATGAAAGACTGCTGTGGGGGAAAATGAGAGTACATAGGAATGCTCATTCCTTGAATTGATTGTTGAGGAGACACAAAAGATTGCTATGAATTCTGTACACCTTGCTGGGTCTGCATTGACACACCCAATCTTTGACCTGTAGTACTGCCATGTGTGGCAACCAGAACAGAAGTAACATTTGATTCTACACCAGAGTCTTGAGTAAGTTGTAAATCTTCTCCAGTCAACATTGTCAAAACTTCATCAAATGTTATTGAACTGCCTCTAGTTCTTATTGCAGACTTGAATCCATTAAACACTGGTGGCAATCCCCTTAAAACATGAAATATCAGATCATCGTCTTCCAATGGACTACCAGCAGCAGCTAATTTTTGGGAATACTCTTTGATCAGGTCAATATAGGCCTCCATAGTAGAAGTTTTTTTCATATTATACAACTTACACTTCAATTCTTGTATATGATTCTTTGTCAGAGAGTTATAACGATTGGATAGAGATTCCCACAGTTCATAAGCATGCCTTAGCCCTAAAACGTAGGGTAGAGTGGACTGAGATAGGGTAGCAGTCAAGCATGACAATAACTGAGTATCAATCAGTTTCCACATCAAAAACTCAGGGTTTGAACTCAGAGTAGCACTGCTATCTGTAATCTGTGCAGGAGGACATCCAACTAAACCCTCTAGATACTCAAAATAACCATTGGCTCTCATAGCATTTTCGACTTGAATACGCCAGAGTAAGTAGTTTGACGAATCGAGCTTGGTTGTAACAAGAGTATGGAAGTTCGACACAAGAAAACCAAGAGATGGAGGTAAATTTACAGAACTAGTTGAATTCGTACGTGTTGTTTCAGAACTCGATGAATTCGTTTGTGTTATCGTCATTTCTAATCTTCTTCAATGAAAAACCCTAACTCTTCTTGAACGAAACAGAAATAGATCGATTCTTGCAAAATCGAAAACCCTAACTGTCTTCAATCCAAAACAAAAAGATACAATCGATTGTTGAATCGATAAAATCAGAAAGGAAATCGACAAATACCTCAGAATCTCTAGACTCTCGTCTAACTGCTCTGATACCATAAAGAAAACTTGAGGTTGATGAAAATTCAAGAGAAATTTAAGCACGACATGTTCTTCATTCTAACTTTCTCTCTCAAACATTTCTGTTTTCGTTAGCCAACCAAGAGCAGGGCCAATGCCCTTTTATACAAACCTATCATCAACTAAACATAACGAATCATAAAACAATCAATGGAAAACCTGTTGAATAGACTAACTACCAACAGAAAAACAGCAACGCCGTTAGCCTCCGTTAGTGACCTTGCTTAACACTAGTGACTTGCTAATTACTATAAACCAACTTAGTTGAGAATTATTTTCGAACATGTAATTCCCCGAGATCAGCTTCAATTCAATGCAAAAAAATGAGCCAAGTGATCTCAATCTTGAGTAAAGCAAGGTTAATTCGCGAGTGAAGTGTCGGTATGTAGCAATGCTTTGCTTAGACTCACAGTTCAAAAGAAGGCCCCCCGACAGAACTCACTTTGCATACTGCTTATCCATGTAGTTTGCTAATATTTTCCTCCAGCATCAACACTGGAGGTTTCCGACACAGGCAAGTTTAGTCATGACTGCAAGTTTCACTGCAACAAGTTGTGCGGAAGGCACAACATACTGACACAGGCGAAGCTGAAGCATATAAAGCCCCATTCTCGAAGCATGAGTAATCAACTTGAAGATGGACTTTCAGAAAGGTTTTCCGGGGACCCGAAGAATTTTTGGGTCGATATCTCCTTAAACAGAGACACTGAGGAAAACAGACTCATGAAACTAATCCCATACAATCAAGAGATGATAGAAACATATGCTTAATCCTTACAACATCAGTTACAATGCAGATATATACTAAAACATGGTTTACATCTATGATTACAAAAAATTGAAATTTATTTTGATTTTCACATTTTCTACTTCTAAGTGTTTGGATGATCTCCCTCAAAATGTGTTCTTATATAATGCATTTTTGATTTTTGAGTTTAGAGAGCAAAAGCCAAAAGTAGGGGATGAGGTTTTTGACTTTTCAATTTTCAGTTTTCCCCTTTTGTTAATATAGAAGACCTACATAGTTATTCTGCACATATCTCTCAATCACTATATTTGTTGAAAAATACATTATGCATGTGTCTCTCAAACACTCTATAAAGTCATAATTCTTTCTAACCATAATTTAAAAAGACAAAAATATAAAAAGCAAAATAAAAAAAAATGAGACCCCCAAAAAACCTCTTACTTACTGCAAAGCAAAGAATACAGTCATAATTTTGGGCCAGATGAGAGCAGCAGACAAAGTGAACAGCAGACAAAGTACTGATATTGGGCCAAGGTGTCCGTGGTTAGATGGGCTTGAATATATCACACAATGCCCGATTAAACCGGGTGACAATTTGGTGGCACACTCATAGCGATTGGTCACGAGCGACTGTCCATCGAGCTATTGTTGTCTATCCAAAGTATGACACTTGTTACCCTTTCCCTAAGCCTTCGGCAGAGGTGCCCATAATAGTACTAGGTATGATGTTCTGTTCCTTTGATATCCCTGGAATTATCAAATCATATCTTTCAAGGGCGGCTCCGATGTACTCCCAGGGGTTTAAGCGAAGCTGCTGAGTTCAAAAAACACACTAAAATCTATATTTTTCTTCCATATATATCGGCATTGAATCAGTCATACTTAGCCAAAGTAAACGAAAATTTGCCTAAATTGTGAATAAGTTGATAATAAAACAAAATAAATTAGACCCAATAAATTTTCGACCGAGATAAATAAGTTTATATTATATCGAGCATTGTATACGAGAAATTTTCTTTATGACTGTTTCACCGTGTTACTAAAATTCCCATGCTTTGCGCGGTTATTGCTAGTATAACGTACCCATAAATTGTGTTTTGGTTGACTGTATTTTTGGTTAGGAGAGTGGTGGAAGAAGGATGTGATGGATGTTTTGGAGGAAGCTCTTATAACAGGAGGGGACCCAAACGTCTCTGATGCATTAACTATCAATGGCCACCCTGGTGCCTTGTATCCATGCTCCAAGCCTGGTTAGAGTCTCGATCATTGATTAAATTTCTGACTATATGTGGGTAGATATATATAGTTCATGAATATCAGATTTTTGTTGTCACTTTCGAGTCGGAATCCTGCAGGCCCTAAAACACGTAACGACCTTAGCCCAAGTAGGCTATGCCAAATACATCAATGAAGTTTAAAAAAAACTCAGTGGGCCACGCCCAAAACACCCAAAAGCCTAGCTCAAACAGAGCGTACCCATACATCAAAGAGGCCTAAAATCTAAAACAAAGCAGTGCAAATAGAGCAACCCTAGATTTCAAACTGCCCCACCCCACCATCCAAACAGTCGACCAGCAACCAACCGCCACCAGAGCTACCAGCCTACCACCAAACCATCCATTGGCAGGCACAGCCACCCTTGCCGTTAGGCCCAAAAACCGACTCACCCAACAATGAACCGGCGAGTGATACGAAGCTAAAAACGGACGGAGAAATGGAGGTATTTAATTGGCTACGATTATTTTGTCGAAATAATATTGGCCACGATTTTACTCCAATTTTTTTTTTATTTTTCAAGGTATTTAACTTCATTTTTACTCATTACTCATCAAGTTTTTTCTATTACAGGAGTGTGGTACGTGCACTGTCACTTACAGCGTTGGTAGTAAAAAATGAAAGACACCGGAATGAAACTCTGCTGCCACCACCACCTGATATGCCACCTTGCTGAAGCTTTTAGTATTTCTTTCAAACCTAAAATAATACTTTGAGCAGTACTAGATTCTGGGTGCAGAAAATTTGTTTGTCACAAGTTGATGTTTATGCATGGACCATCCAAAAAAGGAAAATTCTTGTTGGATGCAATATTTTGTATTGATTGGAACAATTATGATGATTGGATAAAACTTTGAACTGTAAATTTTGTGTGCTGCAAATTTGTGTTTTCATAACATCATATGGCCATTTGGTTATATTGGCCCTTCGGGTCTTGATTAATTGTTTCCTAATTAATCTCTGAAATTTGCGAAAACTATTTCCAATTCTTTTGAAATCGAAAAATAGCTCTGAAAAAAGGTTTGTTTTTTCATGAAGTGGTGTAGGTAGAATTTGGTACTTTATCCAAGTCACACGATGCATGTGCGCGGGTATGTACCAATTAATGTTTTGAAGACATGTAATGTAGAGAGTCGCAGAGCATATCTAACATAAAATTTTACGTTCATTATTCAAAAAAATGATTCAAAATTTATGTGCTTTTTGACTTTCTTTTAATTGAAAAATATCAAGCGCACAATTTTGAACAAATTATTGTGTTTTTAGACTTTTTGTAAATTAGAAGCCCAGTCATCATAGTCCTATTCAAACTCTTCCTATTACGCTTCCCTCCAAGACCTCGTATTATGTTTCAAATTGTAGGTATTGTTAGATGTACCTAGTAGATTCCTTTCCTATCCACATGGATAACCCGATAATTGTTGATTGTTTGTTTCAATGGAGGGCTTCGGTTTGGGGTTTGTAACCCTTTGAAAAGATATTGAGTTATTTGAAGGAAAAAAAAAAAACCCCCAAATATAGGAATTATTAGAGTTTCAGAATTACATTTCCATCCTCCTAAATTACCTGCCATCCAAACTAAAAACTTGATGACCTAATTGAAAGTCCACGATACTGCTTTGAAATTTACCAAAGAAGCATCTCAAAAAAAGAGAAAAGCTTAGGTGCACGTTGACTGCACGTGGCAGTATCTAGCGCGTATTTCGGCTGTCCAAAAGTATTTTGGGACAGTCCGGATTTTAGTGAGGAAAAAAAGAGAGAAAAAGAGGAGAGAGCAATTTGTACCGTCCAAAACACTTTTAGTGGCGATTTATATAGTTTGTTTGGGGATTAGAGGTGGGACTGGCCTAATAATCCTCCATCTCTCCAAAACTCATGTTTGGGTGATTTTTAATACAAGATAGTCCCCGAATTAGTAATTCTTCCGCTACAATCCCACCTAATCATATCCCAAAACAAACAAGCCCCCTCCTCAATCCTCATCGTCCAAACGAGGCCTAAACAGTGATCGTCGTAGTAATATTTAAGAGAGGATCAAGAATTAAACAGAGCAGTCGTGCCAAAGAATTTCGGAGTTATTATAGAAGCGTAAATGGCTGCAACAACGTCGGCGTCGTCTTCATCCACTCCAACAACACCCCCCCCCCCCCCCCCCCCAAGCAGAGTGGTATGCATACATGTGTATGTAAATCAATTTTCCCTTTGTTGTTTTGTAATTACCCAGATAAGGAGCCACGAGGTTGCTATTGCGGAGCTCAACAATCTTCCCTCGTCAAGGGTTTGTCAAATTCCACGCACTAATTACGATAATTTCTTCTTTCCTTTCTCTTATCTTCTGTTATAAATGTTGTGTATGCGTGTATGATGATTTGATTCACTACCACTACACCTGCCTATGAAGTTCTCCAAGGAAACTTCTAGAAAAAAACTGTGTACCCTTTATTTCAGCTGGAATAATAGTGGAAATTGGTACTCTTAAGTATTCTAGGTGGTCCTGTTCCAAATAGGAGGCTAGGTTGTCAGTTTAGCCTAATTTGGAAGAAGGTTTTGTCGATTATTTTCGGAAACACACCGCAAATCGGGCTCTATAGGAAAATTGTCTATTTGTTCTATCTTCTAAAGGAGAGCATCTTGTTGGTATGGTCTCAAACTTGACGCTGGCTCACAATTTTTTCTCTCCAAAAATATGCAACATAGCTATGCATAGCAGTTATCCTTCTCTTACTCCCAACGTTGCAGTTATGACAACAGTTATCTCATCCTCAAATTTCCCCACATATCTCTATTCTCACAACCCAGTTATCAGAGATGCTTTACTCACATCTTGTGGATTATTCTGATTTTACATCAACTGGTAATACAAATTGAAAAAAGAAGAAGAAATCTTGGGCCTTGGGTCACCAAACACAAACATTTTGCTTCAAATCATGACTGGGTCAGTTTGTCCCTTATAAATTTTTACAGGTGGTTGTGAATATTTGATTGTTTTCCTGTTTCGTACTTGGGGTTATAGATTTCTATCGCATAGTTGCTCATAATCTCATCGCTTTGGTTCTTTCGCGTTTTTGTGGAAACAGTGTCATTCCAAATATGCACATGCATCGCGTGTGCCACAACCTCTAGTGGATATTTAATAACCGTTGGTAGACCTCAATGGCCGAGTCGTATTGCTTATGAAGTCATTTTGCTTCATTATTGTTTTCTAAAGTGATTCAAGTGTCACTTTTAAGAAGGAACGGAGTTTCGGTAAAGATCTAAAACATTTTAACCATAGACAAGGGGAAAAAAGAGAGGATTTATCATAAATGATGCGCATTATAAAGCAGACCATGCAAATTCCAAGAACTTTCCTTTGACAGATAAGTTTATAATGTTTCTAAAGATTGGGGAAAATGTTTACTTTGTTCCAGTATTTAGAAGGCATATGCGATGATTATACTCCTATTAGAGAACCCCTTTCAAAATCTGGGGCTGTCAATGTCTTCATGTTGGTGATCTGTTTGGGCTGTAAATGGTCTTTTGTTTCTTGAAGAGAATAGTAACGTTTTGAGTATGTCTCAACGTGTCGTATCTTTGTGTTTTTAATATCTGGATGAGTCTCTAAGAATTTTTTCTTTCTTTTTTTGGCAAGTGAGGTTCTAGTTCAGAGAGGGAAAGGCGGTACAATTTGAGCCCAAGTAATGCCTATGTAGAGGAGCTGGGAGCAAAAGCAAAAGCTAGCAACCTCTACCTCTAACAGGCAACAATTATCAAAACGTCAGCCCTATAGAAGAAAATAATTCTCTCAAACTGGCGAGTCTAGCTCAAAGAGAAGTAAAACCATAACATGTCACAACCCGAGGGCTTAGTCATCATGTTCTTATTGCAATTTCTAGCTGATCTCCTCCCTCGATCTGGAGAATTGGAGAAAGCTCCTTACCCTTATCATTTTTCCCATCATGCTTCAGCATTTGAATCATCTTAAGGAGGATTTCCGACTACCCCTTTCAATAATTCCTCAAGAAGGATTGACAATAATCAAGACTCTGGTAAGTGTTAGAACTGCGTTACGCAGCATTGCTCATAGGCTATTGCATTGGGCATGCTGTTCTCCTGATCCAGTTTGGGGGCTGAATTGTTGTTTTGATCCTGCCAGCTCGCCGCTTTGCCACCTACCTCAGTTGGCTTTCCATTCCTTTCGTAATTCTACACACTTGTGTAAAGGTTGGACAAAGAGGGCTTAAATAACCAGTATGTCCTGAGTATATTAGTCATTGTGCATTTTTATGCTTCCAGAGATGTTTTTTTTTTGATCAGGTTCCAGAGATGTTCAACCTTCACATTATAGTGCTCCTCATGTCCTTAATCAAGTATTTCTGTATTTGTGAATTGTGATTACTTCAGCACAAAGTGTATTACATAGCTGAGTGGATTTGGCAATAGAGGATTACCAACATTGCTAGCCACAAAATCAACCAAAATTGAAACCATGTGCACAGAAATAGTACCCTCTTATTGTAATTGGGCTGCATTTCAACCTCACACAAAGAGACTTTTGGGGCCAAAAGAACCGCAAGGACAGGTGTCAAAATAAGAGAAGAAGATCCACCTTGTGCTAAAGAAGATCCACAATGATGTACTTCACTGGATGATTGACTCGCTGGAAGAAGTGAGATGAAACGGAACTAGAAATGTTTAGTGATGGGTATTTATCAACTATCTTGCATGGCGTATCTTTTGAAATGGTGATTATTTTTTGCTCTTAATCATTTGTAGTTACTGCACGTCTGCACATAATTGTGATGCTTTTTCTGAAAGAAAATTTTGTGCGCAAAAGAGAGGATGCTCTGGGGGTCTGGTCCAACCTTCAATTCTTACAGCTATCCATCCTTGGACGGAAATATTCTCTTGTGGATCCTTTTGGCTGCTAAATAATCAATGATCACTGTTTTAGAGTTGCGTCATATATTGTTTGCTAGGCTTTTTTGCCGTGTTGATCAATAAGGTCATGTATCAACGTTTGCATTGCTTGCTACAGGCTGTCTATCAGAGAAATGGAAACATTTTTTCCGCACCTCTGTTCCTAAGGCAACCATATTTGAACAGAGTGAGATTCCTTCTGCCCTCCTACTTATAGTTAGGCGCTTTTCATTGCAGATTTTGCTGGACAGATCCGGACACAAATACGTCCGGAACTATCCGATACGTGTGTGCGTCTTATTATTGTGCAAGACCCACGTGCATTGGACGATTCCAGACACATACATTTGTGTCCTTGTCTGTGCGCAGTCTTTTCCTATAAATTGTCCTCATTTGTGTGCTGTTTACCTGACAGGACAACTTGATGCAGCTAAAGCTGGGCTACAAAAGTTAAATTCAGCTTGATTGTGATTAGAGCTCTTTATGGCCTGGCAACAATTGTTGTTTCAACTTTTATCAACTGTGGACATAATGAGAAGGGTCTTTTCTCATTGAAATCATGCTTTAGATGTCCTCTTTGAGGTTGTCATTTTTGAACAGATTGATATGTAATGTACCGTTGTTTACAGAAACTCTGAGAAGTAGATAAAAGAGATTACTAGGGCACTTTATCCTGGACAAATAAGCAGGTAGGACATACTGGCTCATGGGTAAGAGGTAATCAGGCTTTTAATTGAGGATCATGCATTTCCCTTTTGTTTTTACTTTTTTTTCTTTAACGCGGGCATTGGTGGCTTCTTCCCAACCTTAGCCACATAATCCTTGTGACTGCCCTCTGCTACTACTCTCAATCATCGCTCCCGCGAATTTGAGTGGGGGATTTTTTTCCAAATACACTTTCACGCTTGCTCTCACGCACGCAAATTATGTAACTTGGGTCCCACTACTTCCCTGTGTACGTCTACGCCTCTGCTCCTGTCCCACGTAGATCAGATATCTACCGGGCTTTCCTTGGGCATAACAACTTGAAGGGTCGAGGAATTGAAGTAACCATTCTTCCACCCCTTGAGATTTGAACAGGATGGCTAGAGACCTCGGAAGTTAGCACTTTGTCACAAAAAAGAGTGTGGATGGCCTGTCTTTGACGGAACCAGGAGGGGGTTAGTCGAGATGTGTGTAAGCTGTCATGGACACCCTGACCGTGAAAAAGAAAGAAAAGAGAGACCTCTGGTGTTTTATTTTGTTGGTACATTTCTTCGACGTGAATTTTGATATAACTTGGATACGTTAAAACCTCCATGTCTCCTCTGCCTTGATAGAAGGTACTTGTATCACACAAATGAAATTTTACATGCCCACAGTACTCAAGCTTGATTTATGTGTCTTGTTAAAATATTACGTGAGATTGACTTGTTACATGAAACATGATGATTCAACACATCGTTCAAGCTTGTTAAGTATACGAACAAGCTCATACTATTTACGAATAAAACAAGGTTATTTGAGCTCACCTCGATCCCAACTCATTTGAGATTTTTTTGACCAACAAATGAAATCAAGTTTTGACAAATTTTACAGCTCATGTAAGTTAATCAAAACTTGCATATCTGAATAATATCTTACTTTTTTGGTCCACTTTGATCTGATTAAGTTTAATGGTGGTTTATTCACTACCTCACAACATTAGCTAATCAGAACAAAGACAATGGGTTAAATTTTTAGGTGATCCACCATGAAAATATTGCACTTTCAAAAAAAAAAAAAAATTAACCATGAAAATATTGCACGCTCTCTCTCTCTCTCGCTCTCTCTCTCTCTCACACACACACACACACACACACACAGTTGCAGTGACCAAAAACCCAAAGCCAGTCACCTAACGTTGGAAACGAGGTGTTGAAGGGAGCCCTAGTAGTGCAACTTCCAAGCTGTAGGATGTGTTTTTAACGATCCTAGTTTTATCTTGGTACTCTGGAGATCCGAGCCGTTCATTGCCAAGATGAAATCCAAGCCGTTGATTGTCGAGATCAACAACTTGAATGCCGCACTACAGGGTCGCCCTATAGCACCTTGGATCCCCTAACATTCCTCATCCACTAAAATTATTTGGAGTATTTGGTTCTCTGTATCATTTTCCTTTCCCTGCCCAATCTAACACTTAAAAGGGACGGAGGGAGTATCATTTTCCTTTCCCTGCCCAATCCGATGAAGCAAACAAACAGCTCGAAGAAAAGTCTTTCTACACAATCCCAACAGAAGAGTATGCATCTAAAGCTAAGTGTTCCACTAACAAAAAAACAGTTTTTTTTTTCAATAACTTCAAAAACCAAGACAGATCATTCTCTCATAATACATCACATAAAAAACCGTGAAAAACCAGTTTATTCTAAAAACTCCCTTAGCGGAACACCCCCAAAATTTCATCTACTTACAACTTCCACATTTATTCAGTATTTGTTGCAAATTATCAGTTGAAGTAATTAATAAGACAGCAACATAGAATGCAGATAGTCACTGGACGCTTATACATAGTAAGATGGAGCAACAGTTCATGAGAAGGAATTACAGAAGGCTTCACTCAATTGCTTCCAAGGATTTTCGGAACAGCACTATTGCAAGAGTCACCAGAGATGCATAGACCGCATTGGGTAACTTCTGCACCACCTTCCCCACATGTGGGACGCCCTCCGTTGCCCTCTTCGTCAATAATGCAACCGTTGGAGCTACAGCCAATGTAATGATCAGTCCCTGACTGACAGTGGTGAACGTGTCGGCTGTAAATTCCTGCATAAATTTTACAAATTCTTCGCGGTCAAGTTCTCCGTCAAGGTTGATATCATGAGCCTGCATGGGAGCAAAACAAAATGTATAAATGCTGAAAAGAGAGAAAAACGAAAAGGTATCTATGAGTCTCTACGAGGAGTAGAAAGTTTCAAGCTACGTTGTGTTAGACTCGGGTATGAGTTTCGGGTGTGGATACGTGTCTAGTTACCATTACAGCACCACAAAGTGAGACATGGTCAAATAACCAAAAAACCATATATTACGATTCCATTTCGTAGGGATATAGAAGGCATTTTATACATATTGGATAATGACTGCATCTATTTGGATTTTGGACAAAACCCATGCCTCTCTCAATCAGCTATCCCTCACCACTCAGCAGAAGCAAGAAGTAGGCCCAAGTGTTTCGGCGAGACTGCCGGGGAACAAAAAGTTCAGCCCTCCGAGTATCTAGTGACCGGAAAGGGTACTGTACACGTAGAAGACTCCACATAAAAGAGGTTTCAGCCCTCAAGGATGATAACATCATGACAATTTGCTATCAACCTAAGTTGTGATTCTTACAAAGAAAAGCACATCTCCTATATCTCCGTGCTTTGATTACCACGTTGTAGAAGGTGATTAGTTGAACGCAAGCCACATCCTGTACTCCTACAGCATCTAGCTCCGGCAGCATCTAAGGTTCTTCAAATAATGTGATATCTCACACTGGATAAATCCTTAACCCTTACCCCTCCTACAAATACCACAAATTGTTCAGGGACCCAGCATGGTTCCCCTTTCAAGGTCGCTTCCACTTAAGAGAATATGTACAGTAAGAAAAAATCAACATAATAAAACCATTAACTCATCTTGAGTGAGGAATATTTCCTATTTACTCAAATCATGAGATCATGTAAGCTTAGCCAGAACATAGCTCAGCTTCCTCTCAAATCTCTTTTATGCAAGCCCACAAAGATATCATAATGGTTAACTGACTCAGGATACAATTCATAGTTGTCACCTAAGAAAATACTATGCCAGTAGAAAAAACTCTTATTTACGTGTAAACACCGACACCATTAGGTACATCAACGGTACAAAGCACTTCATCAATAAAATGGAACTTTACACTAGGAATTAAATCACCAAAGTGTAGGTTAGAACTATGAAGCGAAATCCCATCTCATGCACTGCGCAGGGTACCAAAGTAATACAAAGTATATAGGCAGAAGGGCAACTTCGCCTTTGAGGTTGAATCACTTTTAATACAATGCAACATGACATCAGAGCTAGGTATAAGGGATGGGTAGGGGCGTGGGTCTCTGCACAGGGTAGGTGTTGTCGAGTGAGGGCACTGAAGTTAAAATATGAGCTTGAAGACACCTCACTTCAAAAGCTAGCTTTTAGGGTTCAGTTCTATCCAAGACCGTGTAAAAATATCACACTATAGGGTGACACCTGAAAACCACAACAAAGAAATAAAGAATACTTGCCAACCTCAGCACCATTTAGCGTGATTGCGACCACAACTAGACAGCATATTCTGATAAAAGAGTGAACTACAATGAGTAGTCTGCTTCCACATTAACTACTGCCCTAGACAACTAAGCTACTACAGAATGTACAAAATTCAGAAAAGGAGGACATACGTGCATCATGTCTCTAATTTGCTCTTTTGGAGGGGGGTCAAAATGAGGCCCAGGCAAGTACTTGTTCATATCACTACAAAAAAACAATGTAGTCTAGATGAGATTTGATCCAAAAAAAAAAAACAACTAAACAGTGACTGAACAAATTTCTTTTGCTAGTATATAAGCAAATCACATGAATAGGTAAAACACATTACATGAACACGAGTAGCACAGCAATGTACAGCTCTTCAAATGTCAAAGTAGCTCTTCCTGAATCATTTTTGAAATGGTCAAAAATACGGTCTGCTATCTTTCCAATTTGTTGCCGCCTCCACTCCTTGCCTGCACAATGAGTTTATAGTACCATGTATGTGATCATTGAAGTCTCTGTTAAGTTATACAAGTAGGTATTTACAGTCCTTTTAGTTTTTTGCAAGCCATGTAAAGTTAGAGACAATGACTAAAAACACAACCAATGAACTCATGGTTCAATCACCAGGCAGCAGCAGAGTAAAATAAGTTTCAAATTCTGGAACAGACTTGAAGGACATTTTATTGCCTTTGCATCCTTGGTGAGTTTCAAAATAATTGACGAAAAAATTATAACCCGAATTAGTGACCTACAGGCTACAGAAACCAAACAAGGCTAGAAAATTGCACCCAAAGAAATAGGTAATTGATCCAAATATCCTAATCCAATTCCATGATATCGACAACGTAAAGAAGCGTGCGATAAATTTCTCTTAGATTTAAAAGCTGAGAATAGCCATAAGTATTTTCCACGGTACTTTACAAAATCAGGTTGTCTGAGTTTGTGCGCTATTACTCAATTGGAGTTGTTTTCCATAAGAGCTCAATTGGAATAACCTGTCCTTCAAACAAGCTACTTCGATTATTTTTTTCAAGACAAGTATCTGTTTTATAGGCAAGTGGACAAGCTCACAAAGAGTGCAGTACATCTTTTGACATACAGGCTACAGCTCATGACTGATGAAGTTATAGATATATCAATAAACATCTGTTTAGTTGAGGTTCGCACAAGGGGTTTAGCCATGTGGCATGAGACAACAACTAAAAGGCTTCCGCAAGAGGTCACAAGGTGAATTTCACGAAGCCAAACATTCCAAACCTTGGGGCCACTACAAATTTGTCTGATCGTTAACTTCAGGCCTTTGAATTAGTCGAGGACCGAGCAAGCTAGCCTGGACACCAATTATCCTAAAAAAAATCTAATTACTTCTATAGTTCTATTGTACTACATGGTATGTTTCCAACTCAAAAGCACAGTTCCAAGATAAAAAAGTGGCAGGCATAAATATACTGGGGCGGGACTGAACAAAGCAAATAAATCAGTCTCTGGTTGAGTTGAATCAAGATTCAGTGTCTAATGCTAAAAATTACATACCGCACTGTTACACGGTCTTGGGTAGAACTCAACTCCAAAAGCTAGCTTATGAAGTGAGGGTGCCCTCACGCTTATATACTTCATATTACTTTGGTAACCAGGCGATGTGGGACTTCGCTTCACACCCTCCCTCACGCGCAGCGTGCTCACTCGGCAGCACCCGCCCCGTGCAGGCCAGGGACACGCACCCTACCCATCTCTGGTACCCAGCTCTGATACCATGTTACACGGTCTTGGGTAGAACTCAACTCCAAAAGCTAGCTTATGAAGTGAGGGTGCCCTCACGCTTATATACTTCATATTACTTTGGTAACCAGGCGATGTGGGACTTCGCTTCACACCCTCCCTCACGCGCAGCGTGCTCACTCGGCAGCACCCGCCCCGTGCAGGCCAGGGACACGCACCCTACCCATCTCTGGTACCCAGCTCTGATACCATGTTACACGGTCTTGGGTAGAACTCAACTCCAAAAGCTAGCTTATGAAGTGAGGGTGCCCTCACGCTTATATACTTCATATTACTTTGGTAACCAGGCGATGTGGGACTTCGCTTCACACGCACTTCTATTTTCCACGTAAATTAGGCATGTGTACTAGCTCACAATTAATAGCAGTTCCTTTTTTAATCCCAGGTTTTTTGCCGACGGGGCATGAGACAACAACAAAGAGCTTGCCCTTCAATAGATTGCAAAGTCGAATCCACAAAGGCCAAACATTTCAAACTTTGAGGCCACTGGAAGTTGCCAACGTGGTTGGGTAAGTTAAGGAGCGCGCAAGCAGGTTCGGACACCCGGTATAAAAATTGAATTCTTCGGTTTCTTATAAATCTACCAAAAAACTACCATCATTTCAGTATTAAATTTGACGATCGTTGCATAAAGATTACAAAGGTTTGGCAAGAACTTGGAACCAGCAAATAACTCCAATGAATTGATTAATCGCATCTTGAAAAGAACTTGAAATAAAAAGAACCAAATCAACAAAACAAATTTACACCCAGAATCACTCACGAGGGTGGGAATGGAAAATCAAGTATTGAGTGAAGATTTTATCAAAATTTGCAGTTAATTGCAAACCCAATAGTCATGAACATGTAACAGTATATCAGTGCCTTCAGATTCAGAAATTCGTATAAAACTCAAAGTCGAACACAAGCCACAGAGAGAGAGAGAGAGAGAGAGAAGTGGGTAGGGTACGTATTACCATGTCCTCGGAATTTCTCTATAACTTGTCCCATGACTCTGGAGCACTGATTCAACAATTAGTGGGTAGTGGGTTAGCCCTTTTTAGCGATAGAAATCAAGAAAAAGCAGAGAGACAAAATCAGAGGAGAGGAGAGGGATACAGACCTTGGAAGCTTGTTAACTGAATCTGGGTGAGGAAGTTTCGTGTGCTTGGTATATACTCCAGTCTCCACCATCATTCATGTGACATTTGTAGCTTTATAAATGGTTGAAGATTGGATAAAGCGGGGAGGCATGGGATAGAGTGGACTATCTACGGTCGCAAGAACGCTGCTACGTGCACAGACCGGTGTGCACAGACCACATACCGACAGCGTTGCCAACGCCCTTCTCAAAATTAAATTCTGAGTGAGCCCACGCGGGAATCGAGGCAATCGGACGGCTGTATGAGCTCGATCCAAAATCACCCCCATTTCTTTGATCTGATTAAGTTTAATGGTGGTTTATTCACTACCTCACAACATTAGCTAATCAGAACAAAGACAATGGGTTAAATTTTTAGGTGATCCACCATGAAAATATTGCACTTTCAAAAAAAAAAAAAATTAACCATGAAAATATTGCACGCTCTCTCTCTCTCTCGCTCTCTCTCTCTCTCACACACACACACACACACACACACACAGTTGCAGTGACCAAAAACCCAAAGCCAGTCACCTAACGTTGGAAACGAGGTGTTGAAGGGAGCCCTAGTAGTGCAACTTCCAAGCTGTAGGATGTGTTTTTAACGATCCTAGTTTTATCTTGGTACTCTGGAGATCCGAGCCGTTCATTGCCAAGATGAAATCCAAGCCGTTGATTGTCGAGATCAACAACTTGAATGCCGCACTACAGGGTCGCCCTATAGCACCTTGGATCCCCTAACATTCCTCATCCACTAAAATTATTTGGAGTATTTGGTTCTCTGTATCATTTTCCTTTCCCTGCCCAATCTAACACTTAAAAGGGACGGAGGGAGTATCATTTTCCTTTCCCTGCCCAATCCGATGAAGCAAACAAACAGCTCGAAGAAAAGTCTTTCTACACAATCCCAACAGAAGAGTATGCATCTAAAGCTAAGTGTTCCACTAACAAAAAAACAGTTTTTTTTTTCAATAACTTCAAAAACCAAGACAGATCATTCTCTCATAATACATCACATAAAAAACCGTGAAAAACCAGTTTATTCTAAAAACTCCCTTAGCGGAACACCCCCAAAATTTCATCTACTTACAACTTCCACATTTATTCAGTATTTGTTGCAAATTATCAGTTGAAGTAATTAATAAGACAGCAACATAGAATGCAGATAGTCACTGGACGCTTATACATAGTAAGATGGAGCAACAGTTCATGAGAAGGAATTACAGAAGGCTTCACTCAATTGCTTCCAAGGATTTTCGGAACAGCACTATTGCAAGAGTCACCAGAGATGCATAGACCGCATTGGGTAACTTCTGCACCACCTTCCCCACATGTGGGACGCCCTCCGTTGCCCTCTTCGTCAATAATGCAACCGTTGGAGCTACAGCCAATGTAATGATCAGTCCCTGACTGACAGTGGTGAACGTGTCGGCTGTAAATTCCTGCATAAATTTTACAAATTCTTCGCGGTCAAGTTCTCCGTCAAGGTTGATATCATGAGCCTGCATGGGAGCAAAACAAAATGTATAAATGCTGAAAAGAGAGAAAAACGAAAAGGTATCTATGAGTCTCTACGAGGAGTAGAAAGTTTCAAGCTACGTTGTGTTAGACTCGGGTATGAGTTTCGGGTGTGGATACGTGTCTAGTTACCATTACAGCACCACAAAGTGAGACATGGTCAAATAACCAAAAAACCATATATTACGATTCCATTTCGTAGGGATATAGAAGGCATTTTATACATATTGGATAATGACTGCATCTATTTGGATTTTGGACAAAACCCATGCCTCTCTCAATCAGCTATCCCTCACCACTCAGCAGAAGCAAGAAGTAGGCCCAAGTGTTTCGGCGAGACTGCCGGGGAACAAAAAGTTCAGCCCTCCGAGTATCTAGTGACCGGAAAGGGTACTGTACACGTAGAAGACTCCACATAAAAGAGGTTTCAGCCCTCAAGGATGATAACATCATGACAATTTGCTATCAACCTAAGTTGTGATTCTTACAAAGAAAAGCACATCTCCTATATCTCCGTGCTTTGATTACCACGTTGTAGAAGGTGATTAGTTGAACGCAAGCCACATCCTGTACTCCTACAGCATCTAGCTCCGGCAGCATCTAAGGTTCTTCAAATAATGTGATATCTCACACTGGATAAATCCTTAACCCTTACCCCTCCTACAAATACCACAAATTGTTCAGGGACCCAGCATGGTTCCCCTTTCAAGGTCGCTTCCACTTAAGAGAATATGTACAGTAAGAAAAAATCAACATAATAAAACCATTAACTCATCTTGAGTGAGGAATATTTCCTATTTACTCAAATCATGAGATCATGTAAGCTTAGCCAGAACATAGCTCAGCTTCCTCTCAAATCTCTTTTATGCAAGCCCACAAAGATATCATAATGGTTAACTGACTCAGGATACAATTCATAGTTGTCACCTAAGAAAATACTATGCCAGTAGAAAAAACTCTTATTTACGTGTAAACACCGACACCATTAGGTACATCAACGGTACAAAGCACTTCATCAATAAAATGGAACTTTACACTAGGAATTAAATCACCAAAGTGTAGGTTAGAACTATGAAGCGAAATCCCATCTCATGCACTGCGCAGGGTACCAAAGTAATACAAAGTATATAGGCAGAAGGGCAACTTCGCCTTTGAGGTTGAATCACTTTTAATACAATGCAACATGACATCAGAGCTAGGTATAAGGGATGGGTAGGGGCGTGGGTCTCTGCACAGGGTAGGTGTTGTCGAGTGAGGGCACTGAAGTTAAAATATGAGCTTGAAGACACCTCACTTCAAAAGCTAGCTTTTAGGGTTCAGTTCTATCCAAGACCGTGTAAAAATATCACACTATAGGGTGACACCTGAAAACCACAACAAAGAAATAAAGAATACTTGCCAACCTCAGCACCATTTAGCGTGATTGCGACCACAACTAGACAGCATATTCTGATAAAAGAGTGAACTACAATGAGTAGTCTGCTTCCACATTAACTACTGCCCTAGACAACTAAGCTACTACAGAATGTACAAAATTCAGAAAAGGAGGACATACGTGCATCATGTCTCTAATTTGCTCTTTTGGAGGGGGGTCAAAATGAGGCCCAGGCAAGTACTTGTTCATATCACTACAAAAAAACAATGTAGTCTAGATGAGATTTGATCCAAAAAAAAAAAACAACTAAACAGTGACTGAACAAATTTCTTTTGCTAGTATATAAGCAAATCACATGAATAGGTAAAACACATTACATGAACACGAGTAGCACAGCAATGTACAGCTCTTCAAATGTCAAAGTAGCTCTTCCTGAATCATTTTTGAAATGGTCAAAAATACGGTCTGCTATCTTTCCAATTTGTTGCCGCCTCCACTCCTTGCCTGCACAATGAGTTTATAGTACCATGTATGTGATCATTGAAGTCTCTGTTAAGTTATACAAGTAGGTATTTACAGTCCTTTTAGTTTTTTGCAAGCCATGTAAAGTTAGAGACAATGACTAAAAACACAACCAATGAACTCATGGTTCAATCACCAGGCAGCAGCAGAGTAAAATAAGTTTCAAATTCTGGAACAGACTTGAAGGACATTTTATTGCCTTTGCATCCTTGGTGAGTTTCAAAATAATTGACGAAAAAATTATAACCCGAATTAGTGACCTACAGGCTACAGAAACCAAACAAGGCTAGAAAATTGCACCCAAAGAAATAGGTAATTGATCCAAATATCCTAATCCAATTCCATGATATCGACAACGTAAAGAAGCGTGCGATAAATTTCTCTTAGATTTAAAAGCTGAGAATAGCCATAAGTATTTTCCACGGTACTTTACAAAATCAGGTTGTCTGAGTTTGTGCGCTATTACTCAATTGGAGTTGTTTTCCATAAGAGCTCAATTGGAATAACCTGTCCTTCAAACAAGCTACTTCGATTATTTTTTTCAAGACAAGTATCTGTTTTATAGGCAAGTGGACAAGCTCACAAAGAGTGCAGTACATCTTTTGACATACAGGCTACAGCTCATGACTGATGAAGTTATAGATATATCAATAAACATCTGTTTAGTTGAGGTTCGCACAAGGGGTTTAGCCATGTGGCATGAGACAACAACTAAAAGGCTTCCGCAAGAGGTCACAAGGTGAATTTCACGAAGCCAAACATTCCAAACCTTGGGGCCACTACAAATTTGTCTGATCGTTAACTTCAGGCCTTTGAATTAGTCGAGGACCGAGCAAGCTAGCCTGGACACCAATTATCCTAAAAAAAATCTAATTACTTCTATAGTTCTATTGTACTACATGGTATGTTTCCAACTCAAAAGCACAGTTCCAAGATAAAAAAGTGGCAGGCATAAATATACTGGGGCGGGACTGAACAAAGCAAATAAATCAGTCTCTGGTTGAGTTGAATCAAGATTCAGTGTCTAATGCTAAAAATTACATACCGCACTGTTACACGGTCTTGGGTAGAACTCAACTCCAAAAGCTAGCTTATGAAGTGAGGGTGCCCTCACGCTTATATACTTCATATTACTTTGGTAACCAGGCGATGTGGGACTTCGCTTCACACCCTCCCTCACGCGCAGCGTGCTCACTCGGCAGCACCCGCCCCGTGCAGGCCAGGGACACGCACCCTACCCATCTCTGGTACCCAGCTCTGATACCATGTTACACGGTCTTGGGTAGAACTCAACTCCAAAAGCTAGCTTATGAAGTGAGGGTGCCCTCACGCTTATATACTTCATATTACTTTGGTAACCAGGCGATGTGGGACTTCGCTTCACACCCTCCCTCACGCGCAGCGTGCTCACTCGGCAGCACCCGCCCCGTGCAGGCCAGGGACACGCACCCTACCCATCTCTGGTACCCAGCTCTGATACCATGTTACACGGTCTTGGGTAGAACTCAACTCCAAAAGCTAGCTTATGAAGTGAGGGTGCCCTCACGCTTATATACTTCATATTACTTTGGTAACCAGGCGATGTGGGACTTCGCTTCACACGCACTTCTATTTTCCACGTAAATTAGGCATGTGTACTAGCTCACAATTAATAGCAGTTCCTTTTTTAATCCCAGGTTTTTTGCCGACGGGGCATGAGACAACAACAAAGAGCTTGCCCTTCAATAGATTGCAAAGTCGAATCCACAAAGGCCAAACATTTCAAACTTTGAGGCCACTGGAAGTTGCCAACGTGGTTGGGTAAGTTAAGGAGCGCGCAAGCAGGTTCGGACACCCGGTATAAAAATTGAATTCTTCGGTTTCTTATAAATCTACCAAAAAACTACCATCATTTCAGTATTAAATTTGACGATCGTTGCATAAAGATTACAAAGGTTTGGCAAGAACTTGGAACCAGCAAATAACTCCAATGAATTGATTAATCGCATCTTGAAAAGAACTTGAAATAAAAAGAACCAAATCAACAAAACAAATTTACACCCAGAATCACTCACGAGGGTGGGAATGGAAAATCAAGTATTGAGTGAAGATTTTATCAAAATTTGCAGTTAATTGCAAACCCAATAGTCATGAACATGTAACAGTATATCAGTGCCTTCAGATTCAGAAATTCGTATAAAACTCAAAGTCGAACACAAGCCACAGAGAGAGAGAGAGAGAGAGAGAAGTGGGTAGGGTACGTATTACCATGTCCTCGGAATTTCTCTATAACTTGTCCCATGACTCTGGAGCACTGATTCAACAATTAGTGGGTAGTGGGTTAGCCCTTTTTAGCGATAGAAATCAAGAAAAAGCAGAGAGACAAAATCAGAGGAGAGGAGAGGGATACAGACCTTGGAAGCTTGTTAACTGAATCTGGGTGAGGAAGTTTCGTGTGCTTGGTATATACTCCAGTCTCCACCATCATTCATGTGACATTTGTAGCTTTATAAATGGTTGAAGATTGGATAAAGCGGGGAGGCATGGGATAGAGTGGACTATCTACGGTCGCAAGAACGCTGCTACGTGCACAGACCGGTGTGCACAGACCACATACCGACAGCGTTGCCAACGCCCTTCTCAAAATTAAATTCTGAGTGAGCCCACGCGGGAATCGAGGCAATCGGACGGCTGTATGAGCTCGATCCAAAATCACCCCCATTTCATTCAAAATTTTGGATCGAAATGGGGGTGATTTTGGATCGAGCTCATACAGCCGTCCGATTGCCTCGATTCACGCGTAGGCCCACTCGGAATTTGATTTTGAGAAGGATGAACGGCTCGGATCGACCGGTTGGCACCCACAACGGCGTCGGCGACGCCGTCAATACGTGGTCGGTGCACCACAATCGGTTCCCTTATCTTTACCGACAGTTGCAATTGTATTAACTTGCTTTACGGGCCCGTATTTTCATAATTTGGTTGGACAACTGGTGCACATCTCTCTCTCTCTCTCCTGAAACATTATTTTATGCTTCTCATCATTGCTCTACTCATGACACTTTTAAAGCCTGGTTTGGTTAAATTAAAAAAATTAATTTTTTGGTTTTGTTCTTATTTAAATTTTAAAGGATGTCACATTCGTCTTTATTCACAAAACTTTAAGTTTGATTAATAATTTTATACTTTTTAGATTCTTCTCATTGAGACAAGCCAACAAAACAAATAATAGACCGAAAACTAACAAATGCAAAAAAAAAAATTGAATAAGGACAAAACCAAAAAAATCAAAAAACCAATTTTTTTAATTTACCCAAACCAGGCCTTACATGTCAAACCAAATCATCACTGTAATAGGGGAGTTCATTTTAATTGTATGAATCTTCACATTATTGTAAAAGAGTTGAGCAATGCCATAGAAACTAAAAATAATCTATCCCATTTTTCTTGATTATCAAATTAATAAACATACCGCAAATATAGATTATAAAATTCATTTACAGTTTAACCATATTTGTACTTCATTACAAATTCTCGTGTAAGCTTAAGGTTACTCATTGAGTATTTATATTTATCATGTGATATTCCTAATCACTCCTTCTATCATAAGTATTACATACATGTCATTGACACGTAGAGAGGCATATTTGATTATCAACTTAAATTTATGAGAGATCAAATAAATAATAGTATAGATTTGAGTAAAGAAGACACTGGTTCACAATATGTGACCATTGTTATATGGTGTTATTTAGTGGTGGTGAGATTAATTAATATCAAACGTAGACATAGAGTTGAGAATGGTATTGGAAACAAATAATGGACTTATCATTTTCCAGAGAACATATAGCCGTGGCATCTAACATGTTTTCCACACCCGAGGACTAGAGTTGGCTTGGTAATCAAGGTACGAGGCTTCGGAATTCACTTCCTCTTAAAGTTTTAGATTTGAAACTTCTTAGGTACGGATTCTTGTTGAGTCAATCCATGCGGGCGTTTATTCCAACTTTAATTAGGCCCCAAACTAGTCACGTAATAATAGTTGTATTCTCTCTCCTCTATTGAAATTAATCAAAACTTGAGGTAAAAAGTGTAATTTGGTCAAAGTATATATAATCCTTCCCCTCATCAGTCGACCAAATCAGTCTACCACAGGTGCCGAGAACCCTAAATCGAGCTGCTGTGCAAATCGAGCTACTGCTACTGCAAATCGAGCTGCTGCTACTGCTACTGGTGAACCCTAAATCGACCTATTGCTGCTGGATGCACATTCGACCACTTTTGGTCGATCAGGTATGTGATATCTCACTCCTCTCTGAATCAGGTCTCTCCTCTCTCCTCTCTCAATCTGGTCTCTCTCTCGTCTCTCTCTCTCTCTCCCTCACTCTCTCTCGTCTCTCTCTCTCTCTCACTCTCTGTCGTCTCTCTCTCTCTCTCTGGCGTATTTTTGCTCCCCACAAGTGTGAAAAGGGTAACTTAACTTATATATATATATGTGTGTGTGTGTAAATAAATAAATATATATATATACACGTGGCATGTCCTCCGCCATGTCGGTGTCCCCATTTTTTTAGAATTGCCATGTCCCCGTTTCCCTGTCCGTGCATCATAGCTTAGAATCCTAGACTCGATTTACTCCTTCCGACACAACACACACACTCTCTCTCTCTCTCTCTCTCTCTCACACACACACACACACATAGTATCACATAAACTCTTACTGGTTGAATTTATTACTGGGGGTTTAATTTTCTATCTTTTGAGCTATACACTTATGGAACAAGTTAGTAAAGTAGCTAAGCTCATGTTGGGGGATTTATAAGTAAAAACTAAAGCTATATCTTGCGCCACACACTTGCAAAGAAGATGTTTCATTTTCTTTGAAATGGCAAATACTAACGTGGTAAAAAGAAAGAACTTCCCGCCCTATAAGCAGGAGCGGCACAAAAAGAGAGACTGGCATTATTGACGATTCTCAGTGTAGGATTGCAAGGTCCTTACCTTTTAGAGACTCTTTTGAATATTTGTTATCATTCTTGGACTGGTTCGCATATCTTGGAATGTGTAATATTGTGGGTTATTGATTGGCTAACTTAATGCCTATGCTAATGTTGCTCCTTACTCACTTTTGCAGCTTATGCTTCTGTAGCATGCATTGCTCCCATGTTTGATCAATGTTGTTTTAACAAAATTATGTACTTATTACCATATTGGGTGTGTGTGCTCGTATACCATCCCTCCTTATGAACTAGACCGCTAATGGATTTGGGTGATACTTGAGACTGGGGAAGTTTAGGTGTGACAAAATACATACTGGTTGTAACGTAGTGTGATATTTCGAGCTATTGCAAATGCTGTAGAATTTTGTTAAGGGAATAAAAAATGCTTTTTGAGGTGGATATCATGAAATTAGAATATGTATGAACATTGCTATAAGTGAATTTGATTGGACTTTGCATGTGATGATGTTATGGATATATAGTTTGTTGGATGAGGAAATGTTTTTGGTTGATGTAAATCCTTATTCTTAGTAAATTGATAGTTGCTGTTAAGAGGTAAACATTTTTTGCTGTTTTACTTTAGGTATAAATTTCTCTTTGAGGGATAAACTTGTGGCTGAGATGGTTGATATATTTTTTGATGATGATGCAATTAACTGTACTACAACAAAATATTCATTGTTATTAATTTTTTATTCATCAAGTAAATTAAAAATTAGGGAGTGTTCCACAAACTAACTTAAACTAAATAAGTCAGTGTAATTGGCTTATTGACGGTGAAATTGGGTTGATGTGCTATGAGAGAGTGACCTCTCTAAATTTCACATGAACGGTGCCAAATGAAAACTGAACTCCATGCCAAGATGATTTTAATTTGGATGCTGGATTACTTTTGGGTGGATTAAATAGTGAAGGTGGATAAAATAGTATGGGGTATTAGTTATGGAGGGTGGATCCACAAAGATGTGATGTTTATGAAGGATGAATAAATTTGGTACTTGGTTTGGATGATTTTGTAAGAAGAGGGATAAGTTTAGGTGGATGATGTAAAAAGTTGCCAAAAGACTTATTTGCCCTTGTTAGATAAATCTAATGATTAATTTGTTATATAAATCCAATAATTAATAAAGCTATAAGATTTAATTGTAATTAATATTATCAAAATTAATTTGAAATAATTAATTTGTTTTATTGGATCTAAAGATATAATGATACAAAATATTTTAGATTTTTTAACTAGTTGGAAAACCTTTTTTAAAAATCTAATTAAACGGTTTCGGACCAAAACATTTTTTAAGATCTAGCACTAGATAAAAAATCTTTATAAATTAATTAGATTTTTTAGATCTTTAGCACTAGTTAATTAATCAGTTTTTTTTAGATCTTCACTCTTTTTTTAGATCTTTATAGCACTAGTGTTGTAAAGCATAAAGATCTAAAAAGAACGTGTAGTTTTTTTAGATCTTTACAAAACTAGTGCTATAAGACGTAATGATCTAAAAAATATGTATTTTTTGCACCACATTTTTAAATTTTTTTTTGCATTGAATTAAAGATCTCTATTAATTAGTAGTTTAATCTGTTGCAAAAGAAAATAAAAAATTATGCGTGGAAGTACTTTATTTTTTTATCAGAAGGATATTGCAAAGCAACTCAACAAGTCAAAAATATAAAATACTAAAGTATATAAAATTTTAAATTTTTTTATCGAATTAAAGATCCCTATTAGTAGTTTAATTTGATGCAAAAAATAAAAATTAATGCATGGAAGTACTTTATTTTTTGAACCGAAGGAAATTGCAAAGGGGTAGAAGAGTAACTAGCACACCCGGATTATTTTTGGACATGTTCGACTCTGTCCAAATTTAACAGGAGTAGGGCCTCCAAATTTATGCCGGGCTATCAAATTTCTCCCAAACCATGGAAAGGGTGGGCCCCGCCCAGGATTAATTAATCTGGGCCCAAGTTTTTGGAGGGTTCTTTCCCCTCATCTCAATGGGTCCTTATGGAAAATGATTTTCACACTTTTTTTTAATAATAGCACACCTTTTTCTTGTCTGTTAGTGAAAAAATATACATAAAAGTGCACTACAAGACAAGAAAGTGTGTGCAATTATTAGAAAAGGGGTGTGAAGATCATTTTCCTCACTTATTTGGCTTTTGAAGCTTATTTGACCCAAAAAAGCTAGATTATTTTAAGCTCCGTTTTGAAGATTTTTTTTTTTTGGTTTATTTTAAGTTGTTAAAACATTAATGGACAAAAGAACCCTGAATGAATAAGTTATTCTTACTCAACTTTTAAGGATAATTTAGACCTTTAGTTCATAAAAAGCTATTTGACATATTATTCAAGCAGACACATTAAACTTTTTTTTATAATTTGAACCCATGTACGTGTAAGTATATGTCAACTTCTTTCAACATTTGTATGAAGTTCAACGGAATGATAAAAAGAAAATATAGCCCGGACAACCTGAAATTGTTTTTTACCAAAACAATAGAATCATCAAATAGAAAAAAGATTTAAAAAAATTAAAACACTAACCAATTGGGTCTATCAATGTGACAGAGAATAGAAGCGTAAATACTGGGGGGAAAAAAAATTGAAAATGATCAACACATCAAATATCATAGCACCAAAAAACAGTAAATGCTTAAAAAGACTATAAATGACTTGAGGGATGCATATATATACCTGATTACCTGTGGATTTCAAAGTCTAGGAGCTTCGGGTGGGGAAAGAATGGAATGAGAAAATTGAAATCTTTCCGACGATTTTTACATTAAAGATTTTTTCTTTCTCTGTAAGTCAAAATCATAGATCACTTGATTTTTAAATATAGAGTTGAGTACATTTTTGGTGGTATCTGTTTGGAGGAATAGATGTGTCACTTCCTTTTGTGATTTTGTTCGTAGATTTCGTGATAAGGGTTTTGCTGGTTACCACCCATTGGGTGGTCCAAAAACTAGAATAAACAATTCGGTCCAGCAAATGTTAGTCCACGAGTCACCACTCTTTAATCAATGCAATTGTCACATCCTTTAAACTGATTTTCCGACTGAAAACCTTGGCAAATACTGTATTCATTCTGAATTGAAAATTTACCCTCTTAGTTGATAATTTTTCACAGTACTATTCTCGAGAGTAAAAAAACCAACCTTTTCACGGTTTTCATCACGGAATTGGGAGCCCTGTAGTAAACAATTAGGGTCGTTCATTTGGCAATCAACGACCCGAATTATTTTACATAAAATATAAGTGTCTTACATGGGATAATTGCATTTAATTGGGACTGTTGATTGCCAAACAGACGGCAGTGATTCCTAAAAGTGGCCAGCAATTTGAAACAGAGGAAGTATGTATTTTATTTTGACAAATTAAAACTACCCCCAAAAGAGGTAGAAAAAACTTGGGTGCAAATAGGGAGAAACTTTTGAACAGTTCGGATCATTTGTACGAGACCGCAAGAGGGCCTCGCACGCCATCTGTAGCCGATTAGTACTCAACTCTTTGGTTTCCTTAAGATTTTCGACCTTCATTTTTTCGGTTGACAATAAGTGTGTAAATTTGAAAATAAAAATTACTCTCTCTATCCCGGACCCTTATGAAAAGTTGTGCAATTTTGAGATAAAAAAAATACTTCCGTACATGATTTTCGAAATTTCTCTGCACTATATTAAAGAACCCATCAAATACTTTAATTTGCTGTAATAATTTTCAAAAAAATGATGCAATGAGTTTTATTTTTTGGTCAGAAAATTACACAAATTAAAGAGGAAAAGCTTTGGTGTTAAACAGAGGAGACTTGGGTAAGTAATGGAGCAGCAAAAAAAACAGAAAATTGGTTTAAAGGACAAATTTGGGGCTTTAAATGGTGTTTAGTCCAACTTAACTTATTTTAAGGCATCCAATACATTGATAGGAAATTTTTCATGTCACAAGGATAACACTAGACAAAAATACCCTTAATGAACCACACCACTCACGCTCCCCATGCGGAGGAATTTCCTGCGGACAAAAGCAATTGCCCCACTCACGCTCACATCACTGACGATTGTGATGTGACGATGTGACCCGTCACATCAATTGCCCCACGCCGTCCCTTTCTCTCTCTCATGCGTGGGTTTTGGGTGGGTGGTAGGGGTGTCCACGGTTCGGTTCCGGATTTGATCTGAACCGATAGTAACAGATTTATGTTTTCAAGATCCGGAACCATTCGTGGATGATATACGGATGGATCGGTTCGGTTCCAGATTTGACGGATCGGTTCCGGATGGATTTGACGGATTGGGCTGTGACAAATGGGCCTCTAACTTGGGCAAATTTAGGAAATTTTTCAATCATATTTCTAGCCCTGATAGGCGCGTGAAATCCATGCATTTAAGCGCCTAAGTAGGGTAGAGTTAGCGCGTTTGTCGTACATTTAATCCTCATTTTCCGTTTAATGCGTGCACGTGGTTGGATTTGGTGTTTGTGCTTAATTTGCAGGAAATTGAGGTGTTTTGGCGCTAATCGGAGTTGTTGGAAGGGCATGCACGAGGATCGAGAGTGAGCAAGGCTGAGGAGACTAAGTGTTGAAGTTGATTTCGCGTGGAAGTGATCGTAACCCATCGCGAGCGCTACAGGAATTTGATGGAGCGCTCAAAAGTGGCACAAAAGGGGAGCAAAAGTGAACAGAAGGTCCACGAGCGCTACACCAAAAGTGGTGTAGCGCTACCGAGAGGGTTAGTGGTCAACGGTCAATGGTCAAGTCAACCGGGCCAGCGGAGTTAATCGGTCGGGAGCGCTACACTAAAACACTGGCAGTGCTACCGAGGGCTTTACTTGGCGATGGAGCGGCACCGTTTTGATCTTCGCGTGGGATATTTTCAGACTTTTGTTTGTTTCCATATAAATACTCTTTTTAGAACTCGAATTAGGGTTCCACACATTGAACTTAGGCTTTATTTTTCTCAACTTTGGCTGCTGGTTTCAATTCAATTTCGACATTCAAGTTTAGTTCAGAATCTTCAGATTTCCGGCTGTTGGATTGGTGTTTTAGCGTTGATAATCAAGTTCGTTTCTTCTCCGCAGTCTGTGGTATTGTTCTCTGCTTTTATTTCCATTCTTCGAGCATGTCTATATCTAGGGTTTATAGTATTACCGTTATGATCTTCAAAATAATGAGCGAGTAGTTTTATAGAGTGCGGCTGCGGGGCGAAAGCGCCTCGTGGCTAGAGTAATCGATGTTGCTACCTCGGGATCGAATTAATTTAGTTTTTGAGCAATTTTAGAAGACGAAAACTCTTCTAACAAACAAAACCCAGGCATCGCCGGAATTCGAATGCGCACGGAATCTGGTGACAGGTGGTGCGCATTTGTTAGGAATTTTTTTTCCTATTCTAAAATCAATAAAACGAATAATTGTGGCCCGAGTAAACATTGGTTAGGCTAGTTACGGACGTTGGGTTTCCACGGCTGTACTCTCCTCTTTAAAACCATATTTAGTTCATTTAGTCTGGTAATTTAGTTAACTAATCTCATTGAACAAGGGGTGACTACCTAAGAGCCGGGTTAGAGTAGAATTCAACACTTTTGAGTCAAACACCGTCCGTCCGTCTCTGTGGTTCGACTCCGGTACTTCCGGATATTGTGCTACGCTGGTCAAGAGTCCTACGCTTGGGGCGCGTCTTTATTTTAAGCCACCCGGTTGGTCAAGCAAGCCCATTTTCCTGCCCTAATCATTTTTCAAGCCTATTTTTCAGCCCATTTGGGAGAATCAATGCCGTAAACTTAAACCTCCATAACCCATCACATTTTTATAGCACAAAATTAGTAGTAACTAGGGTCTAGGAGAATACACGATCAAGATCTGGAGAACTAGGAGAGTCGTACCAGTCTTCCAGTGTATTTGTTCACTGTTCACGATCTGGAGTTCACTATTCAGTCGTACGACGGCGGAGGGAGGGAGGGAGGGAGGCGCCCCATGGATGTTGATTGTCAGATAATTTGTGTGGGAGGCGGAGAGAATGAGTGAGACTGTGAGAATTGAGAGTGATTACTAATTTAGGATTTTGGCCGGCCCTAGTGGAGTAGTGGGTATTGGGTAAACATGGGTGACGTGTTGGAGTCTGGGATACACGATTACACGTTTTTTTTGGCAACGGACGGATCGGTTTTAACTGGAACCGAACCGAATTCGGTCCGGAACCGTAAGATTGGCAGCCTCAAGAACTGTTATCCATCCATACATACCTTGGGTGGATCACCGGATTGGTCGGATTGGGCGGATCGAACGGATCGGATGATCCGCTGGGCACCCCTAGTGGGTGGGACAAAATTAATTTCTCTCTCTTCAATTTTGGGGGTGAGTTCAATTTTTGGAGTTCAATTTTAGGAGGTTTAGACTCTTTGGGGTAGGGTATAGTGGGTTTAGGCACTTAGGGTGCACTTTTCAATTATAGGGTTTTAGTTGTTTAGGCCTTTTCATAGGGTACCTTAGTATTTTAGGCACTTTCATAGGTACCCTACTATTTTAGACACTTTCATAGGGTACCATAGGGTTTAGGTTTAGGGTGCACTTTTCAATTATAGGGTTTTAGTAGTTTAGACACTTTAATAGGGTACCCTAGGGTTTTAGGCACTTTCATAGGGTACCTTGAGGTTTAGGTTTAGACACTTTCATTAGGGGGAAACAAATTTGGATCGGGAAAAAGAAAAGGGGAAACAGATTTGGATGATGGACAACTAAAACAGAGGCTCGAGTAAGTGATGGAGCGGCAAAAAAAAAGGGGAAATAGAGGACCAAACACAACCCTTCCCTGCCAAGTGTTTTGAGCCAAAATACCATCAAAACTACGTAGTTTTAACCGCGCAGCAGCGCGCACAGCAACCCCCCGAATCCCTGAGGTATCTCGATTCGTCGTAGGGTCTTCATCAAAGGACAAAAGTACAGCCTCATTATTTCCTAATAATCCGTCTAGACTTTCATTAGGTTAGGCTTCTAAAACGGGATTCCCGTTTCCGGACCTCAATGATCCAAATATTTTTTTGACGATCCGAGCCGTCCAATGTGTTCAGAAGGTGTTTTCAGGGGTCTTCGCTGGAAATTTAAAAAAAAAAATACCGGGAAGGGCTTGATCCAAGCAGTTTTTGCAAAAACTTTATATTTATAGTTTTTGCGAAAACTGCTTGGATCAAGCCCTTCCTGGTATTTTTTTTTGAAGATTTTTCGTGTGGACTTTTGAAAACACCTTCTGAACACATTGGACGGCTCGGATTTTCCAAAAATAATTTGCAACACAAAAAAAATCAATTTTTTCTTATTTTCGGGAGGTGTGGACTAGAAGTTTTCCGTATATATATATATATGGATTCTCGAAATGGTTCTTGTATAGAATTTAATTTAAGCAAAAAGGAAAATAAACTATTTTGGATCTTCCTTCCATATTTTCATGTCCAATTTTGAATCCCAATAAGAGTGATATTGGATACGCTGTGGAAAAAGATTGATTTTCTACCATAATTGCATTGCTTCTACCTATAATATAATTTTCAATCTTTTATCTAGACATTTAAAATTTAGGTGCCATGTGTTGCTTTATGTAAAAATTAAATCATTCTTTATTTTTTTGTTGATCTAGCTAGTAGTTGATTTTTTTTTTTTCGGTAAATGCATGTGCTGCTTCCATAAAATATGAGATCACTCAAAAAAATCATTTCTATTAGAAGAAAATGCCTTATTTTTTTTTCAAATTTAAAAGATAGAAATAAAACTAAAAATTAGAAAAACTAAATAGATACACGTCGCATCCATAGGCAAAGATTGATGCCACTTTTCTTTAAAGATATGTAAACTCTTAATCTTGACTTTTGAGAAATTATTTGAACTTTAGCTTAATTTCCCGAAGTATGTATCTGATGAATGTCACATTCTTTTTAACTTTTGGTTTCCAGTAGTTGTTGAGTCCTACAGGAATTGGATTTGGTTGCGAGGAATTCTAAATCTCATCGTTGTTCTGCTTCTGTTATATATTTGGGTTCCAAGTTGTATTAATTTCCAGCGCGCAGTTAGATGACAATAGGGGTGTTTCTTATCCCCGTACTTTAATTTCTTGTGAATTTCGTAATCTGGGGCGCATGGCTTGTACTTTTGACTGGACCGTGGGAAAAACTCGTTGAGGTACATGTAAACTGACTTGAACACCTCTAATCGTCGAACCAAAAAAAAAGATTTAACTCAGAGTCAGAAGAAAAATTACCAGAGCCATTGCTGTGTTAAGAAACTTGTTTTGTTGCTCTGTTAAAATCGTTTCTTCATGTTATCCAGCTTGTTGTATATTCTGTTCCCTGTCGATTCATCATTCATGTCTATCACTGGCCATCTCTACATTTCGAGAATGTTTTATACATACTCCCTCTGTCCCTAATTTTTGGTCCTTTTTTAACATTTTTTTGTTGCAAAATCTAGAGTTACCAGCTAGCTTATGCACACATGGACTAGTTTTTAGAGAATTTATGCGCTAACACAAGTCAGAAATAAAGTTGCGACAAAAACCTCATACAGAATGACTCCGAAATAGCACTAAGGATGTATAATGACTCCGAAGTTAATAGCACTTGGGATGTTTTGAATAAAAAGTCGTACAAATATTCCATGCACATTTGGTGTTACATGAGATGCAATGAGTATTGTGTTTTCTATTTGCTTAAAGCTAAACTTTTAGCATCTCAATGACTCAATCTCTCATTTGCTAAGAGAAAATTAAGGGTGCTTTTAAAAATTAAGGGTGCTTTTAGCGAAAATGAAAAAATGATTTCCGCAACTGGCACTTTTAGCAAAAAAAAAAAAGAAAAAGAAAGAAAAAGGGGAAAATAAGCAGGCCTCGGCCGTTCCTGTGATTTTCAGGGTCTCAGATAAATTTATAAAATGGGGCCCAATGTATTTTACTAAGTAAATTATATAAAATATAAATTAAAGTTAAAATAATATTACAAATGATTACACTATTTAACATATGTTTTTCTTTATTCACATTTTACTAAGGGTAAATAACAAAAACACCCCCTCATCTATCACCGTTTTGCAGAGACAACCCCTCATCTATAAAACTCAACACTCACACCCCTTCATCTATGGACTGTTAGCAGGGACACCCCCTCCGCGTCATTTTCGTCCAAATCCTCAACAAAATTGGATGCAATTACGTGATTGTCCCCCTCTCTTATTAGGCCAAACACTAAACACTTTCCATCTCTTCTCCAATTCAATCAAACAGTGAGCCAAAAATGTAAGTCTGCACCTCTCCATTCTCTCGATGAAATTGAAGGCCATCAAACCCAAACCCTGATCGATCGATAGAAAATCTCTCCTCCAATCTCAATTTCTGGCCTCCCCCTCCCCCTTGTCTGTGTTACTTGATCTCTGACATCCCTCCATTCTTGATCTCTGAGCACCATACTCCATCTCAAAACAGGGTAACATTCTTCCTCCAATCTTGATTTTTGGCCTTTCTCTCCCCCTTATACCATTTTTTTTGTATTGGGTTTTGTTCCAATCAATTTTTTTTTGGATTTCTAAGGTTTCGTAAAAGGGCAACAACAAAAAATTTAATAAATAAATTTTGTATCAAAGACTCGACTTACTCAATTTAGAAATTTAATAAAGAAATTGAAGTATACGTTAAAAAAATTAAACTTAATTAGTACAAAATTTGTATCTTTAATCACCGAATAATAAACATAATTAAAATGGTGATTCAAACTTGGTGAGACAATTACCTCAAGAACATTATGTCAAGTTTCTACTGGAGATTGTATAATCAAAGAAATTCTATTTAATCAAAGCTTCTATTAATTTGGAGAATTAGAGTACCATATAATTGTGTAGGGTTTACTTGAAAAACATAAGTGAAATTGGGGGAACTAGAGTAACCGGGAAGGGTAAACCCATTCTTTCTAAATATACAATTGACTTATTTTGTTATATTTTTTCTATTCGACTTAGATAGAGGAACATATTATTTTTTAAAAAAGTAGGAATTAATCGGCTTAGCAAAAAATAAATGCCCACTTAAGTCAATATTAAGTATTATTTTCTCTTATATGGTCTAATTATTTGAATCTATTGAAATTATTGTATCAAGATCAATACCAAAAATGAAAATTTTTGAACAAAAGATTAAAAAAAATCATTGCTACAAAATTTAGTCACTTTAATAGAGCCTAAGCTTCAATTGTAATATAAACCGTAAAAGCCTTACAGCTAGTAGGAGTTTTAAGGGGAAAAAATATTAAAAAATTTGCTATATGTAAGATTCAAACCAAGCACCTCTTGGTTGTGAGTGGTTTAGGCTTACCAGTGGGCTAATGGGCCTTCTAAACTTGCTTTGGATGCATTATATACGTAATTTAAGGTTGAGTAACTATCTCATCCGGGATAGCTACGGTCCGGGATTGTCTGGACCAGACATTTCCTGATCAAATTTTGATGATCGGATCCGTCCAATGTGTTTAAAACGTGTTTTTAAGGATCCCCACGAGAATTCATAAAAAAAAAAGACCGGGAAGGGCTTCATCCGAGCAATTTTTTATTAAATACAGTTTTATCGAAAACTGCTCGAATGAAGCCCTTCCCGGTCTTTTTTTTTTTATGATTTCTCCTAGGGACCCTTAAAAACACGTTTTAAAAACATTTGACGGTTCCGATCATCAAAATTTGATCGGGAATTGAAAAGTGTGGATGGGAAACAAAATGATTTTATCAACTTAGTTTTAATCACATTTAAGGAAAAAAAAATAAAAATAAAGCTTTTAGAATTTGGTTCTAGCTAGCAGGAAACCCAATTTTAGAGACATGTTCACAATTTTAAGGGCACTGGTGCAGTATCAAGTTTCATATACTTCTCCAGAGACCTATCAAGGCCGCAGTGGGTCCGTCATTGGCTTTATTGAAGAGTAGCGGTTGTGTTCTCCTTAATTTTCTTTTCCTTTCTTGGTCACGATAAGTTTTCATATTTTCTTTTTAATGATTTTTGCACTCTATTTTCTTGTAAAAATCGTCGAAAAGATTAATAAATCTTTTTAAATAAAAAATTTATTAATTTTGGAAACATACGTTAAAAAGATTAATAAATTTTTTCGTCCTTCAAAAAAAAAAAAAAAACTTCTGCTTTAAGTTAAAAAATTGAAAAATATATTCCTTTTTGCAAATATTTGCACAATACTTTTTGAGAACTTTACAGGGGACCCCCTTTTGGGTGTGATAAGTATAAACCGACCTTTTTAACATATCAGTCCGGCAATGAGAGATTAGCACGGATCAAGGGCATAGCTCGGTTCAAACGGGCAACTTAGTCGTGAGTTAGGGCAAGACCCAGAATGGGGTACTCCAAGGGAGACCTGACCTCATGAGATCAGCCTAAGGGCTGACCTAGCCAGTAAGAGCACAACTCATAGTATATATTCAGCTCTGCCTAGGGGCCAGCTCTGTTAGCAAGGCAGTTAGGCATTAAGCCTATCCGGTTTAAAGTATATCTTTGTGGAGGTAAACGTAATGTTTAAGGACTCTATAGTGATAAGAGGCTTATTACCTTGAAAGGAATAAGTCCCAAAGATCCCAAGGGATAAAGATAAAGAACCCAGATGCCATAAGGAGTCCTAAATCCTAATGGGGTTAGGAGTCCTAAGAGCAAGAGGACACCGTTTTAGTGCTATCCGAATCCACACCCCTAAGTCCAAGAGACCTAATCCCAATGGGATTCTACCTCCTACGCCTATATAAACACATCTCTATTCACCCATTGAGGTAGGACACTTTCTCTACGGAGAAGCACTACAGCTCATCTTTATTTTACTTTCTACAAACTCGACTGATTTGGGCATCAGGGGGGTGTTGATTAGCACCACATCGGTGTCCTTAGTTCTTTTTTAGATGATCGATCTCAGTGGCGATCATCCAGGAAATCAAATGAAGTGGTTGAAGAACTCCATCTCCGGGCGAGCCCAAAATTGCTTCATCAGGGTGCATACGGTATGCACCGCTATAACAAAACCACAAAGAGGCATAACTAGTTATGCTAAGAAGCACTAAGATGCATAACCAGTTACCCCTCTATAAGCATTAACCTACATTGACCTATACTAGGTGTGTACCATATGCACCCTTAACCCCTAAACAACATAACCTACAACCACTAAGAGGCATAACCGAACCACTGAGTGACATAACTTTGAACCAGAGGCATAACCGTTACACCATATATGGGTGTGTACCGTAGCATTTCCCAACTTTACGATGATACTTTGCAGACTTTATATATGTTGAAGAATTATCATTGTATTAACATATAAACTCTGTTGTAACAAAGCATCCACAATCTTTTTAGGTTACTATATAGTACATACACTCGCATCCTACTATTATATTAATTAGCATACTCGTGCATGATTGAATAAGAACATCCAAAGGTACCACCCGTGGGGTTTGTTCTAGTGGAAGGTGTCGGGCCTTGCTTCCAAGTGGGTAGGGTTCGATTTCTCTACCGGGCAGGTACAGCGAATTACCTGGTGGGTAGGGGCGGTAGTTGTTTTGGCTCATCCGGAGGTTTTCACTCTTATGGTGGGTTCAATTCTTGACCTCCTATGGGGTGGTTCTTTCGTCATAAAAAAAGAAAAAATAAATAAATTCAAGGCTGAAGCACATGTTCGTTAAAATGTACATTAACAATTCATTATTGAAAAACTAAAGTCGGATAGCCTCTTGATTTACGACTACATTAATTAAATTAAATCAACCAATTAATTTAATCCAACCCTAATTGATGTGATTATGCATGATAATAAACGCAATATTAAATAAGCAAGTATAACACACAGATATACGTAGAAAACCCCGAGGTAGAGAAAAAAATCATAGGAGGGAAGAAAGCATTATACGCAAAACGCGAAAACAAAGAGTTTTTTTACGCCCAATCTATGACTCCGCAACATTGGTTAAGAATCTCTTCTGACTCCCCTCATGAACTGCTCTAATAAATGCTCCTTTAGATTCGACTCATCGAATCTTTGATCTAGTCTTATGACTCCTCCGTTAGACCAACCTCTATCGTAGTTAAGAAATAAGATGATCATTATAATCGCAGTAAAAAAAAAAAAAAAAAGGAGTACAAATGAAAGACATGCATGGACCGAAAGGGGGGTCGTCCACTGGTCCACTCGTCTCTTTCCTTTTCATACCCACATGGAGAACCTGCAAAAAATGACAAACATCCTACCAAAAAGGACATACCCAAATTTAGGCCAAATGGGGTCGGGTCGTCCACTCATCCTTTATCATACGCAAGTGTGCGTACGCTTGGCATTTTTGAATCTTCAGGCCCAATCACACTGTCCACAGGGCCGGCCCTGGGGTAAGCCGAGCAAGCCTCCGGACTTGGGCAACCCACCCCGGCTGGGGCAACCAAAAAAAAAAAAAACCGTAAGTTATGGATAAATATTAAAATGCTTCCTATTCTAACAGAGGAGGTAAGTCCGGTTTCATGGTAGTGGGTGACGCCTAGTTCCTTGGTGGGCAAAGTTCAAATCTCATGGACACCATTTTTTCGGTACTTTGTTTCTTCTAGCCTTATTTATTTTTTTAAGTTATTATTTTAATACTTTTCTTGTACTTTTTGCTTCTCCCTAGTCTAGCATTTTTTCTTTCTTTCTTTTATTTTTTATTTTAATAATTGCAAGATTCCTTCCTCCTTTTCCAAATTCCCTTTTTTTTTCCCAACAAGTCTAGATTACAGTCAAAATATACACTCAAATATACAAACACTCTTCTAAATGTATGTGATCATACAAACTCGTAGAGTTACGAAATCACATTACTCAATTACATTGTTAGAAATTTAGCTTTTAACATACACAACAAATAATGTACATGTGATATGTTTATACATTTAATTTAAAAAAATTATCCTAATGGTGAAAATTTGAAAACAAATTGAGCAAGCTAACACGATTTATTAGTTTTTTTTAAAACAAATCATAGTTAAAATATGAGTATACTTTCTTATTTTCTTCAAAAAAAATTCTTACAATTATATATTTTTATCTTTTATACTTGTATCCTTTTAGTTTGAAATTTTGTAATTTTGTAAAATTATTAAAAGAACCCCTAACGATGTAGTGTCACAATATTGAGAGTTTGCTTTGGGCCCCTAAAATAACTTTTGAATTTTCATAATTTTTTACTTGATTTTTTTAATAATTTAATATTAAGTGGGCAACCAAACTAGTGGTTGGGCTTGGGCAACCCAAACGTTAAGACCGGCCCTGACTGTCCACAATTACAAGTCCAGATTAAAGTTGAGACAAAAGCCAAACTTGGAATGACTCCATATACAGAAGTTGATAGGACGTAACAAACAAGATGTTGTGACAGAGACCTAATTAAAGAAGGACAAACTCCAAAGGGTGGTCGTCCACTACTCCACTCGTCCCTTTCCTTTTCATACCCACAAAAAGTGACATTACCAAAAAAGGACATACCCAAATTCATGTCTGATGCAGATTGGAAATTTATATTACTTATAAATATAGTGTTTTAAGCTTTCCTTATTTTTATTATATTAATTTTGTTAGGAAGTCTCCAATTTTAGAAATAAGTGTTCTAGAGTATTTTGATTCCTAGTTGGATTAGGGTTTGTTATTTAATTCCTAGTTGGATTAGGGTTTGTTATTTGATTCCTAGTTGGATTAGGGTTACTTTAACCCTATAAGTATCATTGTAAGCCTAATGGCAGAATTCGGTTGTTATTGAATTAAAGAAAACGAGTTTATACTCATGTCTTGGTCGTTTAAGGAGGGAGTACCTCCGGGTCGATCTTTTTGTCCGTGTTCCTCTTGCACGATCAGTTTCGTTTCCACAGGCTGCGCTGCATCAATGTCTTCTTCCTATCATTTGAAATTTATATAATCGAGAACTGTTATTTCCACTCATATTTTCCATATTTCTTGAACTCGTGGTCTTAAAGTTCACCGGAATAAAAATTTCTAGAACCGTCGTTGACTCGTTGTGTTGGAGAGTTGTTTTTTTTTTTGATAATTTAATTTTCATTGAAAGATAACACCGAGACAAGGATCAAAGGGGCATACCCCTGAAAACATACAGCAAAAACAAGCTAGAGGCCAAGACCTCAAGGATAATAGAGCCTACAACACAAGCAAGGCAAAAACCTAAACAACAATAGAGGCACCTAGCATAAAACCAAGCCAACTAAGAACTGGAAAAAACAACAGGTGGGATATTTCAACTAAGACATAAAAAGCCTATTATCATCTGATTGTTTGATACCTTGCCAAGAACAGAGGCAAGCATGCAAGTCAGAGTCAATCTTGGTAGTGAGATCCAAGACAATAAGACAGTTAGAGAGTTGTTTTGTTGCTCTGACAAAATCATTTCTCCAAATTATTCAGCTTGCTTTATATACTTTAGAGGTTATGACTAATTTTATAGGGTAAATTTCACCTACCTCCCCTGAGGTTTCTGACAATTACATGGACCTCCCCTAAGGTTTCTGAAATTCCACTGACCTCCCCTACTTTTGAAAATAAATGTCACATACATCCCCTCCGTTAACTTCCGTTAGAAAAGCTAACGGAAAACGCTGATGTCACCCCCACCTCACTCTCCTCTTTTTATTTTAAATCTTAAAATGTTTATAACTTTTGTATTATATATTCACTTTTTATGAAATTTATATATTTAAAATCTACTCGAAAAGATCTATAAAATAAGATCCATATTCAATGTGAAATTATGAAAAAATAAAATCTTATTTTTTCAATGTGAATTTTAATTATAATGTTACATAATTTAAATTATTTTCAATGTGTGAGTCAAAATTTTATGCAAAAATTGTACTCTCTCTGTTCCAAATTGTTTGCCCCTTTTAGGAATGCGTGCATTTTACACGCAAAAAATAATGTACAAATATTAATTTTTTTCAACAAACTTTATACCAATTTAAAGGGCTTATTTACCTTTTTAGTCCCCAAAGTATTCGCGAAATGTCAATTTGGTCCCCAATATTCAAATCGTGTCTATCGAGTCCCCAATGTTCACAATGTGTGTTTAAATGGTCCCTGTGTCTAACTCCGTCCGTCTTCTCCGTCAAATGCAGGGGTAATTTCGAAACTTCACCCCCACAAACAATTCATGGACGGCTTATTTACCATTTTAGTCCCCAAAGTATTCGCGAAATGTCAATTTGGTCCCCAATATTCAAATCGCAAAAAAAAAAATTAGAGAAGGAACATCGTTGGTCGATCTTGCTTGAAGATGCTGTTCAAATAAATCTCGCTTCAAGATGTATTGTTGGTTGATCTCGCTTGAAGAGGCCTCCCATGGGCGATTTAACAATCTGGGGCAATTCCGGACCAGACCTTGCAGAATATGAGAGAGAGAGAGAGAGAGAGAGAGAGAGTGAGTGAGTGAGTGAGAGAGAGAGGAGGAGGAGAAAAAAAGAAAAAGAAAATGGATCGGTTAAAAAAGGATCGGTTCAAAATCTGGAGATGTAAAAAAGACAAAAATCCATAGTCTGTTTTTTTACAGAGCAAGAAAAACAAACAGTAAACCCATAAGCATTTTCAAATGTAAACCCATAAGCATAGAGCTAGAATACAAGAAATTTCCAAGATCCCATCTCGGTTCTCACTTCTCGACGGCGATACAGTGGCTGTACCGGCTGGTGGTACAGATCTGATAGCTTTCAATGTGGGGAGGGAGATAGAGAGGGCAGGCGAATGCGACCACCGGTACCCGGTAAGTTTCGTCGGGTTCTGATTGTTTCCCGAAAGCCGCCGTAGTAGATTCTGGCCATGAAGTGTTTAGAGGAGGCCATGAAGTGTTTGTGGGGGGTGAAGTTTCGAAATTACCCCTGCATTTGACGGAGAAGACGGACGGAGTTAGACACAGGGACCATTTAAACACACATTGTGAACATTGGGGACTCGATAGACACGATTTGAATATTGGGGACCAAATTGACATTTCGCAAATACTTTGGGGACTAAAAAGGTAAATAAGCCCAATTTAAAGATCTTATTGAGAAGAAAAAATTGGTGTAATTCTTTTTTAAAAAAAGTTCTCATAAACACGTTGGCTTTGTTTGGTTGAGAGTTTTGAGAAGAATATTTTGAGAAATATTTTTGAGATAGTGTTTGGATGGATTTTTAGAAAAAGTAATAATTAGAGAGACGTGTATAATTGGAGAGAGATAGAGAGAGAAACGAGAATATTGATTGGATAGAGGGGTATGAGTAGAGAGAGAAATATGATTAATGATTGGAGAGATGAGAGATGGGGAAAGAATCTTTTTGGAATTTTTTTTGGAAATGTAAAGTGAACAAAGTGGTTATTTTTTTAGTGCAAAATGCACGCACTCCCAAAAGGGGGCAAACACTTTGGAACAGAGGGAGTACGAAACATCATAAAATCTTCTTGTTTAACAATTTTGTTTTTTCCAAATATATTCTTAATTAAATGAACATGGTAAATTTGCAAGTCCATTTTTCTATTTAATGGTGACTTTATCCCAATAAAATTTTAAATTTTCAAGACAAATTTTAATTATATTGTCATTTTTTTCCCATTCGATATTCATCAATAGAGTTAGCTGTTAGATGTTAGTAAACTACAAGGGTTAACCTCATCTCCATAGGAGTCGAACCCAGAACCTTACAAAAAAAGTTGTAAGAATTTTGAGGTTTAAAATTTTGAGTTAAACATTGAAAAATTTAAATTATGTAGCACGATAATTCACATTGAAAATTAAGATTTTATTTTTTCATAATTTCACATTTAATAAGGATCTCATTTTATAGATCTTTTCGGATAGATTTTAAATATATAAATTTCATAAAAAGTGGATATATAAAACAAAAGTTATAAACATTTTAAGATTTAAAATAAAAAGAGGAGAGTGAGGTGGGGGTGACATCAGCATTTTCCGTTAGCTTTTCTAACGGAAGTTAACGGAGGGGAGGTATGTGACATTTATTTTCAATAGTAGGGGAGGTCAGTGAAATTTCAGAAACCTTAGGGGAGGTCCCTATAATTGTCAGAAACCTCAGGGGAGGTAGGTGAAATTTACCCAATTTTATATTAGATTCCTTTAATTTTGTTCAGAGCATTTTTTTATATTTCTTTTGGAATAAATTTAGAGTTCCAGAACTAGCTTATGCACAAATGAACTAATCTCCGAGAAACCAATCACACAGTCCACTATCACAAGTCCGAATTAAAGTTGAGACAAAATCCTTATATGAAATGACTCTTCAGAAGTAGATACCAAATAGGATGTTGAAAATCAAAGACTTAATTAAGATGGGACAAACTCCAAAGACCAAAGTCTTAACCACCATCTACAAATTTTTAAGCGCAGTACCAAAGTTTCACATATTTAGTCTAGAGACCTATCTTGTTAATAAGTTGCAAGTTTGATGTCTGAAAAAACACTAAATGGTCTTTCTAGCCCTTGGAAATTCATCTATGTCCAACTCTTTGTTTTGTGAACCCTTATCTTTGGCATGAATACTCGATAAGCATTAAAAAACTTGTGCATGGATGATGAAGTAAAGAACTGCACCCTTTCTCATAATGGAGAAAAACCTGGGTGCTAAGTGAGTACAACGTGGCGTTACCCAACGCATCTTGGCCATCATAGGCCTTTTTCTTGAATGGATTTTATCTCATAAAATCTAGTTTTGATAAAATTTAACATTCTCAACTGATTTTAGCAAAACTAAATTTTATCAACACTAGATTTTATCTCACAAAATCATTTACAAAACACCTTTATCAACCCTAGATTTAATCCTTTGGAAAAACAAGTCATTTTATCACACCTCTAAACAAAACTACATTTTATCAAAATTAGATTTTATCTCATAAAATCCATTCAAGAACAAGGCCTAAAAGTATTTTGGACTGTACTCCGGATTTGAGAGAGGAAAAGGAGAGAGGAAAGGAGAAATTTGGACCATCAAAAACAATTTTGAAAGGCCGAGATTGGTGCTCAAGCATCACATGTACCCCACCCTATTTGCACTCAAAATTTTCACCTTAGTAATGCTAGGAACGCAATACTCTACACCACCACCAATCACAATCGTCTTCGTGACCCTGATAATTTTTTAGTGTAAATTTGTTCACCCTCACCTAATGAGGGTAAACAAAACCTTCACTCTGATTGGTAAAAAAGATGCGAGATCCACCACAAGTGATGTCATGTTTATAAAAAAGTGATGGAGTCTACCACAAAATGATGTCATGCTATCTTCATAGTGGCTTGTGAGGAGTGATCCCTCCACAACATCCAAGATCTCTTTGATGCTGCTGACTTCTCCTCCTCTCCATTAAGAAAAGGTGAAATCCCCAAATACATCCAATGAGTTAAGTTCCTCGACATCTTGTTGTCTGTGCAACTGTCGATTATGAGGTTGTTTAGTAAACTAGTTTGTTGTTCACGATATAACTTTTTGACAAAATTCTGATTCATAAATGGTATATCTTGATCATTGTGTAAAATGAAATGAAGCTACTCTTTTTTTTTTTTTTTTTTTTTTGTGTGTGGAGCCTACGTAAAGGTCTAAAAGAATTTATAAAACTTTTATTGTTAACCTATGTTGTTCAAGTTTCCCATGTTGTTAACCTATGTTGTTAACTTTTATTGTTAACCAATGTTGTTCAAGTTTCCTATGTTCAACTTTTGTTGCTCAGGGGGGACGTTCTCAAGTTTGTCGTCTTCGCAAAACTTTATATGGTTTGAAACAGTCACCTCGACCTTTGTGTATTTGTGTTTACTTTGTATATTTTTGTTTGGCCGATAATCAAGTAGACGTTAGATGTTATGGAAACCCCAATCATCAACAACCTGTTTTAGCAAGTTCTTCAAGTACGTTGATTCGTGATTAGCAAGAATTTTGGAACTATGGCGAAAACTCGAATTTAACCCAACTCAACCTGAAACCCTGCACGTTACTCAACTACTTGTTACTGTTATCATTACACTAAAAAACATAGAGAGTTATTAATGTGTCCCTGCCACGCAGGTGCTTGTCCAAGTCATGTGTCCATGCCCAGTCACAGTGTCTATATTCTTGATTCTTAGTACTAGTAGAATATAGGGGTATGCATTCTTCTTAGAAGAAAATACATGCATCAGATTTCTCTCCGAATTAAACATGAGTGTTGGAATGATATCACAGCCATGTAAGTGTTAGAGCCTCTTAACTTATCTTTCAGGTGGTGAGAATCCTGCATAGAGATCAGAGTCTAGAAGAAACTTGTTTTTTTGAACAAAGAAGAAACTTGTTTGTGTTAGTAAAGCACACTGAGTCATTTCCATTCTTGGTTCCATTTGTAGTTAGTTACTCTAGTTGCATTGTTAGTTTTCAGTTGTAACTGTCATGTGTATTGTGATTGGTGGACCTAAGTCGGTGTGCCACGTAGTGCACTATGATTGGTGGAACTCAGTCGGTGTAACCAAGTATATAAACTTGGTCTTCTCTTGTATTCAGTTGCTTAATGAGAACAATTTACAGAAAATATCTTTTTCATTCTTTCATTTCTTCTCTCTCTTCTTCTCTCTACACTTCATCCCTTCTGTGTGATTGTTAGGGTTTGTTGCATCCAGATTATGAATTTCTATAGTTTGAATTGGAGAAACTTTGGCTGAATAATCTGTTCAGTAGTGGAGAAAAATGTTGGACAAGCGCATAATAGGGATGACATCCTGATTTGAATAGTGGAGAAAAATGACGGTCAATTATGTTGTATTTTTACATTTTGTAACTTTTTGTTGTTTATTTTTAGATTAATAATTTGTATCAACAACCGTAATTTAATTTTTGTCTAACTTTTCGTTGTTTTTTTAGATTAATAATTCGTGTCAACGACAAGAATAAAAAAATATGTTTAAATTGAAAAAAGTTCATATAGGACAACAATTTAGATAAAAAAAAAGGGAGAGTGGTTTGGTAGTTTTTTTTGTCTGAATTTTTTCTTTTTTAGCTTTTGGTCATAATTTTTTTGCTTTTAGGCTCCTCTTGTCAAGTTGGATGATTAATCAAAAAAAAAAAAGTGAATTTAACAAAATTTCAAAAAAGACAAACCAAAAATGAAAAATAAAAAAAGACAAATTTTTTTTAGAAGAATGGCGCCGCGGTTGCCATTAGATGGAGCTAGGGAGAGGCCAGTAGGGGCGGTCACCCTTGCAAAGGAAAAAAAAAGAACTTTTAAGTATTATATAGAAAAAATAAAATTTTCTAATGAATTATGTAGTCTCACCCCTACAAAGTTATTTTGGAAAAAAAATTTGTCCGTACTTAGTGAAATTCCTTACTCCGTCCCTGGTTGGCATCCGCCTATAAAGTCTGCAACAACCACTTTTTGAATGACGGAGGCACCACCAAAGATTAGGGTTTCGAACCATCTTTTCGGATATTCTTACTTTTCTCTTGTTTTGCAGGTATTACCTTCCTAATTTCCCCGATATTCGTACTTTTCTGATTGATGTTGTGTGACAATCTGATTGCCCGCGCTTGGGTTGTGCCAATCTATTCTTTTACTTGTGCTCTTCATTCAATCATTTTTACTTCCATATGTAAAGCTTATAAAGATTGGTTTTTGGAAAAAATATTTAACCATAGCACATAGAGCCTGAGAACACAAGACTTGGTAAGTTTGGATTTCACCCTTCATATCATTCTTTTCATTTAGTCATCCATACCAATGTTTTAAAAACTGGACCGGTGAGCGAACCGGAAAAGGGACCAGGCGGATGGGTAACTGGTTCAACCGCGGTCGAATCGGAATCGAACCGTAATGTCATAATTATAGTAAAAATATATTAGAAATATATAATTTATTAAAATAAGCATATAAAATAAATAACCGAAGAAAAAGTTTGAGAAACTAAAGGTGTTGTGTTAAATATTTGTTCCTACTGTAGTTTTTTCCAATCCCACATCGGCTGGGAAACAAACCATCCTACCTTTTCTTCCTATAAAAGGTTTCTAGCCTTCTCCACATGCTGGGTAAGTCATTAAGTGCGTGAGCTGGCATGGGTTTACCACCAAACCAGCTCTCTGACGTCATGACGCGGGAGTGCCACTTGCAAAAAAGGCACAAATGGAGTTCAAAATTTCCGGTCTAGGTGAACCAACCGTTGTGTTGGAACAATTTCTAGTTTTTAGACCGGTTCTCGGAACAGAACGGTTTTTAGATGAAACCGAACCGGACCTTTAAAAACCGAACAGGACTAAGGTCCAGTCGACAGACGAACCGGTTGAACTGGCAGGTCCGGTTCAGGTTTTAAAGCATTGATCCATCCGGTTGAACTGGCAGGTCCAGTCCGGGTTTTAAAACATTGATCCATACCACCTGTATATATCATGCTGTAATCCACAGTGATAAAAGATTGAAATATCATTCCACTAGTTGAACAATTAAACAACATTATTATGCATTTAGGCATCATAGTACCAACCGGTCCTAAAATTTTTACAGCAGATCAGGACGTGCTTCCTAAAACAAACAAACACACTTCAAAAGCAAACCACAACTTGAAATATTACAATTCGACTGAATTTCTCTCCATTCGATTATGAAATCCAGGTAGAAGTCCAACCCTCAACTTTATTCTGCTAAGTTCTTCAGCAGCAGCATGTATCCCCGCCACCGTCTGCAACTGGATCCTCATTCTTCTCTTTCTCAGCCTGATCGTCTTTCTCAGCTCGATCCTCCACAATTCCTTTTGCGGTATCAGTAGTAGTTTTTATTGCGCTGTCATATTCATCATTCAAGCTAGATACACTTGTCTCTAGCGTCTTCGTTATGCCAAAGTGTAGAAGCAGAAGCCAGATATAGGTGAGAAACTCCCCCCCATGTCGAAGCTCTTGAATGTGGTTCTTCAATGGGCATTCCCTCGCGGCATAACACAACATCTCCGCCCACATGCTGCCCATGATATACCACCTATTCGGATTCCCCTTCATAGCTTGCACAAGTCCTTGTGCCTTGTCCACAAGTGTGTCGCCCTCGTTCTCAACCCCTTCCGGTCTCGACAATACCACTCCTCCATGAATTGTTTTCTTCATATTAGCATAATGGTGCATAATCTCTTCGTATCCGTATTTTTCGGTGAAGGGAAATCTATCAGGACATGCAACAAGCAAATACATCATATAGTTTGAAAGTATTTTGACCGCTTTTAGTTTCCCCTCATCACCAAGGCGATCCGACTCATAGCACACTTCTGTAGCAACGTACCAGATGACAATACTTTGACCAAATTCTTCTTCAATACTCCGCTTGAACTGCTGCTCAACATCATAGCGTAAAAGGGTCCACTCTCCTCTTTTCACACCTGGCGGCAACTTAACATTTGTAACCCTTCCCGTGGAAGTCTGCAAGTTATCAACTTCTTCAATTATTTGAGTTGATGTTTGGGAAGTACCAACATCCACACCTCTCTCTGTTGAAATCTTCAAAGTTTCAACAACTGCAGCTTCCCCCCATAATTTCTCGCGAAGGTGACAGATGATTAGATCTTTCAAATCCTGGTCTGGACTCTCCTGTGAGCAGAATATCTTCAACATCTTTTCCCTGCCAAAAAGACACTCCCACGTCCTATTGCACACAGTAGGCTTATAGTTTTCGCAGAACTCCCGCAAACTAAATTGCCCCATCACCTCAGACCACCTCTGGCTTTTAGGCTTATAGTTTTCGCAGAACTCCCGCACCGAAGTAGCCCACTTACTTCCATTTTTACACGCCCAAACCATGGCCCAATTCGAAACAAGTTGCACGACAATACCAGATATCTCTAGAAAAATAGCTCCGGCTAACAGAATCATGGTGATAATATGATCACCTTCCAAATACCCGCGGGGCTTATCCCACGTTATGTATATCACAAGCACAGAAACAATCAAAGTGAAGCTAAGAAATCTAAGTACGCTTCCCCATACGGTAAAAATCGTGCCTACCTTGCTGAAGTGTACGTCATATATCAAACCCAACTCAATCTCAATCAGTTTGAAAGCATCAAGACTAACAGTGTTAAGTGACTTACGGAACCTTGTTACCAAAGGTTTCACATCGCTCGCAATACACTTGTAATCCTCATTATGAGGCATTAGGGTCCGGAACCAGGAATAGGCTAGGAGCACTGGCTCTGCGTTCGGTTGCGAAGCACTGATTTTTTCTATTGTGCGTAAATCTATCTGAACAAAACCCTTGTCGTCCTTGGATCTTGTCTTGACTACCCACACTCTCTCTCCATACTTGATAATTCCAGGAATAAACGCCAACAAGGCCAGAAGAGATAGAACAAGATCCTGAGGATTAAAGGTTACTATCAGGGCATAAGCTGTTCTTAGGCCTTGGGTAAGGAATCCTATAAGGTGTCTCACCCACAACTTATTTTCCTCAACGCGTAAGACGGTAATCGTATCGGGACCTCCGAGATAGAACAAGATGAGAGGTGCCCACATCACCCTAAGCGTTGTATTGGTGGAATTGCCCGTGGAATTGCGCATCACCTTGGTGGAATCGTCGTCAACTTTGATCTTGGAGAGCTTTCCAAGAGCGATAGTTGCCAACAGATCAGAAAATAAGTAGAGCAACCAAATATTTACGATCATCATCAACACCGACTTACTCCTTCTACGAAGCCGCCCGAAGAAAAGAAGGTACAACTGAGCAATGAGGATGTAGAGAATTAGAATCCTTAGATCCCATTCTTCCCACCATTTCCTCGCGTCTTTCATCCCATTGGGATCTTTTGTAGTATCCGGGGTCCTGATGCACGGCATGGTTCTCTCTTCTTTGCTGAAATGAGGGAAGAAAAACAAAAGTACAATTCAAGTAGTGGTAGCACAATGACACGAAACAGACTGATTTGCCTAGCACATCACTGTTTAGTTGGTTTTTATATAGGTCAGGCAACGATGATAGAGGGGTTTATCTTCTAATCACGGAGTTAGTAAGCTTTGTCTTTTATTTTCTTGTACCCACGGCGTTTTTGGTTGAGTCACCGGAAATACAAGTAATTTTTCAGTTTCCATTTTGGTATTTACTAAATTTGAAGTCCTTATTGTACAAGGCATACTCGGATCACTTTTTATGGTCCTTCCAAAGGTCGTAAATGCAGTTCCCTGGACAGAAGTTGGAATTAAACTCTAGGGCCCAATTCACGAGTGGATCACGTCACGATGTTGACACGCCTTTCCTTGAATATTTTTAGAGCATTAAAATAGTATATGAGCATAGGGGTTGGCAATTGTCTATGACAATCTACAGAGTGCTTATCTACTTGTGGGAGACTTGCACAAGTGAAGAGCGCAGGTGACTCTAGTGTTCAACACCCTCGCTGTGAAAGTCTATGTGAAAGTCTATAGAATGTTCATCTACTTGTTGCCGATAAAAAAAAAAAAAGAAGGTCATCTACTTGTTAGAGACTTGCACAAGTGAAGGCCGCTGGTAACTCCAGTGTTCAACCCCCTCTCTAGGTTAAAGGGTATATGGACAAGGTAAATTCGTATGGAGTCATTTTAGATATAGCAATGCTAGACGAAAGAACAAGGTATGGAGTCATTTGCTCTGACCTCTCTCCTCCCCCAAACTTTTCCAGCGACTAGGGTTTGCTTAGGCGGGGGAGGCGCCCAGCCCCGCCGCGCCTCCCCCCCTTCTCTCTCTCTCACTCCCTCTCTCTCTCTCTCTCTCTCTCTCCATCTCGTTATCCCTCCATGCCTCTTGATAGGCGCGTGAAATCCATGCATTTAAGCGCCGAAGTAGGGAAGAGTCAGCGCGTTTGTCGTACATTTAATCCTCATTTTCCATTTAATGCGTGCACGTGGTTGGATTTGGTGTTTGTGCTTAATTTGCAGAAAATTGAGGTGTTTTGGCGCTAATCGGAGTTGTTGGAAGTGCATGCACAAGGATCGAGAGTGAGCAAGGCTGAGGAGACTAAGTGTTGAAGTTGATTTCGCATGGAAGTGATTAGAACCATCGCGAGCGCTACAGAAATTTGCCAGAGCACTCAAGGGTGGCACAAAAGGGAGCAAAAACTGAACAGAAGCTTTGCGAGCGCTACACCAAAAGTGGTGTAGCGCTACCTAGGGACTAAAAAGTCAATCGGCCAAGACAGGTCAACAGTCAAGGGGCAGTTAAGGGGTTCGGTAGCGCTACCTATAAATAGGTGTAGCGCTACCGATGGCGTTACATAGAGCTTAAAACGTGGTCGTTTTGGATTTTCGGTGATCAAATTCCGTTTTATTTAGGATTTTAATTGTAATTGAGGGGGAATAATATAAATACTCCTTAAAAATTCTAGATTAGGGTGAGACACGGTGGAGAACTGATGTTTTGTTTTTCTTTAACTTTGGCTGCTGTTTTCAGGATTATTTTGCAGATTCAAGTTGAATTCAAGTTCTTCAAGTTTTCCAGCATTTGAATTCTTGGTGTTCGAATCCGTTCTTCCCTGCAAATTTGTGGTATCGTGTTTTGTTTGTATTTCAGTTGTTAGAATCATGGTTAGATCTAGGTTTAATATGTTTGCTGCGTTTATTAAAGTCATGAGTGAGTAATTTCGTAGAGTGCGGCTGCAGGGTGAAGGCGTCCCGTGGCTAGTTTAATTAATGTTCTTACCTCGGGTTCGAATTAATTTAATTTTTGAGCAATTTTAGAAGACGAAAACTCTTCTAACAAACAAAACCCAGGCCTCGCCGGAATTCGAATGCGCACCGAAGCTGGTGACAGGTGGTGCGCATTTGTTAGGGATCCTTTTTCCTATTCTAAAATCAATAAAATGAATGATTGTGGCCCGAGTAAACATTGGTTAGGCTAGTTGCGGACGCTGGGTTCCCACGACTGTACTCCCCTTTTTAATCCATATTTAATCAAGTTAATTGGGTAATTTAGTTAGTAAATTAATCTCATTGAACAAGGGGTGGCTACCTAAGAGCCAATTTAAACTAGAACCCAACACTTTTGAGTCAAACACCGTTCGTCCGTCTCTGTGGTTCGACTTCGGTACTTCCGGATATTGTGCTACACCGGTCGAGAGTCCTACGCTTGGGACGCGTCTTTAGTATAATTCATATACACCCGGTCAGTCAAGCACCTCTCCATTCTGATCTCCTCTTTTTCTTCTTATTCAAAATCGATCGGCACAAGGACGTGGTGATGGTTGGCGGCATTGGTGCAGGTGGTCATCGTTGAAGTTATGGATCTCGACATCCGGGTATTCTTGGGCTGTTTTAACATCTGAGAAGCGGTCCTGCGTGGCCTAGGTTCTCGGATGGCGACGAGGTCGGCATCGGTAATGGTCTCTTCCTTTTGTCTCTCTATCTCCCCTTCCTCTTTTTTCGACCGCTTAGACTGCTCTTCCCGTCTTCTTGGCCTGTGGCTCCGTCCCCTGCTTCTCGGTTTCCCCTTATCGTGACCCTTCCGGCTGGTTTGCTGTTGTATTTATCGGTTTTGGCCTAACGGCAAGGTTGCTGTCACGGTGGTGGTGGTTTTCCGGCGTGGTCTCCCATCGTGCTCGCTGCTGGGCGGTCACGGTTTTCGCTTAACGGCAATGGTGAGCTTCCGAGCCAGTCCATTTCTGGTTGTTTGTTTCGTCTTCGTCTCCATTTGGTTTGTTGGTGGTGGCGCGGTGGTTGTGGTGACGAAGGCTGACGGTGGTGGCTGTTGGGCTGTCTGATGTTTGGCGGCGGGGTGCTTTGATGGTGCAGAGATGCTTGGATGACAGTTTAGGATTAGGGTTTTCTTGGATTGGGCTTAGCTTTGGGTAGGCTTTTTATGTACTTTCATTGTTTTATTCGGCTTTGTTGGCCCATGGGTGTGTGCTTTATTTTTATATTTGGGCATTTTAGGCCCACAGGTGGCTCGGGCTTTTGCCCTGTGGTGTCTTTCCAACTTTTGGTTGGAATCCCCTTTGCTTTAATAAAATGTTTTTTGTTGCCGATCAAAAAAATGTGCACCTATAGCTTTGGAGCAGAGCAGCCACCATGATGACTTCCAATAGAAAAAATGCAAACCCATATTATACAGTTAGCGAATTCCAAGTACAAATTCTGTGAGAGTACAGTTTTTTTTGTTTTTTGATCCCTAGAGTACAGTTCTCTTACCACATAGTATATACATAGCCTTTGGGTAGAAAATTTCGAGTAGCAGCCATGAGCCAAAGTATATTTTGACTCAATTAACGCTTGCTCGAGTTCGTTTAATTAGTTAGCTCAGGGAGGACTTCCAACTCGTTTACTTTAATCTCTAATTGTTAGCGGGATAAATTTTGGAGGGTTATAGTCGAAAGCGAGGATATAAAATAGGATATATGGTTTTTTTGATAGATATATGGTTTGTTAAGGGTATTATTCAGAAAGGGAATATGTGTATACTAGGTTTAGTTTATGATTTTTTATCGATGGATTTTTTTTTTAACCGAGAAAACATATCACATTGATTAGAAATAAAATTATAAAGGCGGCTCCGCGCAAGATTATGAGCAGATTTAGGTAATGGATGATCAGTTTTAAGAGAAAAGTGACGTTATTATTGAAGAATGGGATGAAAAAAGGATATAATGTGGATAGGGAGGAGTAATCTCTTCTTCCTTCCTTTGACCTCTAACATACATACCTTACGAGCTTTCCTTGTGGCATATATATTAATCTAGGGCCATAGATTAATATGCCACAAGAAATGTTTGATGAATAAGAGTGTTGGGGCACGTGCGGTATCCCAAGACTATGGAATAATTTGACATTCTTTGAGTCCCAAGGGCTCTCTTGTTTCAGGCAGTATTTCATATCTTTAGGCGTGGACGGGTAAAATATTACGCATTGTCCTGTTTCTAAGGGCGTGTTTCTCGTAACTTTTTTGTTTTTAAGTTGTAGACAAAGGTAAGGTTGGTTTTCTTTTTGAGGATTTTTGTCTGAAGAGAGACTTTTTGGACATTTTGAACAAAAAGTTGACAAAAGTCTATAAGAGAAACATGGCCTCGGTAGTATCATGGGTTTAGAAGCAAACTTGGAAATACAAAGAATTATCGATATCCACTTGACAGTTGACACGATATTTAACAATAAATATCCATAATTAAGTTGAAACACAAAATTCATAAAGCAATTCATAATCAAATTTTGCCAGCCACAACAAACTCACAAGAAAGCCGCAAATGGTCATAAGAAAATGATAATCATTCATAAGAAAAAATAAACTTACCACAAATTTTCGTAAGCATTTTTCATAAGTTTTATAGATGTGCCTAGCCACAATGTCTCATAATACTTGCCACAAATATTCATAACATTAAGTCATAACTCATTGGACATATATTCTCATAAAACGCACCACTGATGATCATTATAATGTGTCACTAAAAGTCATAAGCAAGCAATTTTTTTTAAATCTTCAATACTATGATTAAACAATTGACTCATAAATTAATTGTGCTGGCAGATGAAATCATTTGTGCTAAAATTGGTTGTGAGTGACTGAGAAGACTGAGACTACGTACGAATGCTATTTTGGTCAATTAATCGAATAAAAATTGATCAGAGCAAATACGACCGAGAGAGCAGCCGAGCCGCACACACGTATTTGCAAAAGTTGGAGGAATTAGACGATATCAAGGTGATATATTGACAAAATCAGCCTTAACAGATGAGATATTGGTTTCCAGAAGAGATCCAGGCGACATTTTGATGATAAAAAGTCACTTCAAGGTGAGG